>JACDJE010000014.1:2361944-2474820 GCA_016647715.1 Pavo muticus
CCCCCCCCCCCCCCCCATTCCCCATTGCATTCTACCAAATCTGCAGAGCAGCAGCACCAAACCACACAGTCACTGAACTGGAAAATCCTCAACATTGTTTTCTCCACCTAATCTGACAAGATTCAAAGCCAAACATGGACATTTCATGGGGCGCCGATGTGCTTTTTTCCCTGTGAAAGTTTCTGTGGGTTTCTGTGGGAACCAACCTGGTTCTTGTGAAGAAAAGGAATCATAGAAGAGAAAAGAAAGAGGATATTTTCAAGCAAAACTAGTGAAATGCAGCAGTTCTTAAAGTGACTGCTACAGGTAAATGGGAAAGTGGTAAAACAAAGCTGTTTTGCCAAGTATATTTTTTTGCCAAAACGTGGGAGTTTTTTGGTGAAATTAAGAGTCTGCAGGGCTGCTCGGGCCCAGGTGTGGCTGTTGTGCAGGCTGGACTGCCAGCGTGCAAACACAGCTCACTCACTGCAGTGGCTTTAGCAGCAAAATACTCCAAACTTGGTATTTTAAATGGGATTGTATTCAGGGCATGGAGCGGAAGCACGTCGTCCTGGTCAGAAACAGGAAGACTCATTAGGAGCTCAGTGCAGCTGTAAACAAGATGCACGTTGTCAGGGTTCATCACCCCGGCAGGGATAACTGCCTTCAAGTTTAATCAAAGTAGAAGGGGGAGTTTGGGAAGCACCACATCCGTGGCACACGTCCCTGCTTTGTCACCTCGCACCGAGCAGTCGATAAAAGGTCCCTTTGAAGAGGAGCCAAGTTCCTCCTTGCTCTACTACAGCACTATTGTGTTGGGTTCGCTGAGCTGGGTTTCCACTTGTGCAAAGGATTTGCGAGAGGCAGAGAAGAGTGAGAGTGTACAGAGTGTGTTGTGGCTCAAAGGGAACAAGAGGTAGAGCTGTAATTAATTATTGGGCTTTACTTGGGGATTTTTTGTTTGGCAGCGGGACAAGCAGCGCTGTGTTGGTAGAATGCTGGCCTGACGTTTATGAGCAGGCTCGCCTTCTGCACACAGTTGGTTTCATATCGTTAGATATTCAAAAACCACACGGCACGTCCCCAAAATCACAAGATTGGTAAGCAAATAATGAGATGAAAAAAAGCTAATAGTAACAAAGGGCTGCCTTTTGTCTCTTCGCTGAGCTGTTAGCCTGCCAACCTGATTTCAATAGGGTCTTGGGTAAGGAAAATAAAAAAGGGAAGGTGAGACTTTCCCATGGTTACACCAGGAGTTTAGTTTCCCAGAAAATCGAATCTGTAATTCATCTGTAATGTAATGAGATCATTTCCATCTGATGAAGCCTAAGTTTATATTCAGAAAGCTAAACAGAAAAAAAAATCCAGATCTAAAAGCATATCAGCCAGCCAATGGGTATTGGGATGTGTGTATGCCCAATCAGAGCACACAAAGAACATGCTCTTTCCATCACACCAGGGGACTATGGCCCTGGTTTCCTTAGCAGCATTCACTCTGCAGTGGGTAGCAGTGGTGTGAAATGGAGGTGCTCATGACACGGAGTGCCTGCAGCCTCCTGGGGCAACTTGGGGGTCATGGCCCGACTCCTTTTCCTCTGCTGGGTGTAGTGCTGCGGTAGGAATGGCCCAGAAGTTTCTCTTAAAAGCCTGTGGCCCTTCCTCTGGCTTGGGTTTATCGAGCATGAGCTCAACCACTATATGTCAGCCTGCTCTTGGGAAGGAGCTCGCCTGGCTGCTCCTTCTGTGAGGAACTGGGGGCAAGCAGGGTGCTTTGGCATGGCATTAGCATGGGCTAATTAATGGCAGTCACAGCCTCGTGCTCCTGCCAGCAGCCCCACCCTGGAGCACCAAGGCTCTGCCCACCAGCCGTGCTGCCTTTGTCCAGATCCCCGCAGCTGTTTGCTCTCGGCCTGGCTCTGCTGCTTGGACAAGCCGGCCACAACGGCTGAGCGTCGTTGCTATTTGTTCTCAGCCCTGGCTTGGCTCTGTTGCCATGACCAGGTGAGTAAGCAGGAGGTTGGTTCTCCCACTTACTTTCTACTGGAAGGGGACTTCAAATATTTGCTTTCAGAAATATTTGCAACAGCTCCTCTACAATTAACAGCATCAACTGAAATGCTCAGAAGGGGTGGGGGAGTGCTCCCGTGCCTTCACTCAATCCTCAGTCGTGCTGTGATGACCCAGAAGCTCTTGGACTTGGTTGCTTTGCTACTGTGTGCATCTGATGGGCAACACATTAGAATATACGTGGGAATTGCCATTGGCATCACCATATTAGACCTCCCAGTTCCTATTCCATACCAGACAGCTTTGCAGCTCTCAGGGAGCAGCTTTCAGTTATACTTGTACAAAATCAGAAAGTATCATTGACTAACCTTAGGCCGATAGCAGTGCAGCAGAACAGAATCTGGCCCTTGCATTTAATGAACTACAGAACTGCCTGAGGTTAAGTGCCAATTACAGAGGTACTGGTCTCTGTCACGCTGGGTTACAGTGCAGGACCCTGTCCAACCAACCAACCTGGCAAAGCGTGCCTTAGTTCTGACAGGAGCTCCAGCCAAACACCCATCGAGCATGGATGCTGTGCTTGGGATCAGTTCAGGGAAGGGTTTCTCTTTAAACAGCAAAGGCTGAGCCGAGACCTTCACTGTATGGGCTCCGCAGCCTGCTGGGTAGCTGTATCTGTGACTGCCATCAGCCTACTGCAACCTGCCATTGGGAAACTGCTTTAGCAGGGGTTGGACGAGATGATCTCCAGAGGTCCCTTCCAACCTCTGCAGTTCTGTGACTCTGTGATCACCTGAGGCCTCCAAAGGTGGTCTAGATCACAGATGAGTTTCCACTCCCTCAGAACACACAGACCTCATGGCCGCATTTCAAGAGCAGAATAAAAATTTTGGAGACAAACTCCGTTGCTGAGATGTGCTCTGAGAGCCTCACTGTGTTGCCAGGAGATGGGCTTTCCTCCAGGCACAAATCATTGCTCACTGCTGCAAAAGGGACACACAGTCACAGCAACCCAGCATGAGCTCTGCAAAAAGGGAGAAGCGACCCAAACCAAGGGGTGTTTGGTACTGGGCAGTGCATCCTGAGAGCTGCTGGAGAAATGCCACTGTCTGCAGGGTGAAACGCTGTGCAGCAGAGGATGGGGCAATCCAAGCAGGAAATCCAGAGGTGGACTCTGGTAGGTGGGTTTGGGCAAGAGCAATGTCTTCCCCAACTCTCCCTTCATCATCACCTCTCTCAACTGACTGACCCAGTGTTATTGATCTGTAATGCAGTCAGACCCACATACTGCACAGCACGCGAGTTGTTGCTAAGCCCTTTCATTCTCCATCCTGCCTGGGCAGAGAGCATGCTTTTGGCTTTAAGTATGCTGTAGTTTCTCTCTTTTTGTTCTTTATTTTGTTCTTTTTTTTTTCCATCTCTTGTAAAGACTTTGCTATGTCAAAATCTGTCAAACAACTCCTCGTGCCACGTTTTTACAAGAATCCTACTTGCTGAGCGGTGCCAAACACCCTTTTAAACAATACTCAGTGAAGTATTGCGTTGCTGTGCTCTCTCTTGCATGCCATATTTAGACAAAAGTTAGGGAATTCCCTGGCCTAAATGAGGGCTTGAATGAACCCATTCTTTTCCCACCTCAACTAAAAATGTACATGTTCCCACCAGGCAGGCCTTCTTCTCGGCTTTATTATTCATTGATTCCTCACTTTATCTGTCTAGAAATCAGAAAGGGAAAAAAAAACCAACAGAGAAGGAAACGAATGAAGTGAATGTGACCGCAGACGCACGCTCGGTCCTGCTGGGTGCATTCCCACCCCAGCAGCAGCAACACAAACACCGCACCCCACGCTGACACCCACCCCGAGCGCACACGACAGTCAGATCACAGCCAAATACAGCTTTTATTGCTCGGGCCCGGCGCAAACAAGCAACAAGGTTACGGCCTAACACCGATAAAGATTTTCATGGGGGTGTTGGCAGTGCACCAGGACCCTGTTAGCCACCCGAATGTTCTGGACAAAGGTCCCCAGCACGTGGGGCACGGCGTGTGCTGCCCTGTGAGCAGCAGCCCGGCAAGCTCCGCGCTCCCTGCACACGCTGCCCTGCACGTCCATCCGTTCAGGCCGGCGAAAAGCTGGAGTGCAAGGGCTCCTACTGACGCTGCAAAAGCCAATGGGGCTGCAGATCTTTCTGGAGCGGCTATTGAAGCTCCACATTCCAGAGCGCTATGCTAATCGCTTTTAGCCAGCCCTCCAACATCACTGCAGTCAGTAATGTTTAAACTCTTTGCCATCCTTTTGTCCACAGTGCGTGGGCCCCCCAGATTTTATGACATGTGGCTCTCCCACTTGCTGCCAAGTCCTGTGGGATGTCAGCCCACAGGGCCCAAGCAGATGCTTTCCACGCATTAAATCTGTTGGAAGATTAAGGCCTATCTTCCCCTCTGCTCTGTTCCATAAAGCGCTAAAAAATGCTCATTATTCTGCCCCAAGAACTGACTTAGAAGGAAATCTGAACCCTGAAACCGAGCACTGACAACCACAGGGTATACAGTCTGAAACACGAGGTGAAATACTCTAAAAAAGAAAGCATTAAATGTTTTATATACAAAAATACATAAATAAAATCCATTACAGCCATCTCAGTGGTATCCGTGCTGCTGATAGCGATGGTGGGGACCTTCCTGCAGACAGGATGCCAACAGCACCCGCCTTTAACTGCTGTCATTTAATTCCTTCAGTGTGGCTTGAGACAACATAATAACTGAGACATCACTCACGCCCTGAGCAGCCTGGTGCTGCTGGTGTTATTGCCACTGCGGGGAGCACTCCGGGGACAGCAATAGAGGAAAGGAATGATATGGACAGAGCTGTAGTGCTACAAAATGCACCCTTAGGATCAGATGCTCACAAGCACTCAGTTCCCATTTAGGAACCGAAATGAAGCTGGCAGGATTTCAGAAGTGCTCAGCATCTATCAGCTCCTACTGAGAACATGCTGAGCTCTTCTTAAAATTGTTGGAGAAAAACAATTCAAAGATAAGAGCCAGCTTGTGGTTTACAATTAACATCATTGTATGGGTCTTCCCAGCAGTTTGGCAGGAGCAAGAATAGCTGCTTTCAAAGAGATATTCTGTATGAATTCATGTCTGACAGCATGCAGGCAGGTCTGTGAGCAGTCACCCCACTGACTGCCTCCTGTGAGAGCTGCACACCCTAAGGAGAAATTTCCACTTTGTGTCAAAATGATGCCTTGTATAGCACTCAGCAAAAGGGGATCTGCTCCTGATCATACTGGGAGCGATCGCATCAGCAGAGACCAGAAAGAGCAGGATGAGCACGTAACACACTGAGCTGCAACCAGGAGAAAACATCTGGAGAAACGCACTGATTTAGTCCTAACTGACATCAGTTTTTGACTTACAATTAGTAGCAGTATTATACACCGGCTGGTATCTTTTGTCCTTGGTCAGCTCTGTCCCACAGATGCACAGATGCCTTCTGGCAGTGGTGACAAAAGCAGTGTTCCCACACAGCCACAGCAGGGCTGGCACCAGCACACACCTCCAGCGGACAGAGAGGGCTCTCAGATCTCACCACTCCAGGGATTTCCTACACGAGAGTGCTGTGCCTCAGTCAGAACTGCTGGGTAACACCCAGTTCTGGGACTGCGCATTTTGTTCTCTTGCACCCAAAGAAAAGTTTTGTTTATTCTCAATAATGGGTCCAAATCACATTTGTTGAAAGTGGAGACAAACGGATGGAGCCCAGAGGAGCTGTGCTCCTTCTGAAGGCAGATAAAACATCACACAGCCATGCATCACAAACCTTACAAACTCAGGCCGAGTTGATTTAGTTCCCAACATCTAGAAATGGAAGCAGAATGGCAGCAAAATACATAATGCTGTTTTCCATTCTGACCAAAACGTACATGCATTTAGCATGTCATTCCTCAAATGTAATGATTCTGCACAATTCATTACACCCATCTATCACAGCTCATTTTTTACAGCTGTAGCAGAAATGCGAGTCACGGCCTGAAGCCATGATGGAGCACCTGGTGGGAAGGCAGGGCCAACCCAGGGGAGCTCAGGTGTAAGCAATCCATCTGAGTGACTGGAAGGGCTGGAGCCAGGATCCACCCCTTCCAGCCCTCATTGAAGGGCTGGCAGTGGAGATGTGGGCATCTCTCTTTGGAGGTTCCTCCATGTCTGAGGTCTTCTGAAGGTAAGTAGTTTTCCTTCTTTTGTTTTTGCATCCATAGTTGTTGTATTTGGGCTTGTTCTCATTTGCTGCAGCCTAGGATTGTGCCACCCTGTTATTATTGCTGTACTTTCCATCATATTGTAGCATTATAACAGCTAATTAATTTGTAAGCAATAATTTGCCCAACAGGCACCAATCCTAGGGGGAGTGCTCTGTTCCCAGGAGGAAGACTGCATTCTCTGTCTCTTTAGAACAGATTACAGTAATAGGCTGCAGGAATGGGAAAACAATTGCTTGCCATGCTTTGGCCAAGGAGCAGTGCTGTCCTTCCTCTCCTGGACTTGCTCTTTATAGGATGGGAAAATCTAAGAAGACTAATTCAGCCAAGAAGTGGAGAAATCTCCATGACAGTGAGCAGCTTAATTCAAGCATGGTCTCCAACGGAGCAGAGAAGATAGAGCTGCACAATCATTGCAACAGCACTGAGGCGCTCATCCTTCTCACAGCTGGGCTGAGCAAACCCAGGTGGGAGGAAACAAAGAGAAATAACAAATCAAAACCTGGGGCAGAAGGGGAATGGTACCTGGTGCGGCTCCCAGGATGGGGGGCTGTGGGTGTTCCTGCCCACAGGAGCTGGCGGCTCATGTGTTGTGTAACACTTGGAGTCTGGACATGGCCTTTGGGTCCTCTCGGTTCCTTTTATTCCCTGCTAGGTTTACACAGCCTCTCAACTTCTAGCGTATATTTAGTCCAAAGAAAAACACCATTAAAATGCCAAGGAGGCTTTCAAGACAATTGTTTTATTACATTAAACCAACTTCAAGTCTAAACTCTGCTTCTGTGAAGTTACTCGCTGGATGGGATGCTTCAAGCCTAAAGTACTGACCAAGTGCAACCATCACCAAAAAAAGATCGCGGCTTTCACAGGTCAACCAGAACAGGAAAGAATCTTAACAAGAGGACACCTGATCTCAGGGATCTGCATGCAGCCCTTCTGGCATCAGCTGCTGTCCCAAAGAAGGACATCCTTCACTGCAGGAGGCACCTTCCCCAGCCCTGGTGCTGCAACCTGAGCAGTGCTGCAGTTCTGAAATGCCCAATGCCTCTGTGTGCAGCTCTCTGGCACGCGCTCACTCCGCTCCTACCAGTGCTTCAGAGGAGAATCAGTCTGAGCACCACAGCCTGTGTGTCACCCAGTGAAACCCAAGAGCTGCATCCACTTTTAGCACCCGGCTGCTAGCCTGAAGATGTGTTGCATTACCTGACCAACGTGTAAGGGAACAAAACGAACTGCAGCTCCCCCTGCCACTTATTTACCTTCTGTTTAAACAGTGCCTCTGCAGCCCGCTGCGCTCCCTCCTGTGCACCCATTTACTCAGCACCTCTTGTAGGGCTGCTCTATTTTTAAAAGTGTGCTGCTGGCTTTTATCTTCAGCTGCCTTTTTTTTTTAGCTCTTGTACTTTCTAAACTTATTTAAAACATGTTGGCAGATGAGAGTAGCGAGGGGTGATACAGCAAATGCATCACGGCTGGCATTCTTAATTCAGAATTAAGAGCAGAGGTTAAAAATGAACCTTTAAGCTGAACAGCAGCAGTGCTCGTGCTCAGCAGGTGAGCTGGGATGAGGGAGCTCTGAGCCACAAGCACTGCATGCTGGCGGGTGCTGAGTGCACCAATACATCACCCCAGCACATGCAAAACCACTTCAAAGTCTGGGCATCATTAGAGCTAAGAGTCCAGTTCTCCTGAGGTTTTCTTTTTTAAACAAATTTGGTGACTCTCCTTGCCAGGTTTGATACAAATAGGACAGAAACAAATCTTCAGTCGCAGTATTTTGGTTGTGTTTTGGTTTCTGTCTGTTTCATGCTATCCATAACCTTAGTTTTTCCTCTATGGATCTCATCTGAAAACTTAGAGGAAATCACAGGCTCGTGGACTTGGGCACACTGCAGGAAGCCATAATGTGTATGTGACTAGGGGAAATGCTCCCTCAGATGGAGCAGGAGTTGGCTCAGGTGCCAGCTGTGCCCTATGGGGCTGCCCTGTGCTCTCATGGTGTTCCTGCAGCAGTCCCATAGCTGCCTCTGGTACACTCAACATGTCCAGGGCTGAGCTCAGCTCCATTTCACATTTAGGCTGTCTCAGAGCTGGTTGGAATGAGGGCTTGCTAAAGCTCCCATCAGATGCTGACAGGCCTTTTTGTGCCAGGAAAACGGATGTGTGTGAAAACAGCAAAAGTGCCTGGAAGCATCCCAAAGGCTGAGTGAAACAGGGAATTTTGAGTGGCACTAAACAAAAGGAGCAGTGATTTAATTGCCACAGATGGGGAAGGGGGAGCAGTGTCAGGAAAAGCAGGAGGCTGAGATTAGCAAGGCAATAAAATGAAAATGGGCAAGAGGTGGAGCAAACTGTGCTGAGATAAGGGGAGGTGGATTTCAGCGGTGGCAGATGGAGGGGGAGCTGGCAGCCAAAGAAGGAACAAAAGAAAACCCAACAGGTAATAAATCTGAAAAAGTCTCAATCAACAACTTGAAATACCGTTTCCAAGCCGTTTTCTCCAGGGAGCTGTGATTACAGCAGATGGATGTGCAGGGCTGTGCGCTCTCCTCAGATGCACTGAGGACCTCAGCCAGGTGAGCAGGGCCTGAGCTCCTGCAGGCAGCGCAGTCCTCCTGGCACAACAGAGTGGTTGTGGAACTGCAAAAGGTGAAAGAAACCACTTACATGGTTGACCATTTGGTACAGCATGAGTCAGCAGCACAAAGGCAATGCATTGTGTTTCCTCAGGCCCTGCAGCAGTGCACTGCACCAGGTATCTCAGTTCTGGGTGATAAGGCAGTTGTTAGCAAGAAACTCATTAATGAGTAAAGCTGGCAATAGGTGCTTGATAATAAGCAGGTATCTGGCCACTATTTAGGAGTCATTAAGGCCTTCAGCATGGAGGTTTTAGCAGATAATCTCTAAAATATCTTCAGCTGTGTCATCTTGGGAAGGCCATGCTGTCCCCCACATCAATCCCCCAGTTGTCCACAGCTGCAGGTGGCTCTGTGCCCACTGGGGCTGTGCCTGTCTCAGTCCTCCCTGCCTCTATTTCGTCTGTTAGATGAAAAATCATTTATTTGGCATTATATTCTGGGAGAATGGAAAGCATCTGGCTACTGCAAGAACAAAAAGGGAAACAAACAGGTGAAGTACAGGGATTGCTCTGAGCTGGCAATTTCCCACCCAAACAGAGGCATGGTCCCACTGCTGCTGAGCTGGCTCAATGAGCCCCACTTCCAGGCTGCCCCTTCCTTATCCCCACATGGGTCCTTCTTCCTTCCTCTGCTTACTCAGCCTATGTAACATCTCCCTAGCCCAAAAGAACAAAATTGTACCCTAAAAGGGTATAGATCATTATAAAAAATATATATATATATTTATGCTTTAAAGGCTTCCATTAGCTTGCCTTCATCATTTGCTACAGGTAGGGCAAAAAGATGCTTGGGACAGTGATCTTTTCTTGTGGCCTTTAAGAATCAAGGACCAGAAATGAAATTTCATAGCACACCCTGATAAAAGACCAAATGTAAAGGAAAAGGGGGGGAAAAAAACGCAGCCCTTCCCCAGCATGTGACCAGGAGAGCTAAGTGAGCAGTGAGGGGGCACAGGGCAGCAGGGAGCCGGGGCTGCAGCTCTTTGTCCAGGAGCTTTCTGGGAAGCCCCTGGGACTCCTTGCCATTGGCACATCACTGGGAGTAAGAAAGAAGCATTTCTACAGTGCTGAGATGACTGCAAAATCAGGGGCAGTCTGTTTGTTTGCTTTTTTCAAGAACATTTTTTTTCCCTTAGGGAAGCACTGCTGTCAGCCAGAAGTTCTCGGACAGACGGTGGGAGTTCAGTGCATGAAATCCAACACTCCATGTCCTATACCAGAGGTCAGGCCGAGGGTCCCTTCGGATCCAAAGTACAAATGCAGCAAACGTTTCCCCCCAAAAAAGCCTTCTGAAGCCCACTTCTGGAGAACACGGAGCAGAGACAGAACGAGATGGGAGGACAAAGTCAGCCAAGTGAACCCAAAGCAGTGGGAGTTTACATCTGATGTCAGAGCCTATGGAGCCCAGGGGCTGGCTCAGCTGCAGCACCGCCCGGCGGGGCCCAGCAGTGGCAGCCCGGGGTGCCGGTCCTTGTCTGACCCAGCTGTGTTTCACATGCTGTTCTCCCTCCTCCAGGCTGAGCCAGCTCATCCCGCTCGAAACTCCGACTGAAAACATCATCTAAAAACAGCTCCTCATGCTGGTGCCCAGAGGGGAGGAGCAGAACCCAGCGGGCACAGACGGAGCTTCAATAAATAGCGGAGCCGGCGGGGAGGGGATGGGAAGGATCGCACACTGACAGCAGCAGCTCTGCACGAGTTGGGATGCAGGATGTGCAGCTCCCATGCACCAGGTGCACCCTGCACGTGGCTGTGGGGAAGTCACAGCTCCTCTGCACCCAGGACTTGGAGCTGGTAATGACTGCTGCAAGAGTATCATGGTTTTCTTATTACCAATTAAATAAGATTTCCCATGGTTGAAAACCATTCACAATTAAAAAAAAACATAAAAAAAAAGAAAAAAAAAAAAAAAAAAAAAAACAACACAGGATTTTAAAATGCTGTGTTTACTCTTCTCTTTGGAGGAGCTCAACTGTTCTCTGCTCGGACGCAAATAAGGCCCGTATTTCCACTCTAGGTATTTTTGGTCAGAATGCAAAGATAAATAGTGCACTCCAAACGTCACGCTTCCAGCAGGCTCCTGCTAACTTTGGTCAAGAGAACTTTGCACAGATCACCAGCACATTTCGAGCCTGAACTGTAATTCTCTTCTCCTGGCAGGAATTTGTTGCTAATCGAGCCTATCTGCAGCATGGGAACAAACGAGTGAGGGCTGAAACCAAGGCTGTCAGACTCACTTCACTTACTGGTTATGAAATGGGACAAAACAGCCCCAGAGTCACACGGAAACATGAGCATGGTGGTGACACGGCCTTTCATGCACCGCGTCAGCACTAAAAACAGCATATAGATGGTTTGGGAAGTTATAAACACCGACCTCATGATTCTATTCTGGGTTGGTCCTATGACAAAAAGGGAAAAAATAACCAAATGAGAACAGCAACAACAAAAATCCAGCGGAAGATAAGAGCCCAAAGCAATGGGCAGCACTGCTCGGGGCCCACCGTGCTGGCTGTGGGATGGGAGCTGGCAGCACTGACTGCCACCAGCACAGCTGCAGCTCCAGCAGCACAGAGCTTCAGAGCTTCCCTTCTTCTTCCTCTTCTTAATTATCATGATTTTTTTAAGCTAAACAAACAGCCATTGTCAGGTTACTCGTGCTGTGTCCCTATTTAGCCTCCCACGTCCAAAGTTTGGATGGATATTCAGAATGGCTTTTCCTAATCTTCAGCATGTCAGACTTTCTTGGTTGACCTTAAGTCTAGCTCCAAACGTCTCCCAAGTATGGTGTGGGGCTGATCTGCCCCCAGACAGCCCTGCAGGATGGGCCTAGAGGAGCTGGTCCAGTGGATGGGACTCTGAGGGGCAGAGGCAGGAGTGCAGCCCCAGCCGCACCTGCCCCCAGCCCTCCTCCACCCCATGCCTCCATCCACTAATCCATTGATTATTAAGAAGCATTAATCAGCACATGTGGGACTGAAAGTCCAGTGAGAGATGGGTGGCAAATTGTTTAGAAGCCAAAAAATTTCCATGAGATAATTTTTAGTGGAAAAAGATAGATGGAGAAAAACCCCACTGTATCTTAAGTAAGTGCAATATAAATTCTTATCAGTGAGTGTTTTGATGTAGTTTTAACTCTGAATTAAGTGCCACAATTCAAAAGACATCTGCTAACTGATGTTTCTGCAAAGCCAGAAGTGCATTGCATACATTCAAATGAGCTCAAAAAAAGCACAGGCACATCTGGTTTCATGAATCAGATCAGAACAAAAACCGTTCTCTGTTGCTGCTGGTTTTGCCAGCAGTGGAGATGAAGGTGAGTGAAAGGCAGAGCAGTTCGGATCTCTGAGGGTCGGGGCGTGCGGACAGCCCCTGTGCTGAGCCCCCCACCCCCAGCATCACCTGTCTGCATCAGCACACACAACTGCTCCTGTCTTTTCCACACAAGAAAGAAGATCACATTCAGCCCTGAGTGCAGAGATGCTCCTTTGGCCCTGGGTATGTTGAGCACATGGGTCACACGAGAGCTGGAGGAAGCCCTGGCTGTGTAAGTAAGGGGGATTTCTGCCAAGAAGGCCGGAGAGGTTTTTCTGTAGCTGGCCCCTGGAGAATGCTCCCTTCGACAGAAAAAAGTAAATGTAAAAAATCCATCCCTTGCAAGCTTGTGAAAGCGTGGCAATGTGCCATGGGTGTTCTAATGGGCTTTCTAACTCCCTGGCAAATGTCCCCCACCTTAATGCAAACAGAAGAAGCCTATTGCAAGAAGTCCTTGTCCCCTCTCCTTTTTTAAATTTAATTCATTTTTTTGTTTGTTCCTCTAGAGCAAAGCCATCGCACTGCTCACGCAGCAGCCATGCAAACTGTGGCACTCGTCCCTGAGGTGCTGCACTTCTGACGTCCCCAGCAGTTCTGCACAGCTTTCCCCAGCCGCCCTTTCCATGGCAGCAGAGATGCTGCCCAGCCCTGCTGCTGCAGAGCACTGCTGTGCTGTGAGCACACAATGACCAACACAACCTCCAGTTGTGTGCTTCACAGGAGAGATCTTTCCGCTCAGAAAATCACATTTCCCTCTCACAAGGCCATTCCACCATCTGACAAACCCCTCACTAAATTCAAGACACCAGGTCTTAACTCTGGACCAGCCCTTGGCAGGAGAATTATCCACAACCCTGTCCACCAGGGCCCAGTTTTCTCCTACAGAATTTGCCAAGAATTCCCTCCAGCCAACCTCAGCTTGAGAGCAGCCGCTGGGTTCCAGGATCAGTGCTATCTGCAGCCCTTCCGCAGCCGGGCTGGCTCTGCTCCAGCGCCTGGAATGGGCTTCCGCAGCCATCCCCTCTTATCACTCACTGCGCCGATAATCAGCCTGAAACAAGCTCGACCTTCTGATTGATTTGAACTTTGGCCAACAGGAAAACACTTGTTGTAGCAGCACAGTCAGGCACCCAGCTGTCTGCTTTGAGTAACGGGGCAGTGGGCTTAAATTAAGGCACGTTCCCCACCGTGAGCACGGGAAGAATGGAAACTGACCAGATGTTGTCATCAGGCCGAGCAAGATGTGAGTGCAGGTGGGGCTGCCAGCTCCTGCCTCGTGCTTACGCTGCAGAATGCGTTTCAAAGAAAAAGAAACTTTCCAAATCATTGAGAAAAAGCCCTCCTTTGTCACCTTCCTGCCCTCTCTGCTGTCCCCATGTGCCCTCCCAAAGCCGTCCTTGCGCTGAGGACACCTCCTGAGAAGGGTCACTGCTGATCCCGTGCACTTCATCACCAACGATGACCAACCAAACCTTGAGACTAATGGAATGTTTCCATGGTATTGAAAATAGAATTGCAAAGGAAAAGATTTAGCAGAAACAAACAAACATGCTCATCAAGCCGCCACAGGCCAAAATCTGTAACTTCATGCCATATTTCAAACTTGGAAGGGAAAAAGGACACCAAAACAACAGAAAATGGATAACAAATAGTAAGTGGAAAGCAATGCAAAAACCAGACATGCAGGAAAAACCCCGCTGGAGTGGATCCAGACCTCTCCAGCATTATAAAGCTATTTTATATTAGTGTGAAGGAGAATTTATGAGTTTATTCTCTGCCATCTCTACAGGATTCAATCTAGACAGACCTAAGCACTGAGAAACAGTTTTTCTTCAGTGGTTCCCACCTTGTGAAGCCACAGAGTCACTGCTCTCCTGATGGTCCCAGGCTGTCACACGAGATCTCGCCCTGCTCGGATGTGGCCACGCGGACAGCCCCGGCTGTGCTCACTCCCCGGCACGGTGTGATGCCCTCAGGTCGGTGGGGACGTGCACCCCCTCCCGGGGGTCTGCAGATCATTCCTAGGCACTGCCAGCCCCGAGGGGCTCCGGGAGGAAAGCAGCCCGGTGCCGCTCTGCTGCTCCCTGCGGGCTGATTGCAGAACTGCTGTCACCCTGCAGAACCACTGCAATCATTGAGCGAGAGCCAGAAGCCTTGCTCATCCTCGGTAACTCTTGCTGTCTCTTTAGAAGGGATCCACAGAGCCCCAGCGGCCTGCAGCCACCATACGACACCCCTTCTCTCTTACCAACACCGGTAAAGAAATGGTGCTACATGCCCAACGCTTAGTGGTGCCTTCGGGGGGTGCAGCCCCTACTTCAGTCTGGTGGCCGGAGTGCAGCAGCGATGCCTTCAGCAAAGGTGTGCCCTTGCCTTCGGGGCTGTGCTGCAGCATGGTGCTCTGCATGAGGAGCCCTGAAGCACCGTCAGGAGGAGCGCAGTGTTCAGCACTGACTCTTCGGATCCAAAGGAAGGAAGGTTGGAGAGCAAAAACTCTGCTCTTCAGGGCTCATCAAACAGCCACACATGAAAATCCCACCTGCAGGGCCCCAAACACCTGGCAGCAGGGAGAGAAAAGCACTGTTTGGTTTTAAAATGTAAGAACATAACAACATTCTGTCACTTGGATCACATCTCCATGTCCATTCAAGTTTAGAAAGTTAAATATAGCCAGCACCTTATAAAATATTAACTGAAGTAAGCATTGCACTGGGACCCATGAATCGTTGTGCATGCGTTCAGTACTTACAAGTGTAGCTGTGGTGAGGAGTTGGGCTCAGCCCCTAGCTATGGTGCAGGGGGCAGCAAGGGCTGGTGGGCAATCTGCTGCTGCTGGCTTACCAAACCATAAACACAAACCTGTCATCTGGGTGGGGCAAGCTCCCGGGTCACAGAACAAGGCTCACAAGTCAACAGCACAATTTGATGTTAATCCGCAGCCCGTGTGTCAGCTGTAAGAGTTAATGTTACAAGCACAACGTCTGGAACAGACCCTAGGAAATGCTATTATTTTACCTGGTTGGCTTCTCCAGTTTCTGTCTTCGTGAGGATGGTTGGGGCTCTCTCCACACCCTGCTGGGGCTGCAGTGGTGAGCTCAGCCCGTTCCCCAGTGCAGAGCATCTGACTCATCCATCCGGGCACGGAGCACCTCACGCGTCCCTCCTCACTGCTCTCAGCCACCGATTATCTCAGATCATCAGTGCTTTGGATGACCGAATAAACAGGATTATCTCTCCCAGTGCCTGTTAAGTCAAAACTGGATGGTGATCCTATTAGTGGATCGCAATAGCGTGAGGATATCCAAGCAGGAGATTATCTTTTACTTGCTCTGCGGAGCTGAAAACAGTACTGGGAAATTTTTAATCTCCATGAAGGGGACAGTAGAGCTCACAGAAGGAAATCCAAATTCACGACCATCCCCTCAATCAGCTGCCTAGCTCAAAAAAGGCATCACGATAGATGAAGTCATGCCCTTCTTTCATTGATATAGAACGGATTTGGGATGCCAATGGAAAACATCTTACATGCGTAGCCTCTTTCATCCGAACTGATCCCAGCAAGCCTTACAAGTGCCACATGCCAATGGCACGTGGGATTAACAGCACTTACAGGAGCCTGTCTGTGCTCCCACTGAGGTTACAGAGCACGGCAGGGGCACTCACTGCTGAGTCAGACATGAAATGGGCTGGAACGGGGCCTGGCTGCTGAGCTCAAACCTTGCATTGTGCTGGAAGGGTTTTGGTCTGCACCTTGTGCAGAACAGCGGGGCAGGTTGCAGTAGGGCACAGAACGATGCTGTTTGAAACATCTTGGTACTTCATCCTTGTTTGTTTTTTCCAGCATTCAAGGTTAAAAATACTGCGAGAAGTTGCAGAGGAGGAAATACCCATATCTCAATTAAAATCTCCTTAAAGAAACGATCTGGTTTTTAATGCAGAATATCAGGGAAGCAAGCCAGCCAGCTCCCAACACCTTTTAATAAATGCATGCAGAAAAATAAATTCCTTCAAAAGAAGCTTTGAAGAGTGTAATTAAGCATGAAAGTTACCATATATTAAATTATACATCTAGTAAAAAAGAGTCATTAGCCCAGCAAATGGGCTGTTAATGATTTCAGGTTTGCCTCAGGCTGCAAGCTAACCAACCTGTGATGAAGCAGTGGCTGGGCTGCTGCTGAGCCTGGCTGCTGCCACAGATCTTGCCCACTGCTTGGCAAGTGTGGAACAACCAAACCTACTATAAATCACACCAAATGTGGCCCGTAGAAACAGCCGGAGTCTGGGGCAGGTGAAATGCCAGCTTTGAGGTGCTGGGAGCTCCTCCATGCACCAGATCCTGGTGTGCATCCAGCTGCACTCCCCCACTCCCACTGGGTCTCGTGGTCCTCTGCTTCTGCCCAGAGGGTTCCCAACCCCACAGGGTTCCCTCCAGAGCTGCCACAGCCCCACGATCCCCTCGGCAGAGCTATGGCTGAAGCCTGCCTGCCTTCAGCACTGAGCTGGCTGCCTGCCCAGCAAGGGGGGATGTGGCACTGAGGGGCATGGTGGTAGGGCATGGTGACATGGAGACATGGCCATGAGGGCTCAGCTGCTCTGCTTGTTGCTGGCCTGCTGCCGCTCCCCTCCTCTCTCTGGGTAATTTCTCCTCTTCCTGTGGTGCAACCCAAAAGCACAGAAACCCGTTTCCTCGCCGGGCCCTGAGCTCCGCTGTGTGCTCCCTGGAGAGCTGCTCATGCTCTGAGCTGACAAAGCACTTCCCCTGAGCAGAAATGGTGTGAACACAGCACTCTGTGGGATGGTCCAACAGCAAAATGAGTGCTCTGTTTGACTTAAGGAAGCTCTTCTGTCACTATTTTGTAACGAGCAGTTCTGGTTAATTCTGACTTTCCTTTTTTCAAATAAAACGAAGAGTCGTTTCCCTCTTTTATGGTTCACATGACCAAAGGGCCAAGAGTTATATTTCCACATAAGAAGAAATTGGATTATGTCAGCAGTCTATGACTCGACCCCCAGACCCAGCCCCCACCAGGACAAGGCCAAATGGGGGAGGGAGTTTCTGTGGAAGCAATACTTACCAACAGCTCCGAGAGTTAAAATTTCCTTTCCTGTCCGCCTGGCAGCACTCAAGGCACAACTTCAGGTGGCCTTTTGGACCCCATTTAAGAGATCTACGTCATTCTATGTCAGATAAGTCACATGTATGGTGCCCAGTCCTTCCTCCAAATGCTGTTCTTTCTCATGGTTATTCCTACAAAAAGAACATGGTTCGATTTTGGCAGCAGTTGCACAGACTTCAGGATAAATATAGCTGCCGTTGACTTTCCCCGAGCCTCAGATACTTCTGAAAATAAGCTTTCTGGCACCCACTGAGGAACACGCTGAACATCTCCTTTAGTTACATGCCCCCAAATAAAAGGAACCCATAAAATCCTTACCAGCAGCCATAAGAATTCAATTTGAGATCACATTTAACTCTCCTTACAAATATTCAGGCGCAGTCCAAGTCTCACTCCACTGACAGCACTCAGAATATCTTCAGTGTAATCAGCGGTGGCATCACAGAGTACAACTGGAAAGTAAGATAATTAAATAAGAGTTGAATTATTCCTTTTAAACACCTCCCCTGTATGGGTCCATGTGCACACCGGAGGCTGTTCCACGGGCACCTGAGCTCCCACCGCGCTGACCCCAGCCTCAGCTCACACAGCTCTCAGGTCTTCGTATTTAAAATACACTTTCCAAATTTGTTTTGTTTGTAATACATTAAAAAAAAACAACAACACACCCTTTCCCACTAAAGCAAGTAGATTTTCCAGTGAACTCCAGCACTTAACCCTGCAGCACTTTACTATTTCTAGATTAGAGCATGAGTTTCACATTTTTTCCTGGAGAAAAAATATATGCATGAATTTATAATGCCACCGTAGCAAGCACAGGAGGCATCTTGGAACAGGAAACAACCCGAGCAACAATACTGGGCTCAAACTTTCCCAGACGTTCAGGAGCAGCACTGGAACAGGCTGCCCAGGGAGGTGGTGGAGTCTCCTTCTCTGGAGATATTCAAGACCCGCCTGGACGCCCACCTGTGTGACCTGGGGTAGGGAACTGCTTTGGCAGGGGGGTTGGACTCGATGATCTCTGGAGGTCCCTTCCAACCCCTATGATTCTATGAAAACCCTCTGAGGATGGACTGCAGCTGCCCAGAGCTGGGCTCAGAAGGCTCCATGGGACTTCAACCTGTTGTGCAGAGTCCCCCCACACGCAACCACTGCCTGGGATCAAACTGCTAAATGGCATTGATTTGTGTTGTCACTTCCTTGCAGAGATGTGCAGACACTTGCTGTGGGAGCCGCTGGGCATAGGCAGAACCAGAAAGGCACTGCTGTCCCTGGGAGGGGAGGGTGGCTGTCCCACACCCAGAGCTGCCTCGCGAGCAGCTACTGCTATGAAAAGTGGAAGAATAGCTCTTGTTTTTAATTATCTGATCAAGTTTTCCACACTAAATCTAATTGAAACAGCAAGGAGGGGGCTGCATTTAAAGACAGACAAGGCATTTGCATCTGTTTTGCTGATTATAGTAGTTGCACATTTTACTTTAAACACCAATGGGCTGCAACTGCTATTCAAATGATATGGAAATTGGTACTTTATACTGAAATCTCCCTTAAGCAACAAAGGAAGGGATTAGCACATGGCTCTGCTTCTCCTTTTCTCTTCTTCTTTTCATTTTACTAAAGCACTGTGGCAGTGGAAATCTGATGGCTCATAAACAACACCTGTATCTTCTAATTTTTATTATATCAAGCTGCAGAATGTTTGAACCCTTTTGTGTAACTATCATAATACAATTTTTAATTAAAATAATGGCCTATATCTGAAACACTGAGTTAACTTCACTTTCACAGGGCCTATCTATCCCAGAAACGTAGGTACACAAGTGATAGAGGACAGCGACCAGCTGGGTGCCTGCACAGAGCCTGCCTCGCCTGCACAGACACAAGGAGTGCTCCTCACGGGGTCAGTGCCACCCAGGACTCAACCCCTGCCCTCAACCCCCTTTCATGCAGCCCCACAGATGGCAACTTTCAGTGAGCTTTAATGGGAACTTCGCATGAACGCACCCTCTCAGCACAGTTATCCAGGACTCGCTGGGGAAAACAAAGATGCATTGCTAACAAAGTGTTTTAATGCAATCCCCTGCAGAACCATGGGTAGAATTAAATTGTAAGAGAGTTTGCGCAGCTCACATTTCTGTGTCAAAGCTTTGATGCTCCATGGAGCTGGGATGGGGGAGATTGTCAAGTCCTCACCAAGTCATGCAGTCCGCAGTGCTGGGAGCTGCTGAATCAAACACTGAGGCACTGAGCACAGTCACTGGGTTCTCACATTCTGCTGAGACACCTTCAGCTCTTCACAGAACACAGAGTGGATTAAACAAAGTAACTCCTTTCTCTCAATAAAATTTCAGTACGTGACCCACAGAATAGAGCATGATCCATCCGGAACCACCCACATGACATAGGGACCCAAATTCTGCTCTTACCCACGTGCCTCTGCACCCCCACTGCCTTCAGCAGATTTTTTTATCATAGAAATAAAAGGACAACATCACTTAGGAACATCTACACTGTATCCATCATACTAAAACCAACACAATAGGAAGGCTACGGCACGTTCATGCAAGAGCTCTGATAACCGTGTTTGCACTTCTGGTTTTGTCAGCCACACATGAATATTTATGCACATTTCCATGATGCGCCCCTGGTTTGCATAGGGCACAGGTTGTCAGCAGCTGAAAGCCATTAGCATCTGACAGCTGCTGAAAGAGCTTGTTTGGAACAAATAGGTGTCCCGTCCTGCAGAGCGGGCAGGTGATCGGGGCATCGTTAGGGGCTGCGGCTCTGGCAGCTGTCGGGACAAGGAAGGCCCTCCCTGTGCTGCTCAGCCTGGCCTGGAGCAGGGAGATTTAATTATCACCACCACATAACGGGTGGTTTGTAGGAGGCTGAGACCTGACAGAAACAGATAGTGGGCAAACAGAGAGCAGATCGCAGCCGATGGAGTAATTACAATCGGAATAAGAGCCCATGAGCTGAGAGAGCAGAGGTTGCTGTCTGTCAGCATCTCCCCATAAAACATATGTTTGAATGGTATTTGAGGAAAAGGTAAAAGGGCATTACTTGCAGAGCTACTGGGATGCTGGTGGGAGATGCTCAGGGACAGGTCCTTGCGGGGGAAATCCTGAGGATCTCTTGGGAACAGAGGCAGGGACATCCAGTGATGGGGACATCCAGTGATGGGGACATCCAGTGATGGGGACTGAGAGGGTCCAGGAGGGGGCACCTCCCCCTGCAACCAGCACCTCCCCTCCCAGTGCAGCTAAAGGAGGAATGAGCTGAAGACTCGTCATTGTACTCTCTCTCTCCCAACCACAGAGATGAGCCCTGCGTAGCAGGCAGACAGCGCTGGGTGTTCCCACCTCAGCCACGGGGAGGTGGACAGAGCCCACAGAATCCTGCTGGGAAAGGCTGCATGTACAAAGCGTACCCACAAGTGCCAAATGCTCTGCAGTATCTATCCAAGCAACTGTGCTTTCTCAAAACCAGAATAAAAGCACTTGGTGGGCAGAGATGAAATCGAGTGGTCAAATATAACAGAAGAGGTACATTGCAAGGTCGCCCTTCTGAGATGCTGGAAACACATGCCTTCATTGGGCACCAAGAGCACAGCCATCCCATTCAGCACTACTCACACATCACTCACACCTCCCAGCACACATCTGCTTCTGGGGAGAGACTTGAGAGCACATGGGGCTGGGCCTTCATCTCACGTTCTGTGCCCGTGGTTGCAATTAAAAGCACAGTCATGGTGAATGTCTGTGCAAACAGCTGGCTACGAATCCTCTTGGTACTTCCTGGGTCGTTGCTTCACTGCTATTCTTGAAAACGGTGAGCATAGAAATGCCCCCACTTTTCTGGGAGCATATGCATGATACGGCTCTAATTGACAAGCCTTGAAGTTAACAAGAACAGCAAACATTTGTGCCCAAAACCAAGGGTGAGGAAGCACCCTCCACTTCTCAGGGCTCACAAAGATTCACTGCCGCCTGTTTGCACTGTGTTTTTAAAACATGGGTTGTTTAAAATATACACAATTAGTATTAACAAAGACCTGTAGTTCTCAGGGCGCATTGCTGGAACAAGCACTGCCTTCTGTCTGATGTGCAGTGACCTTTGGAAGTATTTTTAGGCACTGTCCTATAAGCAATGCTTCTTGCACCAATTGCTTCTGCCCAGATAGAAACCAGCAGTAACCGTGAGAGCGGCGCGGGATGGATTTGTGTTTTCTAAAACTGGGGGAAAAAGACAATTACTGAGGTTTGGAAGAGGGTTTAAGCTGCACAACTTTCTCATTTGTTTAGTTCTAACACATACAGAGACTGCACGCCATGGGTAAGGACACTGCAGCACACAGAGAGCCAGCAGGAGGCTTCTCAACAGATCACACCACAAACCAAACCCGTGCCAGAGTTCAGAGGTGTCAGATGAAGGATTTGTTCCTTTTCACTTACCATTTAGAAGGGTCACGTGAAGGAGCAATCAGTACATGAGAGATGAACAGAGTTCCACTTTTTTATTATTTATTTTGCCAAGGTTCCTGAAAGAAAAAAGAAAATACAGAAATAAAACTGAGTGTAGAAATACTTGCTATGCAGGAAGAAAAGAGCCTGATTGCATCAGCGTGACCTGCTTTAGGTGATGCTGCCAGACAAGTTCCTTCCCTCTTCCATCACCCTTAGGTTCCTCATTAAGCCCATTTCTTTAAAAGCCATCCTCAAAGGGCCAAAGGCATCAGAACACCACATTCACCACATTCAGAAGTGGTTTTGCTAATGAGCCCACAGCCCCAGCAACGCTGCAGTTAAAGGGCGTGTGCAGCAGCCCGGAGCATCAGGAGTGGAAGCAAGTGCTTCTTCCAGAGTTAACATCTCTCAAAGCTGTAAGGCAAGTAGTTTTAACATACAGATAGAGGCAGCTAGAGACCTACCAGCTACTGGCATCTGTCTTGGTCATAAGGCTTCTGTAACAGAGTGCTGTGGCTCTGTCTGACCTGCTCCTCCCCAGAGCTCACCAGCGTGGGCAATGGTTGGCCCTGACACTCCACAGGGTGTGAAGGAGTCAGTCTCAAGGCATTGCTTCTCAGCAGATTCCAGCAGCATCACCACCATTTCAAGTAAAAATATCCATATCAATATTGAATTTGATGAGTGTTTGTTCTTCCTTTCCTTATTGACTGATTGAGCCTTGCTGTCACATTCAGTCCAAATTGTGCTGCTGTCACATGTTTCCTAACATCTGGTGTTGGGAAGGATGGGCAACAAGCTGAGAAGTCCAATTGACAGCAAGCTCTAAAGAAAGAAAAAAAAATACAAGTTTTCTATGAAATCAGATTGAAAGATCTGATCTGTGTCATTCTTTTTGTTTTAAACTTCGAGATTAAGTTCTTCTGGTGTAGCGGTGCCACCAGCAGATAATAGTTAGAACTGGTTTTATCTCAAAAATGGCTGAGAATACAAATTTCTCAATGTGGGCAATCCAAGCTTGCAAAAATGTACCCTTTCATTTCTGAAAATAGGGATTTGGTGAAACACGGAAGCTGAAAATCTGTCCCACTGTTCAAAATGTGACCTACCAGCAGATAACTCTTTGGACCGATGCTTTTCTGCACAAATCCCTTTCATGACTCTCTGTATACGTACAGATCTTGGAAGAACACAGGTTCCGCAGCCCTCTGTGCCCACACTTCTCGCTGTCTGCCCACCTTGCAATGCTATGACATGATAGAAAAGAAAATATAACAAGGTGGAAGAGTAGCAAGGTCTTGGACTTCAGCAAGTGAGGACCTGCTTGGATGTGGTAACGGTGGGTGCAGAAATGAGAGAAAGAAGCTGCTTACCTTCAGGATGCCTGTAAGGCTCTGTCATACACAGGGATCTCCAAATGAGATACCTTCACTTTCACCACCAGCCCTTAAAAGAGGGCTGGGAAGGGGTGGATCCTGGCTCCAGCCCTTCCGGTCACTCAGATGCATTGCTTCCACGTGAGCTCCCCTGGGTTGGCCCTGCCTTCCCACCAGGTGCTCCATCACTGCTTCAGGCCATGATGTACCATTTCCACTGCAGTCACAGGACACAGCTCTTAGAGCCGCACAGGGCCCTCGTGGCAAACCCTCCACCCTCAGTCCCCGTCCCTGCCATGTGCCCACATGCTTTCCTCCACACACACACAGCAGGAGGAGTGCCGGCTGCCTGGCAGCACAGGCACAGCACTGAGAGAAGCGATGCCGAGGAGCTGCTCGCTGTCATTTCCTGCAATTAAAGACTATTTATTTTTAAAGCTTGTGCTGCCAACCCCCCCATCTGACTGTCACACTTGCTGAATTTTATTTTTGGAACGTTGTAATTTTGTTAGAGACCACATCCAACTGGTTATTTGACTGTCTGGGTTTAAATACCACCTTTGTAGCTAATCCCGGGGCTCTCTATCACAAATGTGAAAATTTAAGAGAGTTTTCTCCATTTGTATCCCACGAAGGAATTCTCTTCATTTAAGGCAAAGGATGGAGTTCTCTGCCAAGTATTTATATACAAATAGAATCACAATCTCTGGCTTTGTGATAGGAGCTGCATCCTCAGGGTACAATTACGGCAATTATCTGGATGGATCTTCTCATCAGTAACCTTTGACTCATCTCCTACGAACTGCCAGTCTTCATCATCAAATGGGGAAAGCAGTCTATTGTTCCTATTCAATCATCTGCTTCTGAGAAAGAGAAAACCCCGCGATGAGGACAGCCTGCCTGCCCGTATCCGTGACCTCCTGCAGCTCTCCCGCATCTGCCAGGCGGGCGGCAGGGGCAGGCAGCAGCTCACTGCTGTGCTGTGCTGCTGTCATGACGAAAGCAGCAGGCGCCCTCTGAAACTTCTGCATTTCTCCTAGGGATTTCAAGGCAAGCAGAAAAGATCTTTTTGCATGCAAAGTACAGATTCATCTCCCAGTTCTAAAAGGTGCTGAATGCCTCAGTCCTCTGCGAGGTCTGTTGGTCACCTGTTATTTCTGGAACGTGGCCCCAGCGGGAAGAGAGCGCTGTCCCAGCTCCCATCTAACTGTAATGCATTACACTGAGCTAAAAGGATCTGCTACCGACTTGCACCTATGCAAAGATGGAGCATAGTCTTGCGTTAACACTACTATTGTGCTCACTGCCGCACAGCTGGTACTGAAACACCAGCAGAAGTGTTGTTGGAGGGCACGGCCTGGGGGATACAGCCCATTTTAAATGGAGTAATCTTAATTTGGAGTCAGCAATGCAAAGCTGTGTGGCATGAATGACTCAGTTCCAGGAGAACGTTTAATGTAGGATGGTAAAGTAACTACTGTAAACAGTTTTAGAACTTAAAATATTGTGAATTATTATGTTGAAACTACAGATGAATTGCTATAGCAAAACAATGGAGAATCACTCCTGCCCTAAAGGGGGATGGCTTAATTCTCTAAGCATACAGTTCTTCCAGAGAGAGAGTAGCAGTTCCCAGGCTAAATTACAATCACTTTTAGCTGCTACATACTATTGGATAAGGTGGTAACAAAAGCAAACAGTAAGGTCCATCCTTTGCATTCATCCCATTAGCTGTGAGTGCTGCTGTGTGAGCAGGACAAGGATACAACTAATAACGGACCAAAACTGGAAAAACCCAAAGCTAGAAATAAACTAAATCACAGCAGTGAGCTACCACAGGAGCAAGCAGCTAAATTCTTCATCGTCAAGTGCCAATTCAAAATGGAAACAGATTGATTGAAAACTGTCAGAAGATTCTGTACACCTTCGTAATGCTCGCACACCCCCATCAGTTCGCACAGCCCCGTAATGCTAGGCAGAACACAACTGGTTTGCAACTGACTTCAAACAATAGCTGGGCTGTCTAAAGCCCCAAAACACAGTGATGTTGGCCTGAAGGCATGCTGTATTAATGTCAGTTGCTTACAAATGCACATTTGGTTTCTCAAACAAAACAAAAAATCAATATTAAACTGTGCGAGTGGAAGTCAGTGTGAGAGCACACACCATTCTGTCCCTCACGCCTTGGCCACCATCAGCCGCACGGAGCAGCTCCCCTCATTGCAGAAGGCAACACTGAGTCTGTACCCATGTCCAAGAGTTCCTCATTTCACTCTTCCTACTTTTGGAAGGTCTTCAGACTGTTGAATCTGCATCTCCTTTATGAGCCTTCCTCATTACCAACAGCTGAAGCTCCCTCCAAGTTTCCTCCCCACGAGGCCCTTTGCCACCAGCCACGTCCATGGCCGTTAGTCGTGCTGCCATAGTGCTTTTACATCAGCCTAAGTGCTGACCTTTACAAAGTTATGTGTGTTATTTCAATTTCAATACTCAGAGTTTAATGTCTCTGGAAGAGATTAACAGCACCGGCTTAATGTCTTTAGTTCCTTGCACATTTGCTCACTGCTTTCTAACGTAACTTAATCACTGCATGCTGCCACACTCCTCAGTTTCTATTTCTAGTTCAGTGAGATTATTTAAACAAGCAATAAGGCAGCAGCACATCGTATCATCAGTGGGCCTCATTGCTCCTAAAAGCAAAAGAATTAAATCAGAGATTAATTTTCTTCTGCGTTTCATCTTCCTCCTCTGTACAATGGAGACAGCCATAGCTGCTGCTGCAGGGGGCTGCCAGGTCTTCACAGCAACAGATACAATTAATAGAGGGGCAGCGGGGAGGAAAAGGAGGTGTGCTTACAGCTGGGAGCACAGAGCTCTGGCTGCAGCTGTAGCAGCACGTCTTTGCTCCCCCCAGTACCAGTACTGCCTATGAGGGAAGGAACCAGGCAGCACTGCCATGAGGGTCATCTCAAGTTGGAGCTCTGAGGTCCCTCAGCTGTCACTGGACTCTGTTTCTTTTACAGAACAAGACAACGTGCACCAGGAATGGGAGAGCAAGGAACTGGCGTCAGAGAAACTGCGGCTGTGTGCGCTCTGTAATTGCAGTGTAGTTGTGAGATTGTTAAATAGCAGTAACAAATTAATTCTAACTAACAGAACAAGTAATGGCTGTGAAGATCTTTGGCAGGTGACTGTCAGTGTGTTTTGCTAATCCAGAGACTCAGTAACCAGCAAGATTTAAAAGACACAAACAGTTATTTTGGATACGAAGGAGAGGATGTCAGGAATTTAAGATGACAGTTAATTTCTTGGAAAGGAGACAATTCAGGAAGTGAAAACAAGCTGGAAACTCACTGTTCTCTGCTCTTACAGAGCACTGCCTAGGCAAAAGGTAGAGATCACTGCGGGGTGAAATCCCAGATCACAGCATGCTCAGGTGCCCCCGTGTGTACAGTGACACTGTGCACTATTCCTGACCCATTGCAGGAATACACGAGCACAGGAGTGCAGGCTGGCACGGCCCCAGAGAAGGCAGGCTGCACGCTGGGGCTGTGCCGCCCTGAGCCGCCCTGAGCACGCTGCAGCACCGGGCAGCCCATCCACAGCGCGCTGCTGCGGGAGCGAGGCAGATTCACAGCCCGTCCTCCCTCCTGGCAGCGCGGCTGCAGCTCGTAGTGACAAGAGCTTCATCTGCTAAGAAAACCAGCTAACAAGAGCTCTTAGCTTAGCCTTGACCTGCGTAAGATGTTAAGCGCGACACCTGATTTCAAACTAAGGCAAAAATAAATAAGTAAATTAATAAAAATTAAAAGAAAAAAAGAATCAGAGCATCTTTGTCACGCATCTATCTTTGCTGGTCTGCCGTCGGTAGAGAAGTGAACCGGTGCTGCCATCTCCAGGAAGCGCTGCTGATCGCCTCCATCGCGCACCGCTCAGCACCAACCCATGGCAGCACAGCTCATAGCACCAACCCATGGCAGCACTGCTCACAGCACCAACCCATGGCATGGCAGCACTGCTCACAGCACCAACCCATGGCATGGCAGCACTGCTCACAGCACCAACCCACGGCAGCACAGCTCACAGCACCAACCCATGGCAGCACTGCTCACAGCACCAACCCATGGCAGCAGTGCTTATTGCACCAACCCATGGCAGCACAGCTCACAGCACCAACCCATGGCATGGCAGAACTGCTCACAGCACCAACCCACGGCAGCACAGCTCACAGCACCAACCCATGGCAGCAGTGCTTATTGCACCAACCCATGGCAGCAGTGCTTATTGCACCAACCCATGGCAGCAGTGCTTATTGCACCAACCCATGGCAGCAGTGCTTATTGCACCAACCCATGGCAGCAGTGCTTATTGCACCAACCCATGGCAGCAGTGCTTATTGCACCAACCCATGGCAGCACAGCTCACAGCACCAACCCATGGCATGGCAGCACAGCTCACAGCACCGACCCATGGCATACCGACCCATGGCATGGCAGCACTACCATTAATATCTATTTCATGACATGAGCCATTCCGCACTGTTTAATGACTCCTCTATAATTAGTAACCTGAAGTTTTGTTAAATTGGCATCTGTTCAGAGTAAGCACTGTTTTAAAAGAAACTAATAAATATGCACTGATCTTAAAGGTACAAATAACACAATTAAGTTAACCTTGTAAACTAATCATCTGAAAGCCATGGTAATGCAAGTTCTTAATCATAAAGAGCAATCAGCGCTCCCAGTTAAAAAGCTTGAGTCCATAAGGAATGACTCCTGAACAGGCCAAAAGCATTCCTTCTTGATTTCAAAAAGGACACATTCTGGCTTCTAACTATTCAAACAGTCATTTTTCAACTTCATTGAGATCTTTTATTTTTTCATTTACATCCCACTTTGTGCAGTCTGATGCTCAGATACCAGCACTCAGCTTGGTTGTTAACAATTCAAGCGAGCAATATACTCAGAACACCGATCAAGTAACTTATACAGACTTCAAAGATGAATTTCAACAAAGAAATCTGCTGCTCAGAATAGATGACAATAATGAAAACCTTTATGAAAACAGACACAAAACAATAATTGTTAAACCTTATTAAACGCTCAAATAAGAACCACTATGATGGAAGGAGGACGAAGCTAGTGAATAATTTTGATAAATGAAACAAACTGACTCCTAGTGATTGCCAAAACACCTGACATGAATTGTTCACTGAAAGGAGATTTAGCAAATGTTCCTTACACTGAAATACCATTGCCTTTCATTTTCTCACCTCAGGAAAATACAAACAGACTGAAGTTCACACAGCTCTCAATTGTACAGAGTTACTAAAGAATTAATTTGTTTCAGATCAGTATGTAAATCTGGAATTCTGTATGTAAATCTAGAAGAAAAATGGCATTCAAGTTGAAAGAAACCCATCTTTCATAACTTACTTCAAAATTAGCTCGTTTTCTTCATTCTGTTGTGTGAATGTAATAAAAGAGGGGAAGCTTCCCTATCATTTTCAGACGTCAGTCCATCACAGCCATTCCACAAGGTGGTTCTGTCTTCTGCTTTCAAAGCTGTTGCCTCTATTCCCTCTAAAACAGGAACAGTCTCCCTGGCACAATGTTCACTCTTCGCAGTAGAGACATCTGGGAACAATTCCAGGTCACTTTTGCAAAAAAATTAAATATTGTGGTGATTAACCAGAAAGACAAGCCAATATTTCAATAGTTCTCACTACTAGGCAGTTTAATGCAGTGGATAAAATACTTCCAATATATAACATCATATCTTAACTTTCGGTTTATTTAGAAAACGAAACTATTTTACATTGGATATTACACGATGAGCCAGGTAAGGAAGTAGCACTCATTACATGTTTAGAGGAAAACTAAGCAGTAAGTGGAAACTTACTTTTCATATGATAATATAATCAACAATTAAAAAAGGAAATGTGTGCTCCAGCAAATCTCTGATGGCAGCAGCCACAAGCCATTTCTAACAAGGGCTCAGCTCTTATGATAACAGCTACTAATGAAGGCACACAGAGGATCCCACAGGCCCAGCATGTTGTGCAAGAAGTGAACAGCAATGTGTACTCCCAAATGTCAACTCTATTCTAAAAGTTGTGCATATCAAATAACAGACTGAATATCTGCATGAGCAATTTCTAATGAGACATTATCTTAGCTGTAGAAATTGAAGCTTCCAGATGAAAGGATCTGAAAGACACCAGAAAGATATTGTTTGCATGTACCAAAACATTAACAAACAGCTAAATCTAATTATTGCAAAAGCATACACACTGCAGCTGTAAACTTCTCTCTAACCATACCATTACAGCCTTACCAGTGAAAACAGAAGTGTCAATGCTAATGTAAACTCAGCTGCTGATATATATTCATTAGATTCTGAAAGGCTTCAACATCTCTTACTCTGTGTCAAATTTTATCTCCGTGTCATTGGCCACAAATCAGTGTAGGTATAACCTGCTATATCAAAATGTAATGTTTGAGGACACCTAGGCCTCAGATATATTTCCATAATTGCCTCTTGATGCATGAGGAGACCAGGATCCTGCCCATGGCCTTGCCTAACTGAATTTTGTACATACTGTGCTTTGCCTAGCTCAACAGAAATGCACATAAATAAGGAAACATCTCTGGATCAAATTCAGACTGTAAGGTAGAATTGCTAGAATATTACCATGTATGTGATGACACACTAAGGTTTAAGAGTATTAAAGTTAACTCCATCTCTTTTAGGAGCTGCAAAGAAGAGAAATGGTTGTGCCAGGAACACGCCAGCAGACAGACCAGGTGTTACTATTATCCCTATGGAGATCTCTCTGGCTCAGCTCAACCAGTGAATTAGCCCACCATTCTGGTCTTCCCAGATCTGAATTGATTCACCTCCTAGGAACCTTAACCTAATGAAAAAAGATGAGGAAGCAGAAGGAAGAGAAGGAAAGAGATTGACTACAGACCATCCTCTGTTTTGTATTGAAGGAATAAACACTTAGTGCTCAAGAGCTACCTACACTGAGTGACACTACATAATTACAAGTGCCCTTCTGACTGTACAGATGTGCTGAGCCATGAGCTCTGTAAATGGGCCTGGTCACCTCTGCAGCATGACAGAAGGATGACTCTAGCTATTTAAATCGCTAGAGTTTTTATTATTGGATCATTATCCGATTCAAGTATGAGAGAAGAATTTCTTCATTAAGATGCATATTGAGATTAATGTGCAATTTGAGTTTTGAAACTGAAAATGTTCCAATCTGGTCTGTATTAAAGCAGTGTATTATTATCAAAAATGGGCTCGTAAGGTAACTCACTACAGCTCAACTCAGCAATGATTGTTTCATTCACCTTTATAAAGGGCAAAGAGAATTTGTAACAGGGAAAAGAAAAAACACGTTTGTAAGCACTGCAGAGCAGGGAGTTCAGGAAGACATCTGCAGGAGATGGGGAACAGCAGTCCCAGAACAATACCTGAGCAGTGACCCAGTGCAGAAGACCAGAACTTCTTCTCAGCAATTCAAGACTATTATAAAGCATTCCTCCATTATGAGCACTTAAATTAGCTTCATTGTGAAACAGTAATTAAGCAGCAGGGAAGATTCACCGCCTTAGCCTTTTATTCTTGATTCTAATTTACATGATTAAATTCTAACTTATTCACTGATTACCTTCTTGCTTAGCAAGCTTTAGATTCTCACTTTCTTTCCTTCTATCCTTGCTTCTTTTTCTGGGTGTAGCAGTTTTGGCCCTCACCAACGCACAGTTTGCAGGATGCCTGTGCACATCACCCTGTTAGCACAATGAAGCGTAAACACATGAAGCAAATATTAATACATGTAAGCATTTTAACACACACAAAAAAACCAACAAATATTGTTTTGGCAGACAAATTTTGCACACTGAGTGAAGGGCTAACTTAGTTAACAACCTCCATAAAGCTCCTGAAGGTTTGTTCAGAATACATGCTAAAAATCTGTTTGAGAGGAACATTGCACATTTGACTTTATAGTCATTCTTTTTTTTCTGATTCATGGATAAGCAATAACGTAAAATCTGTGGGAAAAAAAGGCTACATTTGTTTTAAAATGTGCAGTTAATCCAAAAAAGGAGATACATTCTCCCAGCATACCGTTTTTGAAGACGTGAATAATAATTTCACAATAATTTTCTTGCTGCACTGCTCCTAGCACTCTTTCCCTTCAATCATCTTTGAGTTCTTCAGTTTGTCTTAAAGTTCATACCTCCATGCTGCTGCTTAATTTGAAAAGGCTATATATATATATATATATACACACACACTATATTCAAAATCAATAACTTCCATACCAGACTGTACAAGCCAGTACCAACCATGATTGTATGAGGTGGCAGATATTCTCTGCCGAAAGGGCAATACTATACTGTGCTTTATTAATTGACCAATGTAAGGTTTAAAAAGACACCAAAAATCTGCTCTGCTGGTTTAGCATTAAGGAGTTAACATTCCACCCAGTAAACTGCTTGTTATTCTCTGTTCTTCCTAACAATATAATACTAAATACTTTAAGATAACTCCACAGAGATTCCTTAAAACAAAGTATCTTCTCATGAGTGAGGAGCCCTTACCACACTTAGGCATCCATAAGCTGCAGATTTCACACTGGAATCACAATGCTTCTTAGAGTGAACTGCGGAAAGCTGTTTCAATTGCAAGGTTTTGCTGCAGCATGAGCAAGTGACAGACTTCTCATCACTACGAGTTCGTTTATGCACAATTAAGTGTTGTTCCTGAAACAAAGAAAATATTTGCAACATAACTATCCAGCTCTGTAACACATTCAACAAATCCATGCAGGCACACAGAAGAGTACAAGAGCGTTACAGGCTCCTTCATTACCCTCCACTCTAAGCAGATGCTGAGGAATGCACTGAGTTGCTGCCCAGTCCCTTGGAGAAGGTCAGAGCTTCTCCTCCTGATGCCATTAATGTCTGCAGAGACAACAACCATAACCACGTGAAGCAGTGGAACGCATTCCCAGGGAAGTTGTGGATGCCCCATTCCCAGCTGTGTTCAGGGCCACGCTGGATGGAGCTCAGAGCACCCTGATGTGCTAGGCCTGTATCCCTGACAATCTTTAGGCTCCCTTCCAACCCAAACCATTCTATTATGTAAGAGCCTTTTCTATCATACTGTCTAGCACTCTTATGTCAGTGTAGTGGTATTCAAAACCAGGACAACAACAACAACAAAAACAAAAATGGTGTTCACACTACAGGCCTTGTGAATGGGCAAAAAGACAGATTTTTCAGATGACTGAGAAAGGAGGCAGTGGGAAAGTTCGGAATGGGGGCAGAATGAAGATATTTCTACATGACAATTTCCTCTATCAAATAGTGCTATTGTGCTTTTTTAATCTCTTGTAGTTTCCATGGAAATAAGTAGGAGACATTACTTTTGGATCAACCTTCATATTTCTCCATGCTATCAGTTCAGCAAAAGATATATGCAATAAAGTCGATGCTTTCATTCCGGATTTCACAGATGTATAAAAAACATTTGTCAGAGATGCATACAGATCAGATCATCTGTGGACCTTCCATTGTAGCACTCACCAGCTGGACTAGAGATCTCCCCTCCCCCTTCTTCTCTTCCCGTAAGTTAGAGAAAAGCATTTTTAAGTTTCTAAAGCGTTGACTGTGCTGCAACGTAAAGAAATACGCTGCATGCCTATGGTATTTGTGTGCTGTACTTAGATGACAACAAAGGTAAGCAATATAACAACCAATTAAAAGTGGAATATACTGTCAAAGTCGAGTCTTCACATCAGGCTGGAAAGCAATGTGATCCTGACTGTGTTTGTGCAGTATGTTTACATTTTCAGACTGATTTTATCCAGCAACACTGCTGAAAAATCACACAAAGCACAGACATTTGATTTTGTTGTCACATCACTGAGATGCACCATTCTTTCTTTATACTTGTGAACAGTTCACGTGCAAAAGATGTAACAAGACAGCCTCACTTTTCTGCATTCCTGTTTTATTGTTCATTTATGAACCATTTTTCTTGCAAATAAAATATAACTCCTCTATATTAGTTAGAATATAGTAACAAATCTTTATCTCATTCAAGAAGTACACCCAAAGCGAACCCTGCCTTGCCAAGTCATCCACTTAATATGCAATAATTGGTCAGTGAGTTTAAATACCTGCTTGCATGCAGAGCTGTACCGATCACATCTGAAATGTTTTCCATCCCTGTGAATCTTCTTGTGCTGAGTAAGAACGTGATGGTTGTGAAAAGCAGCCTCACAGTGACTGCACTGAATCGCCACAGCCACGTGTGAAGGCACATTTTGCAAGTGGACACCTGAGCAGTTAAAATCATTATTTTAATGGTGCATTTTGGATCTCCACAAGTTTGAACAAGAGTTAGATTGTGCGCAGCCCCGAGTAACACGTTGGTTATAGAAGAAAATGGAAGAAAAAACCAAAAAGCCTGACCTTCTGTACTCTCAGCAACAATTCCGGAGAAATGAAGCGTTTATAAGCTGAAATATCACTGATTTTAATGAAAATGGTTTAGCAAATCAAATCCCTTTGAAAATTCCAGTGACTGACTGCTTTCACCAACACAAGATTAACATCAAAACGCTACCCAAAGTAGTCTGTATATACAAAGGAATTGGGACATGTAGGTAATAATTCCATTTCAACCTGGAAATGCTTAAATCCATTAGGTGGCACCTTTCTGAAATCACAGATAGATACTAAAGGCAACTTTGTCTGCCTAAATATTTTTAATATAGCCATTTCATAACTTCAAAGTCTAAAAAAAAATAGTCTAAAACTGTATCTGGCTCTTCTTGGTCAACTTATCACTTAAAATACAGTAAATATGCTCTATTTCTTAATACTGATTTCTTAATAAAACTCTTACCTGTACAAGAATATTTTCTTCCTAGAAGAGAATTGAATTTACTCATGAAATGAAGCCACAGTGACTACAGGGATTTGAATCAAGCACTCTTCCAAACAAGAGCTGTTCAAAAATGTAGTACATGCAATCCCCAGAGAATCCCAAGGGCTTGTATCTCCAGAACCATGTATGATAGTTCTAACTTTTGTTTTCAGAATCAATCTGTATTACATTATTTGATATGGATGACAATGGGGAAACAAATTAATTAATTTTCTGCATATAGAGTAAAAATGAACTTATGCAGTGCTCGATTTTTTACATTTTTGGGGAGAAGACCCCAACCAGGGAAGAGGTATTTCAGTTTACTGCTCACCTTCAATGTTTCATGATTGTTATACAGCCTGAAAATAATATTAGATATTGATATAAGCAAATTCAGAATCCTACAGGTACCCTGGAGGGGAAAAAACCAAAATATTTGATGCTTTGTATTTTAAACAATTTAAAGCATCAACCACAAGATGTCACCCCATCTCCTTGCAGGAACTCCCTGTAAATCAGCAGTGAGCACATTTTCCATAGAATATTCTGTAAAGATGTGCAGCTCCGGCTCACCACTGGTCACAAATGCCATATCACAGTCACTGCATTTGCAGGGTCTGGTCCCTGTAAGAATATATCGTTTCTTAGAACCTTATTTAACAGCCGTATGATTTGTCTGCATTATCAACATACACAATTTGTATCAGAACCTTTTTGTGACCCTATTTTTTTTTAAATAGACATTAAACATCCCCCATATATTGATTATAAACGCCTGGTTTGTCAATTTGCTTCCCATTGTTAAACAATCACAAAGAAAGCATCAGAGAAGCTTCTATCATGCACACAAAAATCTGACAAAACTGAAGCAAATTTTCAGTTGATAAAAACTCTTAGAATGGTAAAAGGTAACACAGAATTGCAAACAGACCACATCCTTTCAGCGTGGAACTCAAAACAAAACCGGTGGAACTTCTGAGGACAGAATGATCACAGAATACACCTCTAAGTCTGTCACTTGCCGTTGATTAAATACTGCAGACAATATGTGACATGGGATATCTACACGTTAGATACCTGTATGTACATTCATGTGGTTATGCAGGAGAGCAGCTGTTCGAAAAGCCTTGAGGCAGATGTGACACATGACATTTTTCTTCAGAATGGATTTTCCTGTGACGGTTCAGACTTGGTATCTCGAGTGAGGTGTATGTACACAACTCACAGCCAAACACTGCTTCTTCTCCTGCGAGAACAAAGACACGTTTAGATCATGAGATACAAAAGAATGACTTCACTCTTCAAAAATAGCACTGAATTCAATATAGCACCTCTAGTTTAGAGAAAACTACCTCACATTTATACATAAAAGTGCTTCAAAATGCAATAATTTCTGCCTGACAGCTTGCCTTTCTGTAACGTAGCTATTTAAGACTTCAGCAATTCACCCCAAAATAGTGCCATGCATTAGTGATATAGTTCAGAACCCAATTCTAGGAATCCTACCTCCTAGTCTAACTCCCACCTCCAAGAGAGGATGAAAGTTCCACATGGCTAAGGTGTGGTTCATCGAGGCACTTCTAAACAATGCAACACACCTCTTGTTGTCAACTGTATGATTAGTAGTAACAAATTTAAAGATTTGGACATTGCAGGCTAAGCTATCCTCAGCTTTCAGTAAAGTATATGTAAAATCTGTTATGATGTAAGAGCCTCTACAAAATTATTAGTGGACTTTAAGGATAGAAAGATCAACTCCTTGAAGAAGACAGAATAAAGTTACACTTTCTGGATTATATAACATTTCCAAGCTCTTACCACAGCAGTAGCAAATTTCTTTGAGAGTAACAAGAGGAAACATGCTGCACTTCCAGTTTTGAAAAGGATTCAAAACTGCAAAATGGCAAATAGATCATATGAGAAGAGCCTTTCTAGAACAGTTGCCTCAGCTCCCAAGTGCACTCTGTAATGTTTTTCATGCTGAGACCAAAATGCATTTCATACAGTGCTTCATAGCACACAGAACGTGCAGCTAACATTTCAGTAACAGCAAACAAAACTGCTTTATTGTTGTTTATTCATTATGGATTCATCCCACAGAACAGAACTTCCTTTGCGTTGTTAAACCTGCTCAAGTGTGCTCCCTTTAAGCACAGTATCGAAACCAAGGGACGTTACTGATTGGTACAACATCCATACTTCAAACAACCTCCACCAGTACACCTTCATATCCAGACATTACAAGGGAAACATTCACAGATTCTTCAACTCCACTGATGTCATCCAACTTTCAGAGTACAGAGATACAGATTCTAGGGAAACAGTCACTTTACATGCTCTTTAAGCCAGTCCTTAGCCTCTGCACCACAATTCTACATTCCTGAAATATTAAGGCAGCTTTCTGTTACTCTTATTTAGGTTCTGGGAGATAATCTTGCTGACAGGCACTGGTATTTGCCTACCACTCTCAACCAGCAAGTTGGAACCATTCTAAGCTCATCCATAAACCCCTGAATATACACATCTTGAAGCTGAATGGACCAAGAAACATTAAATAAATTATTAGGGTTATTCAAAGGCATTTATACCCAATCTTAACTCTGACACCTCCCTGGAGGTTTTAAAAACCACATCGTGTTCAAAACACCATTAATTTCTAAACTCCACGCAGAATGGATCTCCTGAACACAATACATATGACATCAACTCATATTTCATTGCTTAAGGCAAAAGAGTATTCTCCCTTCTTTCAATTTTCCACAGAAAATTAGCTTTAACTTAACCTGAACAATTAACAGCATGAACATTTCATACAAAACTTCCATCTTGCTTCAAAATCTAACTTAAAATATGTTATCAAATAATTAACTACAAATATTATAGTCAACTGTTTACCTTTCTTGTGATGTGAAGTACTCATTTGAGATTTTAGATACTTGGGATTTCTTATAACTGCTTGTACTGACGGAGATGCATACTTGTGGTCTTTATCTTCATCTTGTGAGTCTGACAAATCACGACCAGCTTTACAGCTCAGACTCTCTGCTTCCTTTCCTCCGTCCTCTTCAGATTGGGCCAGTTGCTGGACCTTATTTTCAAATTCAGTGACATCATTATCTCTGTTAACATACTTAAATAAGTTTTTAAACTGCCTTAATGAAAAGTAGTTGCTAATGGCAAAACAACTGAACTTTGAACAAGAATCAATCCACTAATGCATTGTCATCCTAAATACTACTAGGGAAAACAGCAATAAAATTGCACATTTAACATCCAGCAACCTAACTTGGATCTGAACTATCACTAAAATGGACTCCTAGCTCCTCAGAATTTTACACTGAGTTTCAGAGCATCTTTCTGAGACTGCAGCAAGGAGAACATAGAAACTTATATCCTCAACATTTAAAGAAAAGATGTTTTAAACTTAACTTCAGTACTTTTGCCTTTTAAAGAAGGACAAGATTTGTTCTCAAATTTTTTTTCTTTTTTTAAATGAAACTAACATAGGACTTGTGATGTTTATGTATTGTCCTTTGCCATTTGGCATGATTTGCCATAAGGTCATGATAGTTTTTATTTTTTTTAATTAGTAATCTTAAAAATGATCCAATCTCAGAGATTACCTAGGATGGCAAGGAATCTTTGAAAGCAGATATATACATATATTATTATAAATCAGTAGTTAGCATAGATTTAATACCAATGTTTCATGTCCTTTCAATACAGCACATTTCATATGAAATCATATCACAAATCCAACCACTCTTGTATTCTACTCATATAAATAAAGGAAATTGTCTAACACTATTTAACAGACATAGGCTATGAAACAACAAAAGCACCACAGTGCTTCTGATGAACTGAATTAAAAGTTTGTCTGAACAGTAGCAGCTTAGAGCTAGTAGTCTAGAAAGGCTACATTTTTTGTTTGCTTTTTTCAATATAGCATGAAATTACAGAGAGCTGTACAAAGGATTAGCTATTTCAGTCCAACAAATCTCAACACTTAGGAAAAATGATACTAAAGTCAGAACAGTGTAAGTGTGATAGTACAAGCTAACAACTATCATATTGCCACCCTCACCACATCCAGAATTTGTACCTCAATCAGCAGCATGTCATGTGGTTCCTCCATTGACTTGTTCTCTGAACTCTCTGCCTTCCCTTCTTGCAGAATGTTAATTAGCATCAAGCCCAAGTCACACAGATCACAGATGGGCTTGTGCCCACTCAGTGGCACGCCCTGCCCATGCTGCACCACCACAGCCACTGCGGCTGGCACTGCCAGCATCACCTCCTCCTGAGAGTGGGCAGTTATGTGACAGATGCCCTCAATGTCATCTTCCTCAGCCCTTAAACACACTGTCTGTAGCGTCAGCAAGTGTCTTTCACCCTCTTCAGGAGACAGGGACCACTCTGTGGGGTCACTCGTCCCCATCATCGCATCACTGACACCACTCCTCTCCCTCTCTGGGATTATCCTGTCCTTGTTACCCTCTTCTGTTCCATACCAGTTTTTTACAACACCCTTGATTTTGGTGAAAGGCTCCAGCAAACCTAAGACCACATCCACCAGTGAAGAAGCCTGTTTTGAAAGCAAAGTTAAAGGAAGGGTAAACCATGGTCTTTCCGGCCAAGCTCCCCAGCCTTGTTCCTCAGCCCTGAGCCCTCCATGAGCACAGCTGCACCTCTGGGTCCACTCCCACCATCCCCTCATGACCCCATCTACCCACACCCCCACACCTCCCTGACCACCATCTTCCATGTGCCTTCTCCTTCCCCTCACACTCAGCCAAAGGCCCCCACTTGAGCTGCCTCACTGTGGGAAGTGCCCCCCAGCCAGGCCCCCGGCTGCACGTGTCCCTCAGAGCAGGCACAGTCCAGGGCTTTGCGACTGGACCAGGCTGGGCAGCCCTCAGGTGCACACTGCCCACAGAGCTGGCCCGTCCCCAAGGGAAGGGCATACCCAGGCCTGCACTGAGGGCCCATGGCAGCACCTCAGCATGGTGACACTGCCCTGGCAAATCTGCCTTTCAGCAAGGGAGAGGCCTACCCGCTAGCTGGTTTTTCACCTAGAAAGAGGCACAGGGGCTGTGGCGGTGGAGCACAAGCTAGCTCTGCAGACCTCCTCCCGTGATGGGCTCCCTGCACAGGGCCTGTGCCAGGGTCGGCAGAAAGTGCAGCTCCTGGTGCGGTGCAGTGTCAGCAGGTCTCTGTGCTGGGCTGTGGCTGCAGCCCTACGTCCTTTCACACCGAGTCCTGCGTGAAGATCTCAGTCTTAATTGTAGGTCCTTAACCTTCTGCCCCTGCTCAGCTGGAGACCACACGGTGTAGCTCAGTTGGTTTTCCCACTTTTCAAAGTATTAGAAGTGATTCCCATGTTTCCCATCCGGAAGCACTCAGCCTGGTGCCACCTCTCCAAGTGCTGCTGAAGAGCTGGCTGACGGCAGCACTGCAGCATCTCTTACCTTCAGAGCTTAAGTATTATGCAAAACTGACTGAAGTACCTTCACAGAGGCAGTAGAGTGGTATATAGACATCATTATATTATACTTTAGGCCACCGCTGGTTATTCAAGGAGAACAAGTTTTGGATTAAGTGTTCTCCAAAGGTATTGTAAAAATGTTTTTGAGGTAAACTTGTGAGATTTGAGAGACTAACATTTAATCTTGTGTACCTTTCCAGACTAGCAATTTCCAACACTCAAACATCTCACAAGGCCCACTTACCATTCGTACTCTATTAGAAACCAGTGCAGAGGAAGGATGTGGAGCCTTCCCTCTAAATGGTAGGTACGACATAGCACAGCACACTGCAGAGCTGCTATAGCCCAGCAAGAGCCAGATCCCACTCAACACTTTACTGAACTTAAAAAATATCCCTTGCCAATTTATGGTTTTCCTCACTTGTGTAAGTGACCCCTTGAAAGTGGCATTTGTGAAATATCCTTAGATCAAAGTAGCAGCAATGCTGGTGGTTTATTTGGCTGTGTAGTTCCATTAGACAAGGTGGTATTTTGCCCAACATCAATATTATACTGTGTTCTTCTGAATACAGTAAGCACTACTGGGTATCCAGGAGCCATGTGAGCCCTTTTCTAAAGAATTTGGCAGGGACTTTTTTATTTTTGTGTTTTGAGTACCTAAGATAGCACATGTTATACAGCTCTGGATTTCTACAAAAGATGCAGCCATGAAAAGTACCTCAGTGGTAAGGCTGTAACAGCGGTAACAGGCTGTAAGGATGGCAAATTAAAATCTTCCTGAAAAATGAATATAATGATGAGCCTAATATTAATTAGGTCATTGACCTTATTGGACCTTATCCTCAGAGGCAGCAGATCCCTGTAATACCCACAAATGTCCTTGACACAGCTACTCTTATCCACAAATCTGTAGAATTGTAAATGCAAGAACAATATAAATTTTTCACCCTTAGTAACTGCAAATCAGTCATAACTATTATGTTACAATGATTCAACACAAATCCAAGCAATTATTTAAGGAAGAATATGTATTCCATCAATTTAGGGCTAATATTTCAGTGCTGATGCCACATTATTCATAATCTACTCAATCTGTACGTATGCAGCTGACATTAAAAAAGCTTCATTATGATGCAACATAAAACATACATACTTCAAAGTCTTCAGCTTCATTCTCTCCCCATGTTTTTGAAAATAATTTCAGGTAGATTTAGAGGTCGTGTAATCAGCCTTTCTTGTGCATATTTTGCACCTCCATCTTCCTATCATAGGTCCTAAATTATAACCCTCTGATACCAGCAGAAGAATTGCCATTAATTTAAATGTGTTTGGAATTAGGCCCAGCATAGATAACTACTCAAGCAGTAATGGTATTTACACATTTATGACCTATCCACAAAACTAAGGGCTGTTATGGTACACTGGAAAGAAAAAAAAATAAAGCAGACCAAAACAAAAAGCCTAACAGATAAGCCCCAGTGTAACCTTACATGTTCATAATCATTCACTTTTATGATATTTCTTCTTGTAGTTAAAAACTCCATTCTCCTCTGGAACATGACTCCTGTTACCCTACTAGGAAACTCAGTCTTTGTTGTGACTTATTTTGACAGTTTTAATATCATTTTCCACCTGGCATCTGAAAAGTTTTCCATTTTCACTTTCCTCTGATGTCTCACTTTTGTTTCCAAGTGTATGTTGTATTCACACTGCACCTGTCATAGTGGAATCTATGTCCCCTAACATTGGTCTACAAAACACATACGCCTTTACTTTTGCTCTTACACCAGGGACAACTGCCACCTTCATCGCCTGTTTTGCAGTGTGATCTGCTCCTCCGAATGATGATAGCAGGAAATAACTCTCACACCATCACCTATTTCAGAGAAAGCCATTACAATTTTAAGTTCTCCTACCTCACGTGACTCGATATGTTGGTCTGTTATCAGGTTGTACTCACTAAATGGTGACATATTTTCACTTTATTTTCTGGTGCTGTTGTCAACTTGTTCTTTTAGTGTTCCACTTTCACACTGATGAAGGATTACTTCAGGGACTACCAAAAACCTGAATTAAAATAAAAGAAAGTCATGTCAACTAATGATAAAAAAAATACATTATATGCATATTTGGATACTGTTCCAAGCACTGAAACTAGCAGATTCAGAATAACCTTAGTGCTTCAGCGCTGGTCTAGAAGATTCTCAAGAGAAATTATATATTCTGAATTTCAGAAAAGACACTGATCACTTGGAAAGAAGATGATTATTAAAACATTTTAGCTTTTTCTTTTTTTTTCAGACATCTGGCTCTGAGACAGGAGTTGCAGTTGTTTCCAGCAGGCATTTTTTAGCATTCAGATCTGACCTGGATTTCTTGTCAAACAGCACGGGACTACTGTCCTCATCTCTATGGCCATTCAAAAGCTGGTCAGACCTCTAGCCCAGCAACTTCGCTACAGCCCTACTTGTATATGCAGTCCTACTTGCTACTATACTTTTTCACCAAAGCAAAAGAAAGATGGGAACACAGCAAAGACAAAGAGAAGTCATTCTGGGCTGCGTTGGTTGACTAGTGTCTGGCCAGGTATAAATTACCACTTCTCTTTCTCAGTGCAAAGAGGAGGGTGAGAAGAGATACAGCGCTCTCTTAGAGGCACAGTGATGCTTAGACTGTGCCATTCATGCACAAGCCACTTGATATGCACTGCACTGAAGGCACAGTGAAAGTCTTGTGCTGCTCTCTCTCCAGGGCTCCTCTTGGCTTTGAGAAGACAAATACCCTCTTTAAATATGAGTGGTTCTAATAGAAGAACCAAAACAACTTCTATTGAGTTAAAGGCCTTAATACTTTTACATCTTGCCTCTGCTTTTCAAATCCTGCTCCATACAGTTAATGATTATAATTATATAGCATGACAAAAAACCAGGGCATAATAGCATACAGATGTGGGATACATAAAAGGGGAAGCATTTAGCATAAGCTTGTTGGAGCTGAAAGTAACAGGGGTGATTGCTCAGGCACAAGTCACAGGAGTGGTCTAAAAATATTAACCATAATTGCAATTTATGTATTAACTGTTTCATCTAACACTGTTGTATATTTAGAAACAATTTTACCATCCAGTAATGCATGGCTTGCTGCTTCTGGCAGACAGCAGAACTACGTGCCTGGGTCTGCTTGGAAGAAGTGTGTTTACTTCAGGAGCTTTTTCTTCCATTTCAAAAGACACGAATGTAGTTACAGTTAACTACACCTCAGTGACTCCCAGTGTTTTTACAGAATACTCTTTAATCAAAGAGATAGCAAAGAAAGTTCTAAAGACAACTCCCCTTAGTTAGTTAGTAAAGCCTTTTGCTGCTGTTTGTGCAAAGGTCAAAGAAGTTAAGTTTAAAAGGCAGAAAGTTTTCCTCTTGTTTTGACTAAACTGGAGGAAACGTGCTAGAGCTGTGCAGAATTTGATTGCCAAACATGAAGTGAAGACACACAGTGAGAAAAGGTAGTAAAGGTTTAACCCAGCTGATGTAAGAAACAAAATTCAAGGATGCCCATGTTTCCTTGCCTTTACCACACTGTTAAACTTTAATCAGGAAAACAGTTCTGAGGACAGCACTTTGTGGACAAATAAACAGGCATCAACGTCTGGAAGTCAACAGGATCACCAGAGAACAAGACTATTAAATCATTGTCCTAATAAATCAATAAATGAGATGTACACCCCAAAGGAGTTCAAATTCTGCTTCCACGTGGATATGCAGCAAGTGCACGTTAAACCTTGCAAAATCAGCAGAAAGGAGCTGGTCTGTGGGTTCAGAAGAGCAGTGGCTTCCTGTGCAAGTTTTTTCCAGCTCAGATCACAAATCTGCACAGGTACTAAAATTTCTGAGGATCCTGAATTGAGCTCCTCAATGTAAACATCCAAAGAAATTTAGGACGGTCTGCAGAATTTAAGGACAAAATAAGGAATTACTGCCTTAGTGCTACTGCAATGCAAATTCCTGAACTGTACAAGGTTAACCTGTGGATTACTTGTTTTCGCTTTACTTGCAGAATGCACGTTGGTTGCTGGTCAGTTGCACATATTAAAGCTCATACATAAGAGGTTCTTCTTTAAGTAAAAAGTATTCATATGCTAATGAACCATCCCAAACCAGTAACCTTGGAGACAGGTATAGATGGTCAGCAAACAGAATTATGTACAGCAGTCAGATTCTGTCAGGATGAGAAAAAAGTGTGATCTCCAGTGCTCTGTTGCATCCTTGACCTCTTTACTGAGTGTTGTTTATAGCAATAGTCATGCCTGTGGCTCATGCCTGGTGGGAACCATTTATGCTGGCCAAACTAGAATGCTTTTACATCAAAAAATCCTGTTGTGGTCTACCCAAATTGCCCTCTTCCTGTTAGAAATGAGCTAGGCGTATGTGTACAGTATGTAGGGTTTCAGCTGACCTATTAACACTTACATCAGGGTCTACCAGTCAGCACAGGATCTATTACACAGGTAACTGTTTTTTGTAATGTTGATTTTCCTGCAGCAGTCAGGTTCAAGAACCCAAAGGAATGTAGTTCTTGACAAAGGCACATTTGCCTTCTGACCTTTAGTTGTAGGCTGGCTTTTATTTCTGCACAATCAGCTTCTCTCTCTTCTTGTTGTCACTTCCAGTGTTACAATGTGCTTGAAATATTCATTAAAGCCATTTTCCTGAGAAAAATACAGAACAAATCTTACTTGAAACAGAAGTTCAGCCCAAGTTAGTGCTTTTGTGCCATCAAAGCAGAAACCTGGTGATAGTAACGTTTTTCACTTTAAATAAGGACATACTATTTGCATCACAATAATCTAAAGAGCAGCCAGGAGGGACTATCTGTGGCACAGAATATAAATATGAAAAAAGATAACAATCTTGTCTTATTTCTGTTTTAAACTTCTCAAACCAGGAACTATCAACCAAACTAGGAAGAACACACAAGAAGAGAGAAGCTGGCATTACCAACTCCCGGCCTCTTCCCATGGAGAAAAAGGCTTGGAGACGGAAAGTTAAACATCCAAAGTCAAACAGGAAATCCATAGCAGAGGAAGAAATAGAACCTAAACTTGTGAATCTGCACCCACTCTCACTGTTGGGAGCCATCCTTCTTGAAGGAAACTGGCTTATGAATGACATGGATCTGTGCCCCATAGGACTGCAAGTAATGAGGAATAAAAATGACAAATGAGAGAAAAGGTAAACGACAGTCTTTCAGTAAGTGAGAAAAAGTTTGCTGCCAGTTGGATAAACAGAGCAGCATAACACTGAAACAACAACTGACAATGCAATGCTGCTAGCAAGCAAAGGAACATGGAGGGGCACTGAGCAGCATGCAAAAGGAAGGAGCACCAGGAACCAGGATTAGCTCATCCTAGAGAAAATAAACCAGCTTACATTTTACAAGGTGCTGCCATTTCATTCCATAGGTGAAGTCTCTCTTAAAGGGCACAGCCAGTAGCACCCCAGTAATCAGCAGGAAGCCAGAAAACTGCTCTTGAAAAAGAGGTTGAAACATTGCCTGGTGCTTTGAGACTGTGGGTTTGGTACCGAGGTTTGTCATTTACCCTTCCACAGGTAGGAAGCAGGGAGTCCTTGACAGCTGCAAGCACACAGCACTGTGGTAAACAGCTTTCGCTCCAGCAAGGGTTACCATTTTTATTTGCAAAGCTAAATATTGGTGCCATCTGGGCCTTGTGTGACTGAGCGGAGCAGATGCTGCATAGGTGAAGGGAAACACAGAACCTTATGCTGACTGTTTTCCACTCTGTTTAGTACAGTTTGTCCCCATCTCTCCTAGCTGTAGTCCTGCTGTGCATCCAGCCAAAAAATGCATTAACCATGCAAAAAATCAGACACGTTGTTATCAGCCTTGTGCTGGCTAAGGTAAATTCAGTCAAAGTCTTGGTGGGTCCAAACAATCCATACGCCTATTAGATCTTCTACAGAGCGCTCACTCTTGTGCCATACCTGGCTACTGGGCAGATACCAGTGGACAGAGTTATGCATAGTGTGGTTAAGACTACATGTCTCAACATCATCTCTAGAACTAATGGGATGGTGAGAGAGAAGGGTAAATGGTGGACAGCATGCTGCTCAGAACCAGCAAGTGAGGAAACACCATTCGTGGGGAATGCTTGCCTTGTTCTGCTTGTGGGGTGCTGTCTTGAGTGACACAGAGGGAATTAAATCCTCAGTCATTTACATGTGTAGCTAAACCACAGCACCTCCCTAGTCAGGACTCCAGTTTTTATTCTTTACAAGAGAAAATAGAAAAGAAAACCTCAGCACCCCCAGTGACTATAACAATATCTGAGAGCCTGTCAGAGTGAGCTTTAAAGAAAAGAAAAGGAGTAAATAATTCCTTTGCCGAAGCAGAAGAATAACAAGCAAGAAACCAGTCTGTCTGTAGTATAACGTTAGCCTTGAAATGCACTGTGGCACAGCAAGGACTTTCCTTAAAATATAGCTTAGGAATGGAAAGTGGAGCTGAAATTATGCATCAAAGATTCATGACTTTCATCAGAGAACATAAGCATGCACTAATGCATGTTTCCTGAGATTTACTTCCATTTGTTTTGAGAAGTTTTAGCATGCCTGTTGTCAAGATGACAAAGCTGGACAGGCTAATGAAAGTTCACCAACCTGGGAGAAAATCTCCATATTTATCCCTTCTCATTCCTCTGCCTTCAGAACATATCACCTAACCTGGAAGACAGGTAAAAAAGGGACACCACCTCAGTGAGCCACAGACCCAGGATCCACGACCCGCACGTAACACGGCAGGCACCACTGAAGGTTGGAGAGGGAAATATGGAAGGGAAGCACTGTGCCCCCAGTGTGCTGCTACCCCATCCCCCACTTGGCAGAGCACACGAGGAGAGGAGCACAAAGAGCCTCCAAATCTCATGCAACTGCGTCAGAGCTGAAGAACTGCATACAAGAAAAGCGGCTGTGAGGTGGAAATGTCACACAGAGCTGCAGCGGGTCTGGAGTAAACACCTGGCTCTATCACAGACTCTTTTGCAACTGCATGTAATCTGCACAGGTCAGGATTTGTTGTCTAAAAGTGAGCGAGTACTCCCTGGTCTCTGCAGGCTGTACGTGTACAAGAGTACAAGCCAGGCTTGGAGCAGGGCTTGTGCAGCTGCCAGTAAAACAGCCACTGACTGCAGCATGTTTGGTGGCAACTGTGCACAGCTTTGCAGCAAAAACAACAATCAGACGCAGTGTTCTTCAGCCAGCAGAATAGCTGGGAGAATCTATTAAAAAAAACCCTATCCTTATTTAACAGAACAACAAGCGACATAAAAACTCTTCTGCAGTGACAATACGTGGGATAATTAGTATGGGAGGGAGTAGAATTTCTCAGTATTATTATATGCCATTAACTTTCAAATCTCATTGAGAGTGCTTCGTTACACCTCTGTTTGTAGCAATGAAGCCTGAAACTTTATGACGCCTTCTCACAGCATCCAAGAACCTTCACATTTACTCAACTGAGTTCCAGTGAGTTGGCAAAAGTGGAAGAGCTCAAAACCATTATTCTGAACAGGCTGAATGATGCCCATCAAAGCAAACATCCTGAAAACACTCCTTTTGAGGCACTTGTTGAACACGATCATCTCAAAATGTCATATTCACCCTCATTTACATAATTTGACAGCTTCCAAGAAGACACCTTGATGAGCATCGCATTCAAGTGTCAAGATATACAGAGAAAAAGTGCCAAACAAAAGTTAAATCCAAGGAAGTTGTATCAGCTATTAGATATTATAATGCAGTTACTACCAAAGAAAATTTTTCACTTACGTGGAAAATAAACTTTAAATTCAAGACTTTTTTTTTTTTTTCAATTTAAAATGAGGCCCCCAGCCCAGCTCCCATGTTTCTTACCAGCGAAATCCCCGCGCTCACCGACCCCAGAAGGCAGGCAGCCGTGCAGCACACGGCAATGTGTGCTGGCAGCGGGTGAACACCCCAAGACCACCACAGCTGAGCTCCTGGAGATAGCACCGCTAATTTCTTGTGGCAGCCACTGGAAGTTACGAGTCTTCAGTATCTTCAGATTACAACTCCAATGCCATATGTTGCGTATCTGAATCTCTAAATGAGAAGATTCTTCTAAAAAATCTTGGCCTTGATTTGCATGCGCTTCAGTTATGTCATTGCACCACAGTACAAAATACTATGCATGCTTTATATAGGGGCTTCAGGCTTACTGTGTGTTTGTGGCACGCTTTGAGATCCTCTGATAGGAGGTGTTACCTAAATAGAAGTAATTTGATGCCTAAGTGTCTAGAATTCCCAGTGGACATCTGCACTCGAGCCCTGCTGCCATCACAAACGAAAAACATTTGGAATCCTTAATGTGATTTTTAATGGACATATGTTCATAACACAGTGCCACCAATTTGGCATATTTAGTGTCTTCTCTAGAGAAGCCCACAGTTTGTATAGCAAGATTGTGGGAGGTTAGGATTGCAGTGTGAGAAAATTTGCACAACACCTGCCTGCCTATAATTTAATTGGCAGAATCTAATGCTCCGGGTTTGGGGATTTTTTTCTCCAATCCGAACTGAAGAGGCACGAGGACTAATCCTGCACTGCTACACTGTCAGCTTGAAGCTTTTATTCAGACTTTAATTGTGCTGCAATATGATCATTTTCTGGCCCTGTCTTTTCTTTTTTTCCCCTTCAAACTGAAGTACTGCTGCTTTACTCTCAGTTGATTATTTCTATGTATAATGACTTTTATGGGACCACAAGCAAAGACTGTGATTATTGCTGTGCTCCTCTGGAAAGAAAAAAAAGGTCTTCTCAGTATTTCAGAAGAATGTGCCACATTTTATTTTTACTGAAGTACTTAATGGCATATTTTAACATGAAAACATTTGGGCGAAATATTTCTGCTCACAAACACCACTGGCATTATCATATTGGCTCTGATTTTACCTTTGCTTACGGCAGAGCCCCTTCTGAAGCAATCTCCAGCACCTCTTATCCTAACAGATTTTTGTTTTCCTTTTCAGGAATGTTTGGCCTTGCTGTGCATCAAGGGCAGCCCCTCTTACTTCACTATTTTTTTCCCCTTCGCATTTACAACACACAATAAAAGGCTTTGCAGGAGAGATAGAGGATACGGTCACAGGGGAAGCATTCCCATGGCACTGACCACTGTGCTCGTGAGGTTCAGCCCCGCAGTGCCTGCAGCTCAGAGTGCCGCTCGGTGCTGCTCTGGCAGACCCGGCTCTTCAGGGCTTGCAGCTCTGCTGTCTGCATCGGTGAGAGCCTTGCAGGAAACGCCTCACTGACTGCACGAGCCTGAGCAGGCGGTGGGTTAAGAATATCCTTTGCATCAATTTTGTTGCTCTATGCAACTCCCAGAAACTTACCTTGGATTTCCAAATTCACCATTCTGTGAGCTATTACTGACAATATCTTACATGATGGTAGAACACCCACTGATATAAAAAATGCCAGAACTTAGCGTTGCTGGGACTGAATGGAAGAGGAGTGCAATGAAATGGCACAGGGGTTATTTCTACACTTACTTATCTTTGTCTGAAATACATTCAGTCCTCGCATACTGACTGCATGGGCAAACTGACACAAGGATCAGCCCCTGTTTGTGGGCATGATGGTTTAAAATGGAGTGGCAGAAGGCAAGGAGCTGGCAGACAGGCAGAGCAGTTAGGGGAGAGCTAATTTAAGCACAGGTTAATGTTTTATTGCACCCACAGGATGCTGAGTAAAATAACAATTTTTTTTAGGGGGGGAGGGAAGGAGGGAGGGCCGGGGGTAGTAATTGCTGAGGCAGTTGGTGGCCTGCCTCTTCTCCAAGTTGTAGAGATAGATAAAAATTGCTCAGCTTGCATGAGCCTATAGTGAGCCTTAACCAGAAATTCTCCAGTGCTGGAGGAAGCTCAGCATTTAGATTTACATTGAGTGCTTTTTTAGAATCACAAGGACAAAAGCAAGACCTCCAGGCAGGAGCACACCATGGTTCTTCAGGCCCGTCAGTGCTCAGCACCAAACTTCCTCCACAGACCTCGGCCAAGCCCCGGCTTCACAGCCAACCTGCGAGCATCAGCTCGCTGTGCCAGCAGCTGGGTTGTGCCAGCTCCCTGTTCCAGGCTGTACCCAACCTTTTCCACACACCAAGACGTTGTGACGCTTTTGATTTCAAAGCTAAACTGCATAAAAGTGTGGTTAAACTTCATCAGAGTTTTGTAACTGCTCCGAACAGCAAACCCGGGGACTAAGAACCACCGCTTTCAGCATTCATTAATCTGACCTGTTAAATGATTACCTTGCCAGGGCTGTTGACAACTGCACACGATGACAATGTGTCAGTGGCAGTGTCCCAAAACACAACCAGTGGTGATGTAAAGGACAAGCCTCCCTCACCTCACCCGGTGGGATGGACACCGCAGACAATATTTAAGGAAGGAGAACACCACTTCAGAAACCAACCCGCACTCCAAAGCAAGTGAAACACCATCAGCTGAAAGGGAGCCAAATCCCCACTGACATCCATCCAACTCAACAGTAAGTACAATGCTTTCTGTGTATTTTTTCCAGCTTGAGATTAGCAGCGATTAAAACTCTTTTTGTTGACTTTAGGCAGAGGCATAAAATTTAAGCCTACTACAAATTCTGTTCTTTGCATTATGCATCATTAATGGCAGACTATCACCGTATGCTAATAAACACAATATATTTGATTTTAGATTGTGATCAGTATTTCAAAGCCCTCAACAAGACCCACTGCAGCTGCAGTAATGCCCCCAGAGCTGAAAGCTGCGGTCAACGTCATGCCCAAGGTTATCCAGGGGGACTTGGAGAGCCTGCCTCCACAAGTGAGGGAGTTCATTGAAAGCAGTGCCAAGCTGTGCCAGCCCGAGGGCATTCATATCTGCGATGGCTCAGAAGAAGAAAACAAAAAAATTCTGGACATCATGGTGGAGCAAGGCATGATCAAGAAGCTGAGCAAGTATGAGAACTGGTGAGTAGCAGGAAAGGGGGTGAAGGAGTGTCTCAGAATAGCAACGTGCTCTGTCCTGTTTACATTTAAAACTGTTCATAACCTTCAATGTTTGCTTTCCATGAACATTTTGGCACTGCAGTTTACATAGTTGAAATAATTGAGAACAGCAACCTTTTCCTGTAAAAATTAACATAAAGACAGGAATATCAGCAGTACATTGTCTCTATTTATTGGTTACACAAATCAGGGAACTGAAATAACGTCGTGAGACTTATGTAACTCATCATTAGGAATGGCTGCATATTATTTAGCAAATACATCTTTTGAAGAATTCTACTATTTTAATCAATTAGTTTATTCATCAAATACTTTTTTGTGGCATTCAAATAGATCCGTGGGTGTTCAAATGTTACTCAGTAGAGGCATTATTCACATCATGCCGATGAGCTTTGACTGTAATGCATTCAGCAAATACTTTTTTCAAATATCTCGTTGTCTCTCCCAACGAACCCGACATGAAAGCAGAATATTAACAACAAGGACATGCTAAGGAATTAAGTGCCAACCAAGAAATCTTCATGGAAGAAATCTGCAAAGACTTTTGAACAACTAAGTGGAGGAATTTGGCAATCTGTTTGCAGACTATTTGGGAGAGAAAAGGGCAAGATTCACCAGATAAATTATTCATTGTTAATTATATGCTTAGCTGTAGTGATGATGGTTATGACAGCCCAGCTAGAACATTTTTATACTCTTGGAAAATTTCTATGCACAGAGGTGAAAATGTAAAGCAATCCTTGCTATTGTAAATAAATGGCAAAAATTTTTAGAGGGGAAAAAAGAATTCTGTTTAGTAAACTCCTTCACTGTTTATGACATGCTTATACTCAGTATTTCTTTCGTGATGCCTCTGTCCTAAAAGGACATTGCCGATCTACAAGGCTGGATTCTCATTCTGCAGGCATTCTGACCAGCACGTAACGTACTTGCTTGGCATCCACTCTGCTTGAGGCACCACTTTGTGGATCCCACGCAAAACAACTGTATACTGATGAGAAGGAGAATTAAATGAGATTCTTAACATTTCTCTCAAAGTCAGCAGCAGAAAATAAAGCTGAGATAAGAGGCAAAGGAACATTAACATGTAACCAGAATTTCCCAAGCCATATAATTTGTTATTCATACTGCAAAGTCTTGAAGCAATTTGTAGGAGAGAATATGTCTGAGTAATTTTTGAAATTTGTCTCAGTTATATTGGCTCTGTCACTTTAGTTTTACTCTTATAAAACACTGTACCCATTTTGCTAAAGAGTTCCTAGCAGAAGGGTGAAAAAAGTGGGTGAAAATTGTCATATCGATCTTTTTTTTTTAATAATTAATATAGATTTTCCTGATTTACACTGAAATGCAGCTGGTTGGCTCTCACTGACCCAAGAGACGTAGCAAGAATCGAGAGCAAAACTGTCATTATCACTCAAGAACAGAGAGATACCATTCCAATCCCTAAAACTGGAACTAGCCAGCTGGGTCGCTGGATGTCAGAAGAGGATTTTGAGAAAGCTTTCAACACCAGATTCCCAGGCTGCATGCAAGGTGGGTGAAAAGGAAGGCTGACATCGAATTTTTAGGATTACTGAAACACTCATCATTATTATTCTGATATTTAATAAAAGAAATGTTAGCTGAAGGCTTAGGTGCAGACCCTCGATATTAGTCATTGTGTAGGTTTCCTCCAGATCTTCAGCGCAGATCCAAATGCCTGCTCAAGGATAGTCCTCAGCCTCTTTCCAGTAGAGAACTCATTTTCCTCCTAAAGAGCGGCACAGTATGGTCAGAAAAATTCAGGTGCTTTCTTCAAGCCAAGCAGCACCTCAGCAGCTGAAAGAAAGAGAGGTGAGAGCACAGAACCCCCATCCCCAACATTCACTTCAGCTGCAGCAGCTTACACCAACAGAGAAGCCTCCACCCACCTCTGGTACTGGCTAGACATTTTGTCTGAACAGCTGCTTTCAACATTTAAGATAAAACTTCTTGCTATGTGATCTGACAAACAGAAAGTTAGATGTTTAAACATCAGAGACACCCACCAGACAAACAGCTTTTAAAGAACTGAGAAACAACCTCCACATTAGTACAGATTATTTCAAAAGTTCCCAGGCTTGCTCTTTGTCACGTAGCATTCTTGCTCCTGTCTCTATTCTACAGGACGCACGATGTACGTCATCCCCTTCAGCATGGGGCCTATCGGATCTCCTTTGGCCAAGATTGGGATCGAGCTGACAGATTCTCCATATGTGGTGGCTAGCATGAGGATCATGACACGGATGGGAACGGCTGCTCTGAAAGCCCTGGGCAATGGGGAGTTTGTGAAATGCCTTCACTCGGTTGGATGTCCTCTACCACTAAAAGGTAGGGAAGATTTAAACGTATCAGCCCTGGAAGTACTTGGGTATGTTTTAGAGCTGGCTGCATACTCTCAGCACATTGGAAACGCTCATCATTAAAGACTTGGGGTGGTTTGTGTAATTGCACTGGGTTCAAAAGTCAATTAAAGGAATCAAAGCTCAATGAGAGTTTCATGGAAAGGAGATTATTATCCCTAGTATTTACCAGGGGGTTTCCTTTGAAGCATCTGGTATGGGTTGCTGTCAGAGTCTCGATGCTGATGAAACAGCAGTCTGATCCAGCTTGGAAATTGCTGCATTCATGAGTACAACCTTCTGTTCTGCAGAACCATTAATCAACAACTGGCCATGCAACCCAGAGTTAACACTGATTGCTCATCTCCCGGATCGCAGAGAGATCATTTCGTTTGGCAGCGGCTACGGAGGAAACTCCTTACTGGGGAAAAAATGCTTTGCTCTTAGAATTGCCAGCAGAATCGCCAAGGAAGAGGGCTGGCTAGCAGAGCACATGCTGGTAAGGGCTGTTGAGTCATGATGTGTGTTTGAGCAACCATTAAACCTGAAGTTAGATCAACATAAATACAATCCCATCTTGAGATCAATGAAATGACAGTCTCATATGAATAGTGCTGTCATGTTAGCTATGAACATACCACTTAGCAGACTTTTGATAAATAGGAAACTGCTTGCAAGTTCAAGTGCCAAACATTTTAAAGGAATACCTATAAAACTGGGAACTGAGATTAAGAACTTCTGATGGTGGGTAATTGTGGGCAGATCCATGCGCTGAGCAAAGCCTAAATGTAATCACTGAGCGCCTACACTGACCCTACAAATGGAATCATAAAGGATTAATGCAAGTCTGAAAATTGTCTCTCATATTATAAACAGGTCTGTGGACTAAAAATTCTGCTATGTTGTCATTTGAATATTCTACTACTGTAAAATACCACTGACAGAAAGAATTCAAAGTGTGTGACTGAACAGTCTCAGGAGAAATGTCAGTGTACTATGAGAAGTGCACAAGTATCAGACCTAAGGTGCACTCACTCCATACTAATTCTACAGTAAAATATTGCCTGTTTTTCTTACGTCTCAGTTAAGAAACACAGCTATATACAGTCTGTATATTTCTAATCAGAAAAATAAAGATGTTTGAATCATACATGTGACATTTCTAAAAATATAAGGTCTGCTTACATATAATCTAAGGGCAAGACAAGTGGATTTTTTGATGAATTAAATACTGCCTGTGTTATTTGTCAACTATATTACATGCTGCTTCTTTTGTAGGAAGACTTTTGCATAATCAAATGTTTTACAATTAGCACTTGCTGGGAGACAATCTTTAAAATGAAAAATGCCAGAAGAAAGAACCGTGTTTAACAATTGTCTTTGATTTTCAATAGATCCTGGGGATTACAAATCCAGAAGGTGAAAAGAAGTATTTTGCTGCAGCATTCCCCAGTGCATGTGGAAAAACCAACTTGGCCATGATGAACCCAAGCCTGCCAGGATGGAAGATTGAGTGTGTGGGTGATGATATTGCCTGGATGAAGTTTGATGAACAAGGTATGGAACTGAAATTAGATTGGTGAACAGCCCAGTATGGTTCGCTTTTAGAGTCAGCAAGACTTGCTAAGAGTTCTGGAAATAATTAAAACAGTCATTTAACTTATATTTTGTCATTTAACTTATATTTTGTCATTTAACTTCCAGGCAACTTAAGGGCAATCAATCCAGAAAATGGCTTTTTTGGTGTTGCCCCTGGGACCTCAGTCAAAACAAACCCCAATGCTATTAAAACCATATTCAAGAACACCATCTTTACCAACGTAGCTGAAACAAGTGATGGGGGTGTCTATTGGGAAGGCATTGATGAGCCGTTACCACCAGGAGTAACGCTGACTTCATGGAAGAATAAGGATTGGACCCCAGATAATGGTAAGCTGGCTCTATTCCACATTCTCTCTTGTCTTCCTCTACTGAATTCAAGTTCCATCTGCCATTATGACCTTTCCATCACATTCTGTACAGGGGAACCTTGTGCTCATCCCAACTCGCGGTTCTGCACTCCAGCCAGCCAGTGCCCCATCATGGACCCTGCCTGGGAGTCGCCTGAAGGCGTGCCCATTGAGGGGATAATATTTGGAGGCCGCAGACCTGCTGGTAAGAGAAGCAGAAACCACAGAGCAAGTCTGAAGTGCTCATCACAGAAGAGCTGAAACATAGCTGGGCACAGACACAAGTTTTGCCATCACAGTAGCAGAAGCAAGGAGATAACCATGTTAGTTTAACTTCTCCATGTTAGCCTTTCACACACACACTTACAGACACTTACTATGTGTAAACTGTTAGATGTTAGCACAAAACAGCTACTGATAATAGAGGACTGGAGAGCAGAGAGAGATCAGGACCCAGTACCTCGGGTAGTAGAAGCACAGCAAATTATTTATGTCAAATTGCTTAGTCTAACTAGTTCAGATAGGAAATGATTAGAGATTTAAACCAGTTGTAGGCAGCTTACAGGTAAAGAAGTTAAATAAATTGTTCTGTTAAAGACCATCTCGAGCTGAAAAACAGAAGTATTGCTAGGCCTCAATCTAATATCACGATCATGACCATGGGACCAGAATCTGTTTCCAGTAAAATCTGCTGGGAATTCAGGTATCTCCCAGCTGATGTGTTCAGTAATCAGTAGCCAGTTTTGAAAACATTCATATAACTTGCTCTAAGAAGGCAGGAAATTAACCAAGTTAAAAATCAACAAGAAAAATTAGAATAAATTACATAGTAACTGGGATACAGCAATATCTCAGTAAGCAAAACCTGTCATAAAAATGCTTCTGAATCACTAATTACTGAAGTGACTTTGTTCTTTACAGGTGTGCCTCTTGTATACGAGGCCTTTAACTGGCAGCATGGAGTATTTATAGGAGCAGCTATGAGATCTGAAGCAACAGCAGCTGCTGAGCACAAAGGTAAATCAAAATCTAGTCTGCCTATCTGTATTACAAGCAACTTTCTCTGGAGAGCCTGTTCTGTCCTCCCCCTCTGCTCTTTCATATTTAAATCTTGGCAGCTAATTTTGCAACCTATGCATTTTTACAACAGAAAATATTTATACTGGAATTAACAGCCAGATTTTCCTTAAAAGACAAATTATGCAAAATAATCCCCTAGGTGGCAAGCATACAGAACAGAGTGCAATCGTGGTGTTGCCAGAAGAGTTGATAAGGAGTTCTTGTTACAGTCTGGGATAAGTTAACTTAAATTTTCTGTTCTGCTAGAGCTCAGCAAAAATAAATGAATAATGAAGGCCAGCTCTCAAGGACCTTAAAATGTTTGACCTGAGATTTAAGAAATTTACTTTCCAGTGATTGCAAAGATTAAATTAATTTGTACTTCAAGGCAAAAGCTTGTACTGTTTCTCAAAGCTCTGTGGTTCACATGCAGAAAGGTGGCTGAGGGTGCTGGGTAACAAGTACTGGGAGGAACTGAAACTTTGTGCTATAGAATAAATGTTCTCCATTTGTATTTTGAACAGGAAAAATTATTATGCACGATCCATTTGCCATGAGACCTTTTTTTGGCTACAATTTTGGCAAATACTTAGCACACTGGCTTAGCATGGCACACCGCCCAGCAGCAAAACTACCAAGGATCTTTCATGTTAATTGGTTCCGGAAAGACAGCCAAGGGAAATTCCTGTGGCCTGGCTATGGAGAGAATTCCCGTGTGCTGGAGTGGATGTTCAATAGAATTCAAGGGAAAGCCTCTGCCAAGCCAACTGCCATAGGTTACATCCCTGCTGACACTGCTTTGAATTTGAAGGGTTTAGAAGACATCAACTTAACTGAACTGTTTAATATCTCCAAAGAGTTCTGGGAAAAGGAGGTGGAAGAAATCAAACAGTACTTTGAAGGGCAAGTTAATGCTGACCTTCCCTATGAAATAGAAAGAGAAATGCTTGCCTTGGAGAAGAGAATAAAACAGTTGTAGCTGATCAGAAATACAATTACTTATCAATCCACACATTCTGTAACAGGATAGAAACATTTTACCGAATCACCACTGAAAGTACAGCAGCACACTGATGAGCAGGGGTTATGATGAAAAGTAGGTCTTAGTTTAGTTAGACTACTGATAAGGGCATCCTAGAAATAACTCCAGACCTGGTAATCTGTAGCTACATCAGTTGTTGCGTATTGTTGAGCAGCTGTGGGAATCTGCGAGCACAGTCTTCAAAACTGTGATCTGTCACTTGCATGCACAGTTCTGCACATACCTATGATGTATGTAAATTGCTTGCTGACAGCTCTGTTGATATAATCCAGCCTGCAAGGTGTAGCACATTGTTTCACAACTGCACATAAACCATGAGACTCTCAGATTAATTTTGTTTTTCATATTTTAGCAGTATCACTTACAGGAAAGAATGAAAAATAAATGTTGTATATATGTATTGTCTAAACATATTTCATGACTTAAATATTTTGTAAAAAAATTAAGCTGTAACTTTTATCAGAGTGAAAGATGACTTTGTATTACTAATGCATATTTAAGATATTGCTATTATATATGCCTCATGTTCCTGTGATTTCCAGATGTTTTACATGGCTTATTCTTTAAACTATTGAAATAAAGTTTATACAAAACATGACCTAACTTCCAGTATTCTCACTGTTTATAAAACTGTGTGCCAACAAATTGGGCCTCCTGGCAATACCACAGCGCAGAGACAAGTTCACAAGTTAGATGTTGACTAGCATTGATCTGCTACTCTTAAGCAAAACAGCTGAAACCACTACTTTCCTTGCAACCTTTATTCAAGCCAAAGGAATGACACAGGAATTACGACACCAGCTGAGAGCAGTCATCCAGCTAGATGCGTACTCTCCATAACTGGGCATTATTAGTTGCTTCAGACCTTTGTAAAATAAACTGCCCTCTAGGAAAGTCCCATATTAGGATGCTGCTCATTTGCTGAAGTATTAGGATGTGTGTCTCTGTTCCACAGCACCTTGGCTTCTGCAAAAACAACTAGCGGAACTGCTGAAGCAAAGAGCTTGTGAAACGCTTTCTAGATTAAGTGAGGAGTCTGAAGCCTTAAAGCTTGAGCTGAAAGGGCCTCAGATTGGTTTCCTCATAGATCAAGATTCTAAAACCATCCCATGTTCTCCCAGTTTAAGATATCCTTTATGTGCTTCTCACATCCTTGGCAGGTGTCACGCTTTTTCACTTTGAATGCTTGATCTCCCAAAATATATTGCAAATATTTGCTTAGCAAAAAGAAAATCATTTACACTGTGTAATAAGCCTTTTTATAGACCCTGCTTCCTCCCAAAACAAACAGTATCAGAGCTGGTCAACAGATGCCCTTCCAAGTTTGCTAGGAGAGGTCACACAGCCCAAAAAGCCGCTGACTGCCTCCTGGCTTCGCCTGTAGAAGTAATCTCAAACATTACCAATTCTGAAACAAGCAATACAACGTAAGTCAATAGATAGGTCACACGAAACGTTGACAACAGAAAGCTGTGAGGGAAGCAGAGAAGAGCTGTGCAGCCTCTGGAGAAGTGACTGTTGGCTGCTCAGTAACACATCTTCATGAATTAAGGTCTCCTGAATGGTCGCCTTTAGTGTGCTCCTGAGTGGGCTCCAGATCCAAATCAGTCAGTCAGTCAAGGGGGAAGACTCTAAACAACTCAGTGTATGCACACTCCTCTGGGATGCAAGGAGTGCCATAGTATTTATAAAGCAGAGTTGTTTATAATTCTGTAGTTGACTGGCTTAGTCCATTCCCAAGCTTCTGTGGCTGTTTGGAGCTGCTATTTAGGTAAGTTTGAGGGAGGACAAGGAGATCTCAGAAAATCCACCGTGGTAATGTCAGAGAGTGATAGCCGGGCGCAGTCTCAAGGTTTCTTAAGGGCCTCACGAAAGGCTCTTAGTCTTGAACAGTGCCAAAACACTCCGAGCACGTTTTGAAATGCTGCCCAGGAGATGTGCAGAAGTTTGGGACTTTCCAGAGCGCTGTGAATCTGACAAAAGAAGCGGCTCACGCCTCACGTCAGAGGAACTCATGCCAAAGGCCCAAATCTTGCATGTGTATGGACCTGGATAAGGGAGTGACCCTGTCCCATGAAACACTGCTCAGTGGCAAGGCAGGTACCATCACTGTGAGCCCACATGACATACAGCTCATCCCCACCTGCAGGTATCGATGGCACACAGTGCCTCACAACCAGCCCAGCCCAGCCCCGGGTGTTGCACTGCAGCTAAAGCCTCACTTCGACCCGTGATGGCCGCTTCGCTGCAGCCTGACAGGCTCCAGGCAGGCCCTGCTCTGGGTGTTCATCCCACAGCTCCTCAGAAAGGGCTAGCACAAAAAAATCTGGCAAAAGCATTTATGGTCATCTTGTTCCACACGTTTTAACCACATGTACCTCCTCAAACAGTGCTCAGAGTGATGGGCAGACAAATTGTTCCTGCGACTACAGAAAATGGGGGGAAAATCTGCTGTACTGTGAAGGCTGAGAACAAGAAAATAACTTCTTACCCGAATCATTCAACAGCTCCTTTGTATGTAAACGTATCTGTAACCTATCAGCATCTATGGGGAGTACAATTCACATCTTGAATGATCACAATGTTTAGTATTGGCATAGAAAATGTTTAAAAAAGAGAAGGCGGAGGTTTAAAATTTAGAAACTCAGTCAACTGAGCCAGATTATGATCTCAACTTCTCTCCTTCCAACAAATACTATGCTCCATAAAAACAAAATGAATTAGAACAAAATGCTTTTAAATCGAAATATGGAATTTCCCTGATTTTGTAAAGAAAGAGGGGAAGGCAACAAATGCAATAAACTTCAACAAATTAGTAAAGAAATATAAAACTTGCCCTATTAAATGAGATTCAGAGAAAGGAAGCACAGGAAAGACTAACACATGAAGAGTACACAGCCATAACATTTGCAGCAGCTGTGTTATGAAATGCACTTGGTATTCTGGGAAGCGAGAAACAAAATACTTTGTTAAAACACTTGTGGATGTACCAGTGGCTGACGAGAAGAGAGACAAAGTCAAAATCACACTTTAACCACGAATGCTATTGGGGATATGGGCTGATACCTTACTTCTGTCGTGATTTACCAAAACCAGATGGCACAATGATGGACACACCATGCCCACAAAGGCCCTGCTCAACGCTACAAAGCTAGCACAGTCTCTTTAACTCACTGGTGTCAGGGCCAAGTACTCACATTAGCACAGATAAATCTGCAAGGCTCAGAACCAGGCCTTGGTCCCACCTCTGTACAGATTGAGAAGTCTCTGAGCCCAGTGCCCTGCTTTGGACTCATTTCTAAAGTGTTTCAAGGTCAGATTTTCAACCGCGTTTTGTCTCATTCCTTCAAAACCCTTTCTCAGGTTCCAATCCCTCTCATAATTAGTCTGAGCACATAATATATCAACATACCTCTGTCCTGTCAACATGAATGAAGGCTACACCAAATAGAGAGGTAAAACTGAGAAGCAGCATCCAGCTTGCTGCAGAGCTTTTCATCGAAAAGAGCAAAATCCCTCTTCAAATCTCACAACTCTGTGATGATGGGGCTATTTTCAGGGAAATAAGTAAAATTCGGAGAAATGGCATTAATGCTGTGGGAAATACTGTTTTCCAAAAACCTTGGCTACCATAGTAACATGATTTATTCCATACTTGTGGCAGTGTAGTCAATTAGCTCCCTCACTGAAGACAATTACTGTGACAAGAGACATACCTGGCTGCAAGACTGCTAAAAAGCTGCTCATGAATGGCACAGCAGAGCATTCCAAACTCCAAATTAGTAATTATTATTGGCAATCATGGAAGACACTTCTGACAGTGGTTTAACCTCAGCAGTACAAAAGGGCACATTTGTCAAATCGGTGCTGGCACGCCTCAGTCAGCAGCATTCCAGAATGCATCCCACCACATCTGTGAATCAATATGTGGAACAGCTAGGTGTAGAAACAGAGGAAAGGGAGATAATGAATTGCTACTGTATGCCTTCTAGCTTTCTGCAGCCATCACAGATACAGCTTTTGCCTGACAAACTCTAATAGAGAAGGCTATACCAATATGCAAAATTCAGGCCGATTCTGACCACTGCAAACACCAACAATTTCTTTGTTGTAGGAGGGTGCTTGGAAGAGCCCCGAGCTGTTCCAACATACATGGAAGGCTTTCCCTGCCTTCACTACCACCAGTGGCACCGGCCACCACTGCCTTGCCTCTGCTCCTCATCACGCTAACTTCACTGCACTTGCCATGGCTTTTCTCCAGTGTAAGTGTGAGCAGACGTAAGCTGACATTACTTGACTACAGCTCTTGTTCAAATCAATAAGCTGCTAGCAGAACTGTTCCAAACACACACCCCAGGAATGGTATTTGTATCTTCCTTGGAAATGTCAGATACTGACCACTGGGGAAAAAAAGAAAAAAATGGAAATAAAACATCTGTTATAATCTTCCCAAAGGAACATATAAAAGCTTTGGGGCTGTTTTTGCACAGCCTCAAGGCCTTGTATTCATCTAAAAGAACCTTCTGTAAAGGTGCAGTTTGTCATTGTTAGTCTTTATCCAAACTGCCAGCGGTTGTTCTTGTTCTTACAAAGCACCACAACGGCATTTCCCAAGCAAAGGTGCCCAAGGAATGGCCTTTCCCAGAAGTTTGTTCCTGATATACAGCTGTGTTCCAGGACAGACGAAGCTCACCCCCTATGAGGTGTACAGGACGGCCGTCAGCCCCCACTAATGCTACCAAAGCACTGTGATTTGCATTTATGTGCTGCTAAGCCTCGCACAGCCCAGCTCTCCCAGGAATGATTCCTGCTGGCACAAGGGTGGTGAGACCTGAGCGAACCTCCCAGAGGTGACAGCACACTGCCTTGACTCTGGTGGAGAATCTGACTCCTGGACTCTAATGCAAATTAGTGCCTACTTTCCTTCTCCTAAAGCCCATTCAAATATGATCTCATTAAAGCAAGCGCGCCTGAACCTTCCTTCCACCTTAGGCTGAATCACCTCAATACTAAATAGCAAGTTTGTGAAGGGCCACAGTGCCAGCAGAGTTGAAGGGCAGAGCCTCCAATGATCAGGAATTTGGGTTTGGTTTTGTATATTTGGTCTGTTTTGTCCTTGGAGCTGGGGAGCCTACCAACTGTTATTTGAAGCTCCAGCGATAGCCAAAGGAAAAAAAAATGCTATAAATTTAAGTAGGATAGCAGCTGGGAAATGGAGGGGGAAGATGTTTGATAACCGTGAGTCTCAGAGTACAAAAACAATATCCCTCTGACACTGGTAAGTAGAAGCAGGCCTCAGATTTCATGGAGTTTTCTTGGACTTTATAGCAACAAGACAGAAAGCTGGCTCCATTTCATCATAGTTATCTGCACTCAGGCACCCCTCCACCCTTGAAGGAGATTAGTAGTGATAATGCATCTGGTACCTGCCCCAGCAATAACAGATCTATGTGGAGAAGATTACAAGAAATTGTTTGGACTCCTGCCCAATCCTAGAAGTCCTACCAGCCATTTCCATAAGTCCCGTCGGTTTTTATGGCTTGTCTCTCAAGAAGGCTGCTGAAACCTACATGAAGGAGAGACTTTAAAAAGATTTTTGCAGACATTTATTTTTGGCCAAATTATGATTGCTTGGAGGAAAAAGAAGCCACCATACAAATCTTGTTAGAGACTTCAGCAGGAACTTGCAAACCCATGCAGAACTGAGATAAGCTAAAAAAAGCAAGAGCATCCAAGAAGGGAAGACAGACCAGCCAGCCAAATGCAACTCTAATTCCAACCCGTGACAGACCCCTGGGGCAGCTCCAAAGCCACTTAGCACAGGCATGGAGCAGGGCCAGGAGGAGATGCTGGCACCAGAAGAGCAGCTCTAGCAAGTCTAGCGCACAGTTCTGCGAGGGGACAGGCTCGGATGGGCTCAGACCCCAGCACCACACAGCTCCCATCTGCACAGAGATCTGACCGACAGCCCTGGGGACAGCACGGGCCTCGCGCTCCCTGCACAGAAGAGCACGCGCTGCGTGCAAGCCTTGGAAACCAGAGCAACAGCACATCTGTTAATGACACAAAAACATGCTGGCAGCGCTCAGCACCGCTTGGCAGGGAAACCTGTATCAACTGTCTGCAGGCCAAGGTCTAAAGGGCAATCCGCCTCTGGAGACGGCTGCAGCTCCGAGGAGTAGCATCTTGCAGCTGGTGGGTGCCCTCGCAGCACACAGCCCCAGGGGTGCTGCTCCTTGAGTGTGCCCCAGGAGGACCAGGGAGGAGAGCACATGGAGCATCCCGAGAGGCGAGGGGCTGCATCCCCTCCTGATGGCTCTCAGTCCTGTGCAGGCTACGACACACCAACAAGCAGCTCTCTCTTATACTGCAATAACTTTAGGAAGCAGAAGCTGGAAGCTCCTTCTCTTCCATTTGCTGGGGAGCAGGCCCCAACCTCCTGGTCCAGGCGATGTGCTGCAGGTGCTGGGGATGCAGAGGAGGGCTGGGGAGGACAGCTGTTCCCCAGACATTTGTGGTGGTAATGGCTTATTTTGAACTATGAATTTGAACATAAACTGGTGTTGCACCTTAAATGTCACTGCTAGGCAGGAGGAGAGTCATGAATCTTTAGCAATCTTCCCCAAACCATAATTTTCAGGCAGAGAATTAATATACATTGGAAGAAACACTCCAGCTGTGAGTGCCTCAGCAAAGCAATTAATGAAGGCAGAGCCTCACGGCCAGTGCAGCCCACTGTCCCAGGGCTGCTGAACCCTTCTCCTGTTCCTCTTTCTCCCCGTCACTCTGCTTATTGTTTGCTTCATTGTTAATCCTACCTAATTTAAAAATAGGAAATTGATTTCTTATGTATCCATTACAAACCAAATCATTTCTTTATTACAGCAAGGATCATATTTCATAAGCAAGTCATGGAAAATTAAAACCATGCCTGTTGCTTTGATGAAATAAAGGAGAGAAATGCTGGAGGGAAGGCACTGACAGCTGGGGGCTGTCATGCAACCAGTGGTGCAGTTTAACTCTTTGCAGTACCCACAGCTCCTGCAGCTGCATTTTCCTCCCACAAACTCCCAGTGGCAGTCCAAAGCACTCCGTGACTGCTGAAACTCTGAAGTCTCTAACAGATGGAGAGCAGCTCTTTGGAACAAAGCAGGGCATGGTTTTGGTGCTGCAGATTGTTTTGCTAACATGTTTGCAGCATGCCTGTGTGCCCAAGCAGATGTTTCCCAATGCTAACACTACCAACATTAGGTGCCAGATAGTGCTGCTGCAGTGCACACAACACAGGAACCCACTCACCTGCCCCATGTTAGCACCACAGCCCTCACAGCACACACCGTTCCAGCAGGCAGAAGGAGAACCACCTTTGTCCAGGGACAGATCTGGTCAGACCACACATGGGTTATGTCAGGACAGCAGGGCAGACCCGCAGCTCGTTAGCTGTGTGCTGTGACTTGGCACAGATGGGGAATTAAAACAAAATCCGTTGTATGCATCACCAGGGATTTATGGACTGCTCTATGAACCTCCCTGTGAAGAAGACAGGACATTGGTGCTCTGAGAACTAATCCAGATAAGCACCGTGGCTAGCAGGGCATTGCAACATCCAACCCAAAGTTCATCAGCTCTGTCATTACCGTGCTGATCTCCAGGCACCGCAGCCAAAGAAACAAAGCCTCTAATTTCCCTATCAGAAAGGAAAAGATCAGTGATTTGTCACTGCAGAGTATGTTTTCAATAGTTATCAATGCACCGTGCCTGAGGACAAGGGACGAGCAGGGCTGTCAGAACCACTGGAGACAAACCACATGAGAGAAGAGTGGCAGCAGGGCTCGTTCTGGAGCAGCAGTCCATCTCTGGGAGCACACCCTCCTGAGCCAGAAACGATTTTCCTTCACTTTGGGATAAGACTTCCATTTTGAAGAAAGAAAGAAAGATTCTGAACAACAGGCAGTGTCCGTGCTCAGGGCTTTGCTGTTCTTTCTGGGAGCTAAGGCTGGTGGGACTGCCATACCAAAGCAGTCCTTCCACCAACAGAGAGGGCTGGAAACACTTTCACCTCACCCAGCCCTTCCCTTCCCTGGGAGTTGGCCAGGGCAGAGTTTGTGTCCTGACAGCAGGCAGCTGCACTTGCCAGTTTGTTACAAACAGCTTCCGAAGCAGCCGGCCAAAAAGTCCTAAAGCTCTTTATGGTCCTTTTGTGCTGACGGTTCTCAGAACTGGAAAACAAGTTTTGTACGTTGGTGGGAGTGGAGGAAACGGGCCCAGGAACACCCAGCGCTGGCCCTTCTGCCCCCCACCAAAGGTCATCTAACACCACATCCCTGGGAGAAGTGTGCTCTGTGTTCCTTGCTGCCAGCTTCTCCACTGGTCGCTGTTACATGGAACCAACTTACAAAGATCCCAAGAAACAGTCTGTGTAATTACTGCCAATTACTGCCACGCAGCCCCAAGACCGGCTGGAAGGGCCCCTGTAGGGTTCTCCTGTGCAAAGGCAGTTCAGTTCTGGCAAGTATTTATTTTGATGATGTATTTGATAAAACAGTCCGCCCCAAAAATATCAGGAACACAGAAACATGCATTTGCACTCACACAACAGAGCAGCCTCACCCCACTAATATTTTAATGGAACCACTGGATGTTTTCGTTAGCTGCATTTGACACTATGACAGCAACAATAACTGCCAGACAGAAATTGAGACAAGACACAGTAATTAGGTCAAACCTTCGGGATAGAGCTGTCATCACGAGACATAAATGTACATTTCTTTCCCACTGTCAAGGCTCCACAAGCCACCTTCTTGCTGTGGGCTGTCTACGCAGGATGAAGGTGTGGAAGCAATGAGGGTCATTCTTCCTTTCGCTATTCTTCACAGTTATCTTGTGTTTAATTGATCTGGATTAATTATTTAAGGTAAATTCAGCTTTCCTGACCTAACGGCAACATGTCAACTGATTAAGTTTACAAAGCCAGCAAAATGATCTGTGCAGTCAGACCGGCTCCCAGCACGTGTTATTGAGGCCAAGGGATCCCATGTCACTGCCAAGGACACAGCAGTGAGCACTGAGGTGCGCAGGGGTTCCTCTGGGAAGGACTGGGCTGCCCCCTCCCCTAGCATCTCTGGGGGGCAAGGGAGGGGATTGGGCTTTCCAGGAGATTCTGCTTCATTTCAGTGCTGAGCCTGTAAGTGGGAAAAGCGGCGCCCTATTTGGACTGGTAAGCAATGCAGTAAAATTAATTCCTGCAGTAATGTATGTGCATCAGAAGGAAAAGATTTGTTTGGGTACCTGCAGCATTCCCCAGCTCTTCTGGCCAATTGCTAGGGCGGGTGCACAGAAAAATGAGAAGAAAACACTCCTCAGTGTGCTGGCTGCAGGGAGCAATAGATAAGGCAGATAAGGCAGCAAGTGAAACTCTCCTGGTTGCAAACATAGCCCTGGGTAAAGGCTGCTCAGCCACAGCAGAAATGTCACTTTGGTTGTTAGCAATAACTGCAGCTCCAGGCTCAAACAGGACAATAACTGCCATCCCATGAGAAGTCTGCTGTACAGAGAGCCCGGAGCCCTCCCTGCAGCCAGAGGAACCCAGGGGAGGGCTTTCAGCCTCAAGCCAAGATCTCCAGCCCTGGGAAGCAGGAGCTCTGGGCTGGTCTGCATCAGGGTGAGAGCTCCGTGATCTCACAGAAAACAGACGAGAAAGAAACATGGGCACCAGAGGTCAGCTCAAAGGCCAGCACCACCTGCAGCACCCTCCCACAGCTCCTCCCAAAACCTGCCCCTGTCAGAGCTGGCGCTGCCACCAGGAGGAGAGGCACAAAGGCAGCAGCACCCAACCCCACCAGCCCCAGCATTCCAGGCCACTTTGGTGCTCTAGCCCCAAACCCTTCGAGGAGCAAGAACTTCCTTGCCATTCTGCTGCCAAAGGCTCTCAAACCATCTCCTCCCTCTTTACCCAGAAATTCATGGAGCCTTCATAAGGCCATATCACAAAAACTGATGGAAGCTTTCTGCCCAGCTGCTGAGACTTTTACATCCCAGCAGTTCCTTCCCTGTATTTATTGCTGCTCTGTTTCCTACCTCTGGGATCTGAGCAAGCCATCAAGCCTGGATTAAAAATGCCACAGAAGAATTCAGTCCTAGACGCAGCCAAACTTTGGTTTCCAATGAAACAAAACAAAAGGCTGCAATGAAGTAACCACCTCAGCAGCTCTACAGCCACATATGTAGCTGTTACCAGTGGGTGTACGGGGAGATAAGAATGCACCACCTCTCCAGAAGAAGTGCCCACATCCAAAGTGATTTTTCAGCAGCGTTTTCCACTACTCCAACTCCAGCAGAAATGGTGGATAAGCTGCATTTAAAAAGATGTTTTAAGAAGGGACAGAAAAAATCCTCCTTCCTGGCGGGACAGCAGGAAGGCATTTCCTTCCTGGGCTTTGTCCTGAGCTGTTGGACATCCGCAGCTCTCTGTCCATGAGCAGAGGATGAAGCAGCCCTCGGGCCTGACCCAGTGAGAGCTCAGCAAACTCAGCATTTGGTTTGAGCCAAACATACGTATATCATAGGAGGATGATCATTGCTGTGACCCAGAGCTGCCACACAGCCTCACGGTAGCCACCCCAAGGGATGGAGAGGTGAGGGGAGCAGGTCTGGATGGACACTGAAGGTCTCTCCCAACTCACAAGATTATATGAGCAGAGCACAGCCCTCCCACCGCCCTCAAACACAAAGGAAATCAGTGCAGTGGGAGGCAGCTACAAGGTGGACCACACAGACATGACGAGCAGGCATAGGAAGGAGGCAGCTCTACAACAAGTGATTTACACCTGTGTGTTAAAGAACACCAGAACTTACAAAGCCCAAGACCTCTGTTTTCACAAAGGGATGGGGTCACTGCGCAGCTCCCCTTTCCCTGCTGGGCAGGAACACTGAGGAATGCAGCTCCAGTTCAGTGCTGGTGTAACCTGTTTGCTCCACGCACAGCCGGCCCTGTTGGCCAGACTTTGGCCTGAGAACATTTCACCGCACGTATTAACCCAGTGTCCATCAGAGCAAACACTTCATTTTCGGGGTTTGCAGAGGTAACGGGGCCAGGTGAGGAGGGCTGCAGCCCCATCAGGCTCGTGGGTCCCACCCCAGCACTGCAGACACAGTTGTTCTTCCAGGCAGAAGCACCATCTGGAAAAAACTGCTGCAGGAAAGTTCAGCACCCATGGGGGCCCAGGACGGTGCAGGGGATGGCTGCTGCACCCACTGAGCACTGCTGTGCTTTGCCCACACACCGGAGCCCTTTGCTGCCATCAATGTTTAACCCTGGTGTCCTAAAGCGACCCCACAGAGCTGCCTCACATCTGGACGCTGCCAAGGGTTTAGGGGAAGCAAACGTCACCTCTGGTGGAAAGGAGAGGCTGGTGGGTCTGTGCTCACTGCAGCCGGGGACACACCTGTGGCCCACTCACACCTGAGACAAAGCATACAGCCCAGCTGGGCTCTGCAACGGCAGAACTCCAGCTTATCACAAGTAGGCTTGCTGATGTAATGCCATTTTCACATTAAGAGATAAGTACTGTAAGAGCAGGGCAACCTCACCTACCTCTCCCTGCTCACCTCCCACCTCAAAAACACAAAGCAGCCACAGGTTTCTGCATTCTACAGATGAAGTAAATCTGGATGACCTGCACTGCCACACATTGCAGCAATTCCAGTAGGTCTGCTGGAGGGCTGTTAGTCGTGTGCATATGAGATTATCAATTTCTCTTACCTTCATAAGCACCATGAGTTCTCTCAGTACAGCGACTGTTGCAATGCTGATGGATCAGGGTGCCCCACACCCAGCCAGTGCAGGAGCTGGGCAGCTCTCTTACAAAGCCAGCACATGTCCTTAACAAAATGCCCCTCCTGTTCCTACAGACACCTTTCCCCCCCCCGCAGGACAGAGCCCAGCGCTCACCGCTTTGCCTTCTATAGGGCAACGTGTACGGCACCCAGGAGGAGTCACCGCCCCCCTCCAGGTGCAGCTCAGCAGCGCTAATGGGGCTGCCCCAGCCCCGCTCCCACATGATCCGGCAGCAAAGGGTGGAGAAGGGGGGGGGGGATGTCCCAGCAGTGGTGGCCCGGGGAGGGGGAAGCGCCCTTCCCTCGGGGTTTGTCTGCGGGACACGAGCAGCCATGGCACACTGCAGGGTACCCCCAGCTGTGCTCGCAGCACATCGCTCTCATCGGGTGTCCAGCCCCCCCCGGCCCCGTCCGTGGCACCGCACGGTGCCCCTTCGCTCGCCCCCTCGTGGCGGCGAGAGCCCGGCACTGCCCGGAGCCGACGTCCCCTCGGCCCCACAGCATCACGGCCGGGACCTCTCAGAGCCGGGGGGTTGGGACCCACCTGGCAGCAGCACACGGCCCCGTCCTTACAGCCCCGGCCGTACCCTCAGCGCTGCGTTTCGAGGTTCTATGGGGGCCCGACGAGCTCTGCCAGGGCCATGGCTGCACGTACACGCTCCCATTGCAGGCTCGACCAAAGGATTTTCATCAGATGAGCCCCAGAAGAAGCCAATGGATGCCTGGGAGCTCTCCCAGGCCAAAGCAGCGTGCCCTGGGTCAGGGCTCCCCAGGCCCTACTACTCAGCCCCAGCACCCACATCCCTCCTGCCCCACACCGCTCAGCCCCCTCTCCCCCACTGTTTCTGTTTTTCCCCTCTCATTTGGGTTGAATGGCACAAAAGGAGCCCTTCTTCCAACCCCCTCCTCCCACCCCCTCCCCCCGTCTGGCAGGTCTGTGTTATTATTAAGACACTTGAGATTATGGTTGTCTGAAAGTTGAAGAATGACAGCAGAGAACCAGATGCTGCACACTGATGAATTACAAGGGCATTGTGCAGAGGCAGCTGTGCCATATAAACGTCGGGGTTTTACGCGGTGCCATGATTTTCCATGTGGCATCGTATGGTTCCAGCATCTGGGCGTCACCGTCAATGCCTCCCATATATTTTGCTGAGCACTGTCATTATGATAATGAAGAAATTGCAGCAGACGTTAATTGCAGTTCCCGCTGGCTATTGCGAGAAGAGGAAGGCATGGAGCAGGCTGTGGGGGCCTCAGCTGGTGGGGGGGTTCTCACTCTCCTCCTTGGCTTTCTCAGTAGCTGAGCAGAGTGTGGCCATGGACTGTGTGTCCCCTCCTTGGTCTCCCTGTCCCCTCCTCTGTTCCCCATTCCCGAGGTGGGCCCTTGCTCTATTGGCAGGACAACATATCTTCAGTTTTCCAATCAGTTCTGAGTTTGGAAACAGTCAAATTATGGTCTCCTTGGACTTAAGTATCAGTGCTTGCTATGGAGCTTGGTATATTTGCCACAAGACTGTGTGTTTGGCATCTCTTCCCCTCCTGCAGCCCGGGAAAATCCGAATTGCATGCAGAGCTGCTCATGCCTATAGGATGTGTGAGCAGCAGGCGTCTTCTCCTGGCAGTGTCCCCATGCCCTCAGCAAGGGCTGCACAGGGAGCAGGTGATGAGCCATCTCCTCCATCCCCACATGGATCCGAGAGCTGCCCCCAGCTGTGTGTAAGGAATAGCCTCATGTCTCCAGGGCTGCTCACTGTGCCTGGGGTCCCAGGCTGCATGCTTACCCCGAGCACGCCGCAGGTGGCACTGGCAGCACATGGGGGGTGGCTTCTGGGAGGGAACCCCAGTGGCACGGCAGCCCCAGGGAGGGGCCTCCACGCACTGCCCAGCCCCGCGCCGGGCCCTCCCTGCAGGGATAATCCTCTGTTCCTGGGGAGACTGAGGGACACTTTGGGCTGATGGCTTCATTCTGGGTGTGGGTCCTGGTGAGGGCGGCTGCCCAGCGATGCACAAAGCCTCTGGAATTCACCACTGGCATTTCCTTGCTCTGCCAGCAGCTGGGATGGGCCGGATTGCTGTCCCCGGAGTCACTCCCTGATAACCATTTATAATCACAAAGCTTCACGGATGAAACATCGCTGCTCCTGATTACCCTCAGCCCAGTGGAAGGCAGCCTCATGGCATCACCGTGACTCACAGCAGGAGCAGCGCCAGTGCTCTGGTGGGCACAGGGCTGCACCGGGATCCGGCCCTATGTGGGACGTGGGACAGCAGCTGGGGACACCACTGTGCAAGGCAGAAGTGACAGCAGCTGCAGGCCCACTCCTTGTGCCCAGCCCAAAACCCACAGCAACGATGGCCCCAAACCTCCCTATGAACTCTGCCCAAACTGTTATGAGTTCCCAAAGCCCCTCAAGGCAGGGAGCTTCGCTTCCCCTCCTCCTCCCCTGCCAGACCCACAGTTCTTTCCAAATGGCTCCGTGGCGTTGCAGGTGGGACTGCTGGTGTTAGGGCAGCACCTGGGGCTGGAGGGGCAGCAGCTCCGCTCGAAGGCAATGCAAACGGTGCTGAATCTGCTCTCTATGAAGGCAGCACTCATTGCTCAGCTCTTCTTTTTTCCAATGGGCAGTGGAAACGATGATGAGCAAATGTATGCGGCTGCAGCTTCCGTGGAAAAGCACTCAGGGCACCCGGTCAGCGGGCTGTGCTGTCAGCATAGCCAGTGGGGATGTGCTGTGATGCTGAAACACAACAGAGAACCAAAGAGCATTTATGCCCACTCCTGTCAGCTACAAGGGAAAAAAAAAAGAGAAGGCCACCAGGCTTTAAAAGTATGAAGAGATGGATGGGGATGTGGGAGCTGCTGGGAGTGCATCACTCACTGCTCGGGTGCAGATATCCACACTCATTCCCTGCAGTGCTCAGCAGCGGGGAGCAAAGAGAGCAGTGCCCAAAGCTCGAGCGATGTGCTGCCTGTGGTGAGAAGAAAAGGCCTGGGGGACACAGAGGAGATTTTCCTGGAGGAGGGGGGAAAAAAGGGAGAGGGAGGCTGCCTGTCTGAGCGCATCGCTGCCTGGCACCTGTGTCCCGGGGCAGGCGGCCAAGCGCCAGGAGCAGGCATGGTGCCACGGCAGCAGATGGGCACAGAGCAGGCAGCTCTCGGCCTGGGGAGGGGGTGGCTGCTGAGGGCAGATTTCCCAGCTGAGAATGTCCAAACAACTGCCAGTCTGGAGTGTGTACACCTATAATTAAGGGGGTATGTGATTTCTAATCCAGCTCAAACGGAGCTGGATTAATTGGCAAACCTAAAAATAGTACCCATGACCATGTATGGCAAGCTTTTGTGTGCAGTTTAAATTAGGAAAGCGAGCTCTGTTCAGAGTAAGCTGGGAGAGACAGAGGCATCGCTCTGCGCTGGGACAGCCTGCGAGTGACAGGAGGAGCCCACAGCACAGCCGTGATCCCACGGCCCCAGGAGCACACGGGGCAGCACCCGTACCGCAGGAACTTCTGCTTATGGGGGAATAGGAGGTGCCCCCTATAGAGACCAGCTCTTGGCTGGGCCACCCCCATGTGTCTGTCCCACAGGCGCCTCAGACCCCCCTTTCCCAAACAGACCCCAGCGGCAGAGCAAACCCTGCTGACTGTGCTCCACCACCGCTGCCTTCCTCGAACACCCTGCAGCCAGACTGCAAGGTTAAATTGCTTTTAATTTTTGTTTAATTATCTGCAGTGGCACAAATAACTAACAGTATCGATCTGAACTTGGCAGACAAAGGCAGGTTTCAAATGGCAAAGCATATTATGGGATCGAATTATTAAATGTAGCTAATGAGCAAAATAATGATGCGGTGCCAAGCTGGAAGAGGTCAGACTTTAAAGTTGTCACAGTTCATAAGCAAGAAAGATTCAATCACATTCTTAATCAAATATTTATATGATAATGTGCCTTAATCAAAATAACAACAATTAATTTGGAGAGGAATATATTGCCTGCTTCCTGCTCCTGAGCTGTGGTGTTGTTGCAATGGGCTCACGGAGGGCAGATTTCCCTGCAGGCTAATGGGACCCATTTATTGCACGATGGGCCCGCACGGTGCTGGGCAGTGGATCAGAGCACTGTGACAGTGTCAGAGCTCTACCCACCCCTCCAGGCCCTTGGCACGCACCTCCACGTGCAGCCCGGTCGGTTCTTTCCCCCCCCTCATGCTGGCTGGCTGTGTGTGCACTTTTCACTCTCAGCCTCTTTCACACTTCATCAGAAAGCTGGAATTCTTTAAGCACCAAGTTTGCCATTTCTGTTGGAGCCGAGATGAAAAGCTTTCAGCGAACCACCTCTGATTGGAATCACTGCTGCTGCCTTCGCTTTGGCCAGATGTTTCCTAATTACTTATCTGTCAAGTATGTTTTTAACATACTTTTCCTCTAACTGAGAAATAGCGTGCTGCTCTTGTTTAGTGTCTTCGCCTGAGTGATATAAGCCAGGCTAAGCTTCACCAAGGCCACATCTCATGCTTGAACGTTCAACTCAACGTCAGAAGTTTGATCTTTTTCCTATTCAGCGCGGCCTTTTCGTGACCAGCCTTAGCTGGAGCCACATGGCACCGTGTAACCTGGATTTGGAACTTCTGTTTTGAAGGCTGGATCCGAGTCACGCAGCTTTCTCCCGGGCCGAGTTTCATGCAGTAACTCATGAACCTGCTGCCGTTACTCACCTCCATGAAGACTTTGTCACATGGATGGACTTACTGAGCCGGCGCTCTGCAGGGGGAGTGAGGGCTGCGGGGCCATCCAAAAGCAGCCCTGCCCACCCCAGTGTCACCTCTCCCTCTGCAAAGGGATTGGAAAGCCACCCGCACAGGAGAAGAGAAGCTAAAGCCATTCCCCACAGATTCTGCAATCCAAGCACTGCTGCAGACAATAGACCATTGGGACACCAGAAGGGATTGAATCAACCAAAAGTAAATCCGTAGAACATTTCTTTTTTTCAATAGCCTTTGCTGTCTTCGAGGCCAAGCGGCATTCTTCAATGGAAGCAGTGAGACTGGGCTGGTAAAGCTTCTCGAGTTTAAAGTTATTTGATAGCTAGTTATTTTTCTTCAAAGGAGACGAAGTAAACCTCTGCCTCCAGCCCTCAGCACAGCAGCAGAAATGCTTTGTCAGTGTATTTGTGACAAATTAATTATAGCAATGGAAAATCTCGGTGGAAATGAATATTCAAAAAAAAAGAATAATAATACTTTTCAGGCTGTTGACTTCAGGGAATGCATTTCTGGTTCCAAAGCTCTGTGTGTTCTTCATTAGCCCTCCCCCTCCCCCATCTCCTTTCAGATATGATGAGAAATGGGCCAGTTTTCAACCAGCCCATGGAGTGCTTTCCCTGGGCACAGAGCGGGTGATGCTGGGCTCTGTCTGGCACCCAGCAGTGGCCTCAGTGAGCTCTCAGAAAATGTGCTGGGATTACCACATTGCTGCTGACTGCTGGGTACCACCGTGCAGGAAGATGTTGGTGTGGGGTTATCTCACAAAGCTTTAATGCTGAAGGAGTTCCCATTGCTATTTTCTGGCCCTCCTGGCAGGTGGTGCAATCCCTGCGCTCCCACCCGCAGAGACCTCCCTGCCCCGGCTGGGCTGAGCGCTGTGGTTGGGCTGGATGATCTCAGTGGTCTTTTCCACACTCTGTGGGTCCAGGCAGGCACCGCAGTGGCATCCTGCAGGGGCTGGTGGCTGTGGGGCAGGGTAACCCCCAGCACCACACTTGCCCCATGCTGCCCTGCCCTGCCTGGCCCAGGAGTGCCCATGAGGGCTGCACCTCCGTCCTCCATCCCCGCAGCGCCTCAGCTAACAGGCCAGCGCCTCGTTCACGGCCTCAACTTAATTAAGAAGTTGAATTAATAAGTAGCACGGGCTGCTTAATTAATAATTAATTAATCCGTGGATAATAAGGCCATCAGGAATTAGCTCAGAAGGGAATTGTTTCAATAGATTGAGGTGAAATGAGGAGGTGAGAGCAGCAGCACCCAAAGCTGCGCGTGGTGCTGACACCCACGGGTGATGCTCTGCAGAGCCACGTCCTGGTGATACTGCTTGAGGATGGGCTGTTCCCTCCCTGGGAGCACTGCTCCTGGTGGAAGGGAGGGAGGGAGGGAAGGAGGGAGAGGGGTGTCACACTGAGCAAGCAATAAAAAAAGGGAGGATCTGCTACAAAATACACTCTGAACTCATCCTTTCCTTGCAATCACAGTGTGGTTGGGTTGAAAGGAACCACACATCCCCCAGGCCGACCCCTACTGTGGGCTGGCTGCCCCCCAGCTCAGGCTGCCCAGTATCCATCCACAGCCTCGGGCACCCACAGGGATGGGGCACCACAGCTCTGGGCAGTGCCTCACCGCCCTCACGTCTAACCCAAACCTCCCCTCTTTCAGTTTAAAGCCATTCCCTTGTCCCATCACTATCAGAAAGTCGCTCCCCCTCCTGCTTGTAAGCTCCCGCAAGTACTGGAAGGCAATGTTGATGTTTTCTTCTCATTTTGATACAGTAAATGTCTTGTTTCTATATTAATATTGATCTCAAGGTGTGCATACATATGTATACACGCCGCATTAAAAACGCTCATGTTATCATGTAACATTTCCGATGCAGCTAAATCGAAGCAGGTGATTTCTCCTGATGGCTTTGGTTTGAAATTTCTCATCCATGAAGCGCTCTGAAATCTCAAACAAAACAAGAAGTCAGAGCTGCCATTTCCCACACAACAGATGCAACGCAACGATGGAGGAAAAGCAGTTTCGGTTGTTTTTGTTGACGGTAACTTTTGCTCACAGAAGGGTTCAGAGAAGATTTTGGGCGCACCAACAAAAGTAACAACAAAAAACCTTCACAGGGCGTAATTATCGCTATTTTCATTTATAGTGCTGTCATTTCTGTTTCCTGAGCTTGTAGTTCTCCACTCACTTCACCTCACTTCACAACTTGCACTCTGTTGGCACCTGGCTTTGCAGTGCCATCGGTCGCAATCCCAGAGGCCCTTTGGAGTGCTGTGGCTGCACTCAGGCGGCCCCAAATCCAACGGCAGTGCTCAGGATGAGCAAAAAGCCATCTCCTCCTCGGGGCAGCTTAACAACACCTTCTGCAGAGCTCAGAGCAGTCAGAGCCCCTCCTTCCCAGCGCTGCGCCGAGCTCTGCAGCCCGCAGTGCTTACAGACGGGGGAGGGAGCGGTGCAGGGCTGAGCGCACCGCGCTCCCACCCACCCGAGCAGCTGGGAATTGCAAACATCATTACAAATTCCTGTCCAGTGAAAACTGCATTTACTCATCCAAAACAAATGCGCGGGCGTCACCACGGCCGAGGGGGGTAGGTCCTGATTTGGAGCACAGCCATCCAGCCCAGGCCACGTGCACACGGGCTGCCTTCGTGCCCTTTGGAGGAAGCAGGGGCTTGCAGCAGTGGAGGTCTGCAGCTCTGGACACTTTTTATTCCCTTTTCTGTAAGGAGGAGAGCTCAGTGCAGCTGTTCCTCACCAGCACTGGCACTGGCACACAGCTTTGCTGACCTGACTGCATTGGCACATCTCCCCAGCACCCCCTTCACCCCCCTGGAAAGCACGAGCTGTGAAAGACCATTCCTCACAGGCTGCCCTTGTGTGGGGGGTAATTGAATCAGGAAATAGGAAATACGAGGCAGGAGAGCTTAGCTGTCATCGTACAGAAACAATTAAACGCATGAAACGTATCGTAATGATATAATTAAGGCAAAATTCTAATCTTCCATTAGCAGGGGCATGAAGTATTGCGAGCGCATTACAGTCAGCATCGCTGCAGTGAGGGAACCCTTTGTTACGCAGCTTTATTAAAAAGCATCAAAATAGAAGTGGATTATCGGGTCCTCGGGAGAAGCTCTGATGCAAAATTCCTTTCGAACCAACCTTGATGACAACAAAATTCAGCTCAGCAAACAGAGGGGAGGAAACAGAACCCTCCTCCCCGTGCAGCCATGCAGCTCCTGGGTGGGAACTGCCCGAGGACAAGCGGGTGCCCCATGGCGTGCTGACAGCTGCTGGAAGGGGCCTTGGCAATGGCACGTGGATGGCTTCCTCCACAAACATCACCCACTCTGTGGGGAAAAGTCAATTAGCAGGAATCATTTGTTTCGGAATGCTGTGGTCGGAGGGAAGCATTAGTTCAGAAACATTAATTTCTGGACAAATGTTTACAATTAAAATGCAGTTTTGATTCCACTCGAGTTCCACACTGCCATCGCCAGCTCAGCCAGGGTTGGAGAGCAGATGGGCATCTCCAGGAGATGCAGGAGGGGGGGACACTGTGCGCGGGCGCCAGGCGGTTCTGCAGCTGAACTGTGCTGCAGGGAGAGCAGAACCAGCGGGGCAGCTCAGGCAGCTATGAATTGCACTGGTGAATATAGAAACTTTTTTGGGCATTTACAGTAAAGTCTATCCTGGAAAAGGTAAGTAGAAGTCCAGCTTCATGCCATTCTTACAATATTACTGTAAATGGGGTGATATGTAGTATTTCTTTGTGCGTAGGAAGCCCACTGCCCCGGTGCAGGAGGACGAGGAAGCTCTCCAACCTGCTGTTTGCAGAGCAATAATCCAGAACAGAGCTGAGGGATCAGAAGGGAAGCACACAGCCCTCCTGCTCCCCCCTGAGCTGCTCTGTGTCCTCCCCAGCTTGTATTCAGCTCTGCCCTGCCCGGGCACTGCAGCCGGGGACACTGAGTCTTCCTACCTTGCCTGGAGTGAACGTGTGCTCATGGCATCATCCTGCATGATAACGCCACCAGTGGGTGCCCACCTGTGCTGGCTTTGCCCCATCCGCCCATCACCACAGTGGTCTCAGCGGTGCTTTTCCAGCCCGGTCACATCCTGTAGCACAAGGCAGGAATTATTCCTGCTTCTCTCTGGTCCAGCAGAACTGTCATTCAAAGACCCGAGCTGAGAGCAAGAGCTCTGCCATGCAGAGGGGAAAGGGTTGGCCGGGACATGCAGATCAAATACACTGCTGTGAAGTTTGAAGTTTGGATACTTTGAAGTCAGAGTTTGCACCTTTCAGTGAGCAGAGCCAGGAATGCTGCACAAAAGCTCAGTGCTGGGAGCACAGGGTGGAGCTGAGTCTGATTCCTGAAGTCCTATTGAACTTGCAGCACTGAAATCGGTGTAAAACCAAAGCCTTTGCCCCTTGCAGTTCCCAAACTCCCAGAATTGTTTCTCATGCTGAGCAAAAGGCAACAACAAAAAGTTAAAAATAATCTTGTGCCCATCAGCCGTGCTGCAGCGTCCCCGGCTCACCCCGTTAGTGCAGGAAGGTAGCTTAGGAACAGCACTCTGCCCATTCCCACGCGCTGTGCTGGTTGGGTTTTTTGCTTTTTCATTTAAAAAAAAATCCCCTTTGGAAAAGGTGGTTTTATCTGAGTTCCCATGTTCTGTGGGAAGACGTTGGTTCCAGCCAAAAATGGGAAAAAACAACCATCATTTCCAAAGAGTGATTGAAAACCAAAGCTGTCCCTCCTCAGGGAAAGGCGTGGGTGAGCCAGGCTCCGGGAGGGGCAAAAGGGGCTCTGGGATGGGATGAGGCTGTGATGCTCCAGGAGAGCTCCGGCTTTTCGGCACAACGCTCGGAGCCGTTTGAATCACTCCCTTTGTAATGTCTCCCTGAGACACCAGTGTGGGGTCAGGGCTGAGTGCCTGGCCCTGCAGGGGGTGGAGGTGTGCTCTGGGCCATGCACACGGGTTGGGATGCACACCTCGCTCCCATCCCCAGCGCCAGGACGGCCTTCCCTGAAGGTGGGAACCCAGCCCTGCAGAGCCCTGCTTTGGGATAAAGCATCGCATGGATGGCAAGTGCCTTACAAACTGTATTTGGCTCCAGCACTCATGTAAGCTGCTCGGTTGCTAAAAGGAGGGAGCAGGTTTCTGCTCATTTACAGCAGGATTTAGAGGAAAAAAGGCTGACAGCTGGCATGTGGTACAGGGACAGAATGCTGGCACATGGGGCAGGGCTGAGCACTACGCACCGACTGCTCTGACCTGGCACAGCTTTGTGGCATCTCCACATTCCCGGCCGATGGCTGAGAGTGCAGGGCTCACTGCTGCACCTTCTTGTTGGGGGGAGCCCACGCTGCCCAGGGCGGGCGGCTCTACAGAGCATCCTCCAGAAATACACAAAGAAAACCCCCTGCAAACAGTGATGCTTCCAATCATTTTAATGTGACGGCTGCCATGTGACCGCAGTCTCAGGAAGAAAAGTCACACAGGTGGTTGGTGCTCACGGTCGGAGCCCACCTGCGCCGTTCTCAGACTGACGGTCACTCAGGTTAAAGCTCCGACCGTCGGTGATCCCATCTGAAGGGCGGCTGCGCTTCTTCTGGGAGGAAAGTGGCAGCGCTGGAGCTCAAAGCAAAAGGAGCTGAGGTGCACAGCAAACACCAGCACAGCAAACACCAGCACAGCAAACACCAGCACAGCATGCTGTGCCCGCACAGCACAGCCGGGCCCGAAGGATGCTGTGTAGAGGGGGAGCACAAAAACACACAAACCTGGAAACATTCCTTTTCCAATATTTGAAAAGAAAACGGGAAGAGCTCCTTAAATGGCATTGAGCTGGCAGACTATGGTTTGAAGGTAACAAAGCGAAAGGTGAAGGCAAATTGTCCAAAGTATTGTAAAATTTATTGTATAAGTATTGCAGCTTTTAGAATGACATATAATTGCCACTATTGGTTACTGTTACACAATAAGCGTTTACAACAGAATTTTGTAAATTGGCATCAGAGTACATATTCATACTAAACCAGCAAAATATAGTAAGTACTGCATTGCATGTGCGGTCAATAGTTTACAGAAGTTTAAACTTGAACAGAACTCGGGATACAGGACTGCCCGTAACAAACTCCAAAGCCAAAGCAATGCAGCTGGAAGGCTGAGGAAAGATGAATACAAGGAGGTGTGTCTGTAAGGCAGGCAAACCAGGACTGTAACGCCGTCCCTTACGGGCTTCTATAGCACAGCAACAATTTGAAGCGCCGCTTCTGGAAAACTCGTTTGTTTTACGGTAGCGTTGTGTTGTACAGAGAATGTCTGAGTGAAACAGAGAAAGAGGGTACGAATTCATTCTGTCCTCAGCCAGCACTGCTGGTGCTACACACCTGGAGGCAGTCCTTGTCTGAGCCTTAGTGAAAACACTGGGCTTCTATTTCTTTAGCATGGCAGTTAGTGCAATGTAGAGGTTGTACACGCATATAGAAGGTGAGTGCTCCAGAAATCAGATGGATTTCCTTATACCCCCCGTTAAGATACCTCAGTGAAGCTGAGTCTCACACCAGTGGGCTGTGGAGGGGACGAAGCCCCAGTGAAACACTGCTCCTTGCCATCCTCACTCAGAAAACCACGTTCGTTCTGGTGGCACGCTCAGGATGCTGTTTGCCATACTGCACCCTAAGGAGATCCCTCAGATTAACGACTCCTTCTAAAGCCAACACGACTCCTACAACCGAGCAAAAAGGCTGAGCTGCAACAGGAGGCTGCTGAGCACTGGCAATGTCTGATTTCTCCTGCTTTTGTTGCAGTAAGTCACTGGGGCAGGGCCTGATGCTCCCTCTGCTGCAGCTGCGGGATGTGAGAGCAGCCAAGGGCAGGTCCTGCACAGAGACCAAAGGGAGACAGCGTGTGTGGCCAGCACCTGACCATGGGGGGACTGGGGGGTGGGAGACGTGGACCCCGAGGCAAAAATAACATTAAATAGCAATAATAAGGACAACAATAATAAAGAAACATCATAATAATTAAAAAGTATTTCTAAACATCCATTCAGAACTTGGGAGTTGATCTGGGCCCCAGATCCAATGCTAGTCCTGCATTGGAAACACGGGGTGTGCAGGGCTGCAGGATGTGGAAAGGAGCCGGGCACAAGGGGACAAGTTGGCTGTGCTGAGCGGAGCCGGGCTGCACGGGGGCTGCACTGGGGCTGCACTGGGCTGGGGCTGAGGCTGAGCCCCCTTCTGGGAGCCCACGGCAGCTCCAGGGCTGTGTGGGACATGGGCTGACGGCAGCGCTGCAATGGCAGTTCGGTGCTGATGAGCCGTCCTGCTGAAAGCTCATTCCATTCCCACACAGCAAAGTGGAGCCAGTAACCCAGCAAAGGGACCAAGGAGCTGTAGGATGCTCGGGGTGAGGTCTGTGAAATTGAAGTTCGCATTGGGAGAGGATGGGGAGGGAAAAAAGAGAACGAGTTGAAATCCCAAGGACTGATGGAAGACCCGGAGCCGCTCTGACTGCACGCTGCCAACACAGCACCGCTCCGTGCCCACCACTAAGAACCCCCGCCTGCCTCGGCTGCTCCGTGTGGGACCACGATGCACATCCCACCCCACCCCCGCTGAGGTAACCATTTGGTTTTTGTAGCAAACACACGAGTTAAGCTCACAGAACAGAACACCCCCTGGAAACAAAACCCAACCGCACTATGCACGCGTTTTGGCTCAAGAGGGCAGCAGACATTACAGATGTCTTTTGGTTGGTACCTCACGTCCAACAGCCGCTGCGGTTCCTGACCCGCGCCATGTGCAGGAGTCCCCAGGTGACCCGGGCAGCATCCACAGCCCATGGGGGAACAGCTGCCCTGTGCACGGCATGCAGAGCAGCGTGCTGGGTGGCGATGCCCGGGATTTCCTTCTCCCCTCCTGAAAAAGGGAGCGATGCTGCTTCTTTCATAAGGCACTAATAGACATGTTACATTAAGATACGTTTTTATAAACTCACTTCGCACCTTCCTGACACACTCGAGTCACCCTCCTCTGCGTTTCTGGTTGTTTCTTTTGTGGTTTTGCACGGCTGTAAAGCTGGGAGGACCCCGAGAGCTGCAGGAAAGTGCTCTGAAGGACTGAGAGAATACAGGATTTATGAATAAAAAAAAACAGCAAAAAAAAAAATCAAACTTCAAGTTCAGCTATTCTCCATCTTCAACAAAATATATATAAATATCGCTCCAACGGTCACAACTTCAGAACTGTTCTCATGTATTTTTCTTTTTCAAGTAATAGAAGAGTTGCTTAACAACAACTTATTGCCTTTATGTCCTCCACGTTTGTCACTGCTGGGCAGCACCCTGCAGGGAACGGCCCCACACCTCCCAGCGCCGACACTGCAGCACGGAGAGCAGTGGGACGGACGGCTCCCGGAGCTGAGCCGAGGGCAGCACGGATCTGCAGGCGGAGGGCCGGGCCGGTGCTGCTCCCAGTGAAGAAATCTTCCAAAGAGGTAAAGGGTTTTTGCTTCTAAAGCATTGAGCCTATTCGGTTAGCTTTGAATCGACACGTCACAGGAACAGGCTCCTTCCCACCCATCACGCCTCACACCTGCCTAGTGTTTAAAAAAACAGCACTGAGTGGAGGCAGCCGGGGCTGCAACCCCAGTGCTGGGAGCAGAGCGCGGCCCCACGCAGCACAGCAGTGCGGCAGCCCTGCGGCTATGGCAGCCCTGCGGCTGCAGTCCAGGTCCGGCTCTGGGGGGGGGGGGGGCACGGCCGCTCTGCTGCTTCCACACCAGCACGCAGGGCCCTCCAGGCTGACACTGAAAGAAATAAACCAAAAACCACTTTGTTCCTTCAGACACAGAAGTTTATTCTCATCCCCGCCGCCACCCCCCTCCAAAAAGTTAGAGGTCGTCCAAAAAAAAAAAAAAAAAAAAAAAAAAAAAAAATCAAGTAATTTCTGCCTGCTTCTGCCCCCCCCGGCAGCAGCCGGGACCCCCCCACAGCCCCACAGCCCGGCTGCACGGCACCGCAGCGCCCGCAGCCCCCCTCACTGCTCCTCCCGTGGACAAACATCCCTTAACAGTTGCATGGTAGACATGATAGAGGCTCTGACCAACACAAGCACTGACATATTTATATTAAAAAATAGTGCAAAATTTCAACATTTATATAAATAACTCTAAACCCCTGCTTTTGATTCTTTTTGTTTTGTCCTTTTTTTGTGTTTTTGTCTGTCTGTTTTTTACAACGTCACGCACACCTTTTGAGTTGGCACTCAAAAATTGCCATTTTTCTTCTAGTTCAGAAAACAACTTTTTTTTTTTGAATAGGCCTCTTCTAATACAAAAATACTCCTGCTCCTTACACATACACTTTTCTCTTATTCTTAATATATATTTATATATTTATATTGCAGATCTTTAAACAAAACGTTTTTTTTTTTGTGCAAATATTTTGTCTTTAAAGTTAAGTGAAAGGATCAAACGAAAACAAAAAGCATTCACACACAGCTCAACTAGAAACAAAACCAGAAAAGGAGACTACAGTTGTTTTCTTTTTCCTTTTTCAACGTCTAGACACAGCTCAAGAAAGAAATGTTTCTGCAAGCTTTGTGGGCTTGTGCATTCAGACCAGACATAACAAGTAAATATTTATACACGGAGAGATGGGGAAGGGCTTTTTTTTTTCCTTTGCTCATCTTCCTCAGCTCCCAATCCCTCTCCTCTTTTCTTCCCACCAGAAGTGCAGAGTGTTTCATCGACTTTGCTTTTTCCTCCTTTTTTTCTTTTCCTTTTTTAAAAGGGGTGCCCTTTCTGTTTCTCTTTCTCTTTGTTCCACGCCGTTGTGCTCTCAAGGCCATTGATTTGTGAGGGATGGAGTCTGCTGCCCTCCAGCAGCGAGGGCACCCCGCTGTTGTTCTGCTGGTGCTGGTAGAACGTGGCTCCGGGGTAGTGCCCGATCACCTCGCTGTAGGTGGGCGGCGGTCCCTCCATCCTGCCATTGCTCCCATAGCAGGTCGCGCTGATGCCAGAGTTACTGCTGGGGGGGCACGGCCCCCCGTACACCGAGTTATCTATCAAGTCACTGTCGAAGATGGTTCTGTTGGGGGGCGCGCGCACCGACTCCCTGTTGAGCTCCATTTGCTGCTCGGGGTCGCGCAGCTGCAGCGTGCAGGGTCCCTGGTACGGGGGGGGCTCCTCGCCGTCCGACAGCGAGATGGTGGGGGGCAGGTCGATCTCGTGCTGCAGGTAGGGGTAGGTGGGCTGGAACCTGTTGAAGCGGTCCCGCTGCAGGAAGGACGGCACCGCCAGGCGCTCGCTGGGCCGCGGGGTGTAGATCTGCTGCTGGAGGGGAGAGAAAGAGACAAGAAGGGGCGGCGGGATGTGAGGCGCGGCCCTGGGGCGCGGGGACCGGCGGCACGCGGAGCCCGTGCTGTCCTCACCTCGGCCATCCCGCTCCCCGACACAGTGCTTTCCGACGGCCACAGGCTGCCCTCCTGCATCGGGAAGGAGAAGAGAGGTCGGCGTCAGCGTAGCCAGGCAGGGTCCCCCCGCGCCTGCTTCCCCCACCCTGGGACGGGGTGGGCACGCTGCCCTGGGAACACAACGCTCCAAGCAGGGCTTCCCTCCCTTCCCTTCCCATTTAGATCTGATAAATCAGAATGAATGATGAGTGACAGCAGCAAACAGCATTCTCCAGGCTGCAGGCCTCCCCCTCCCAGCCATGCCCGCCCCGTGGGTTCCTCTTCCGACCCCAGCAGTGTTTTTCAATATGTGATTCATGAGCCACGGGTGATTCACAAGATATCAGCAAATGCTCCATGAAATAATGGCAAGATTGAGAAAAACAGAAAACCTCACACCCACACTCTGATGCAAGCAATCAAGAAAACCATGGGAAAATAAAGACAGTTAAGCGAATACTTTAAGCTTAATCTTGACTTGGCTATAAAAAATACATCTCTAGCAACAGGGTGGTTCTACAGTATTTCTTCCCCAGAGGGATCAATGGCCCCTGGTTACAAACACCGAGGAGCTGAGGCTCTGTTCATCCTGATACCAACCCCAGTGCTGCAATCTGCATCTGGGAGCCCACAGCCCTTGCAAGGAACACCCACAGCCTCCCCAAATGGCCCACGATCAAAACAAACAAACACGGCCCCTTTCCGTTGGCTGCCCATACTGTGAGCACACAATTCACTTCTACATTTCTGCCCCGGGACCTGAAGCATTTAAATATTGCTAATATTCATACATATTGCAACACTGCTCCAGGAGAGAGAGATGGAGGAAAACAAGCCTGGAGGGCTCATAAATCCACTTCTGCTGGCTGGCTCTTCCCGGCTGTGTGCAGGTGAACCTCCGGGGCTCGCACAGTCAGACACCTTTACCACCAGTGGAAAAAACCTGCCAATTCCCCTTTGTATTTCCCTTTTAGGGTCAAGTGTCCCATCCAAAGGTCACCCTCCACCTCTTCCTGGGGATGCCCAGGGATTTCAGTTGTCTGGCAGCAGCCTGCCCCTCGCCCAGCCCTTCAGAGCCACCCCAGCCCTACAGAGCACAGCCCAGAGCACCCTGCAGTGCTCACCTGCTGCCCAAAACACAGCGTAAGCCCCATGTTAACATTTCCATAGAACCAATGAATAAGCCCCAGTCTTCCCCTATTCTTTGTTTTCCCCAGCTTTGGGATACACTTCTCCCCGGGTATGCAGCCCCACCAAACTGTTTCTGAAATGACTGCACATCCACCTCAGAGTAATCCTGCTGCCAGTGCAAGGAAAATGGTGATGTATACCAAAAGGAGATGCCCCAACACCTCCCCCTGCTCGGAGCCCCACTCACTGCAGCCCACAGTGCAGTCCCTGAGCTGGGCAAGGCAGCAGCACCACACTGCACAGCCCCAGGATGCACACAGCTGTTTACACAGGCACCGACTGTTTAGTCTGGGCTGCTCTAAGCGTACTCCTCGCCTGCAGGCACCGTCTGCATTCAAATTCCCCCAGCAACAGGAGCAGCAGGCTGCAGGGCAAAGCGGGGCCAAGCAGGGTGCTCAGCGCCATGCCTGCCTCCTGCACTCCCGGAGAGCTCCTATCTCATCTTCCTGAGTCAACAGCAGGCTGAAAACTGCCAGAAACCAACAGCCGGAGGTGGGCACACCTACAGACACAGAGCGTGTCTGTTCTCAGCCCTGGTGCCATGGGACGGCCACCACGAGGCCCCCTCATGGCCAGGCTGCCCCTGCAGGGCACTGCACCCCATCTGGGACCTGAGTTCATCTCTGCAATGGCTGCACCCCCAAAGCTTTGTTTTCTCTGAATGCAAGTTGGGTCTGATGATAAACGTGGCTGTGAAAGCCCCTGTAAGTATTCCAGGACTCATTCTGGAACCTCAGACTTCTCTGATTTCATTTTACAGCTCCATCTTTGACTTCATAGAACCTCCTGCTTTAGTTACGCCAGAGCATTTCCACTGCAGAGCAGAGTGACACAGATTACATTTCTGAGCTGTATTTCCCATTCTGCCTTGGGGGGGTCTATATGTCTATATGCTCCAAAGGTGCAAAAAAAATACATATATTTTCAGTCACATTTCTTAAAGAAAAATAAAGGTACCTGTTACAAGGAGACAGTTTAAGAAGTAGAACAGATAGGACTGTGATGCACAAACAGGTGCAGCAAAGCAGGAACTCCTTGCTAGCATGAACCACATTAAAAACCCCCACCTTCAGGGAAATGAATTTCTCCTTCAGTTGTAATTTCTGAGCTACAAGAACTAAAACAGACAACTGCTGCACATCTCGCAGCACTCTGACCACGGGATGAACTACTTCAATATTTTAAAAGATGAAAAGCGTGTTTGTAGCTCCAGTGCCTGTCTGGTCACGACAGCAAAATGAAGTCTGAGATGTAAAAAGCCCAGCACCAGTTCAGTGCAAGTTTAATGGCTCACACAAGCCGGTTCCGGGCTGAGCGCAGCCGCTGCCGCGCGGCACACAGTCAGACTGCAGCAGCTCTCCCAGGAAGGTGTGCTGTGCTGAATCCCCAATGAGCCGCCTTGAAGGTCGTTGTCACGGCTGATGCCGCTGTGAGATCTCCAGGGCTTCTCGTGCCTGCAGGAGGGCTCTGGGGACATGCAGGAGCTCAGCCCCTCACCTCGCTGTGTCAGGGCAGGGAAGGGGCAGAACAATAAATGCCCCAAATGGGGGTCGGAGAAAGGTTCAGAAGGCTCCGTGCCCTCATGGAGGCCTGGCAGCCGTCCCTCTCCATGTTAGCCTTCTTTCTTCTTCTTAAAGAAAATAAAAATAGCCAACCTGAAAAAGGCTTGTCCTGACATACAGCCTGCTGACGTGACGCAGAGTGGTTTGGTTGAGCCTGGGGCTTTCCCAGGATTCCTTCCCAACAGGCATCTTCCTCCAGCAGGACAGCAGTGCGATGGGTACCGCAGGCTGTGCAGCCTTCAGCAGTGCCGTGCTTATTAAACCTGATGGCAGAGCTCTGCTCTCTTAAAATGAAATAAAAAATAAAAAAACACAGTCCTGGATCGTTTTCCTGGTTTTGCTAGAAAGGAACGCAGCCCTGCAGGGGCCAGCAAGGCAGCAGTGCCTGCTCAGCCTGCCCTGAGCATCTGGAGACGGGAGCTTGGAGCAGAGACCTCAAGAAAGCCCTGTTGTTTAAAGAGCTTTAAGACCTTTCAGGGCGAATGAAGCAAAAATCCATCAGCACAAGGTATCCCTGCACAGGGCTATGTAGGCAGCAGTGAGCACGCTCACCTCCACTAAACTGCTGTGTCTTTTCTCTGTAGGTTCCCAAAACTGAGCTGCCGCATCTGATGAAACCTTCAGCTCTGCACAGAGCAGCGCCTGCCACAGGCTGGAGAGGCTCTCCTTGAGCTGCAGGGGCACAGCAATGACAGTGCTGCTTCACCCCTGGCAAAATCTGGAAATCTTTCAGGATTTCCCATCCTCTCGAAGGCAAGGAACAGATTAATACACTCACTTGGGACTCCCCAACTGGAGCTGCTACCAGACTCAACAGTTTGGTGCTGTAAGCATCAAGGTGTGTGCAGCCCCAACATCTGGCAGTGCAAGGTGGTTTCAGGAACTGGACACACCAAGAACAGCCTCGTGTGGTTACTTTATTAATGGAAAGTCCAAGCTGCATAACATAGAGCTGCCTGTATACTACATCATACAACACCCTGAAAAGCCAGAGGCACCCCTACAAGGCCCCCACGTCCCTGGGCAGATGAAGCCAAGACCCAGCCTGGTCACCTCTCCAGGCAGCACTGAGCCGCACACAGGCAAACCCAGCTGAGCCGAACGCCTTTGGCTCTCACATTTCCCAAATTTCACATCACTTGGCAAACAACACCGCAAGGCACAGATGGGAAGAGCAGCGTGTGACTTACTGATGACAGATTCTCATCTCTCCGCCTCCCTTGGCTGTGCCGGCTGATGAAGGATCGCGCAGAGAGTTTGTAGTGGTTCAGCAGGCAGGTGATCACCACCACCATCACCATCATCACCACCACGATGATGATTATCTGTACAAACTCCAACTCCGCTGCAAGAGAGAGAGACATATTGTGAGCCACCTGACAAAGCAGCACTTAATGGAGTGTGAGAAGGAGGAATTTGGCCAAGCAGGCGGTGACACAGCACAGCTGCATCCTTCCCCCACAACACTCCCAGACACACACACGTGGGCTCTATGTGCTTTCAGCCCAGCTACTTCATAAAAAAAACACATTAATTCATGTCCTCGGTGCCCCAGAGCAGTCTCCAGGAGGGACCTTTAGACACGACCCACAAAGCACAGATTTCCAAACTACAACCCGAATAAAACTTGATAAAACTTCCCTACCCCTCCCTGGTGCTCTGCTGCCTGCAGGCTGCACGGCCCCCATGCCCATGGGTGCTGATGGAGCCCTCCCCTCCTTGCACGGCCACTGCAGAGCAGAGCTGCAGCACCGCGCTGCTCGCCCAGCTGACAGCGGGAGCTGGAGCAGCCTGAACTGGCACACAGAGAGCTGCCAAAAACCCTCCAAACAAACAGGAACAAGCAAACAGGCGACCCGCTTAACTCCAGAGACACTTGGCATACGAAGAAAAATAACAGTTCTGGGCATTTCCACTTTGCATCTCAGTAGGAATGGCTACAAAACGCGCTTTCAGAAGGCTCTGCCTCACACTGCCATGGATGCAGCCACCTGCACTTCATGCAGACACACACGACACACGTGCCCGCATGCAGACTCGAGGTGCCCAGGGGCAGCATCACGCTGCTCGCAGTCCTGCGATGCCATCTGCTGAGTCAGGCAGATTCTTTTTTAAATGGAAAGTTTTCTCCTGGCAGGTGGCATTTAAGTGCCAGTGAAAACAAATAAATGTCAAGAAAACAGTCCAGGTGGTAAGAGCTGCCCGTTCCCTTGGAGTTCATTCTGCTAGCAGCAGCTATTTCTGCCGCCGGACAGGCATGCTGCCCATCGTCCCCACATCCCAGAATGTTTAACCCACTCTATCCTGCACAATGCAGAGTTACGCCCTGAAAGCAGGAGCTTGTCCTGACACGTGGTGGTAAGGAGCCCTGGGAGCACAGAGCCCATGGCTCTGGCACTGGTGGAGCTGCTACCAGCTGTGCCACCATGGGTCCCCAGGCAGGAAGGGGCCGGTGGTGAGGCTGACATGGGGGATAGAGGAAGGGGCTCCCACTCTGTAGCCACACTTATGCCCATCCAGGAGAAGCAGCACTGGGAGCAGCTCTGCAGGCTGACTGCAATCTGCCTGTTTCCCATCAGCCACCAAGGGCACAGCCCATGGGTTTGTGCACCCAGAGCCCCAGGGTGGGCAGGAGCCCATGGGCAGGGAAATGCCTTCCTGCAGAGAGCACTGCAGAAAAACAAAGACAAAAAGCGACAACCCGAGGTTTTGGGAAGATGAGCCACTTCAGCCTCAGAACGAAACATGTGCTTTGGCCACAGCAAGAAGATACAAGAAAAACTAAATGAGGCCAGCGATGGAAAGCTTCCTTTTTAGCTTAAAAAAAAAAAAGAAAAGAAAAAAAAGTAGAAAAGCAAGAGGAAGGCAGTTATAAACGAAAGCTCCCTTCCTAGAATGAGAGGCACACTAAGCAAACCAAATCCAGCTCTGCTGCTCACAGCCGTGCGGTGATGCACGTAACATTCGGCCATCAGAAGAGCCGCCCCACCTGCACTGCAGAGCCGGGCTGGTTGCAGCCAGGAGCAGGCGGGGAGGAAGGGCTGCCCATGGAGGAGGAGTAGCTGCGATGGGCGATGCGCTGCGTGCTGCTTGCTTGTCAGACCCCAAACTGGGGGGTTGTGATGTGGAAGCGAGTCCAACCTTACGGCAATCACACTGGCAGTATAAATAGCAGAGCGATTTTAATAACCTGCTTTGTGGGAGGGGGATGACAATTAAGCCGCAAATTAACATTCCATAAACTGCCACACCAGCAGCCACGCTCTTCTCCATTTTCCTTAGCACAGGGAGCAAACGCCTCAACCACCACAGCGGAGCACATCTGAGCTCATCCCACAGCACAGAGCAGAGCTGAACGTACCCGCACTCAGCACCACGAGCAACACACCACGAGCAACGCACTCTGCAATGCCCTGCTGTCTCTCTCGTTGCTGAAATGAACGGTTGCTCACACACTGGCAAAACCCGGCAGGAACCTCCAAGCCCTGCACCAGGACATGCACGGGGCACCCTCTGCCCCCAGCCCAACTGGAGCCTACAGACAAACAGTGAGTGTGCCAGGGGAGCTCCGATCTGCCCAGCAGCAACACGCCTGCTGCCCAGTGTGGCAATGAAATGCAATCCCGAAGAGCCCCGCACACAGCTGGTGCTTTTCAAGCTACAAGAGACTCGTACCCACTCCAGGCGTGGAAGCTGCTGCCAGCTCTCCCTCTGTTTTAACTTGTCTTCATGGGCTCCATATTCAGAGGGGGAAAAAAAGAATCAAGGCGCAGCACACTGGATATACCTGGGGAAATTTTATCCAAGCAGCTCAGTCAAACTGATGAAGAAAGACCATCAAAAAAAACCCACCAAACTTTGAGTTAATATGCTATTATACAAGTGCAATTCAGCTGCTATGCTAATAACAAACCTTTGGGGAATGAAAAACAAGCCAAACTGCAGAGCACGTCATTAATAATTCTACTGGTATTCTTAAAACACACACACAACAAAACGAGAGGAAAAAACACTCCACACATTTTGTGTTTGGCTTCCTAATCATCGTCACTTTTCAATTAGAAGAGACCTCATTCCATTGCTCTCTGTAATCTTCCCCAAGGGAAGTGTTATAAATGCACGAGGTTTTACAAGATGGGCAAACGCAGCCTCCCAGTGCAAAGTAAGGTCACACTAATTTAATTCTGCATAATTTTCACTCCAGAATCCATTTCACACTCGCAGGTTCAGACATCGCATTGAAGTGACACAACCTGCCTTTCTGTGCTCTCCATCCAGACGCTGCAACTCTGCAGCCACTGAGCACGCACACAACTGCTCTGCAACGCGAGGAACGCCCTCCCCTCCATGCAGTGTCACTGCTGAAGGCAAATGCTCCAAGCACGGCAGGTAGTGAGGAGTGTAACATACCTACATCCTTTTTACTTCAGTCAGGTGTAACACACCTGTGGGTCAACACTGTTACCTGTATGCCCCAATGATGGCTCCTTTATATACTGGAATTGCATTTCACGTGAGAAGCCAAACTGCTCAGGAAACAATGGCTAAGCTGAACAAATGGATCTATATTAGCAGCAGTTCCTAAGTGAAACACAGCAACGCTGCAGCAAGCTGTGCTAAAAGTGCAGTTTTGCCGACACAAAACAGAACAAACCCGAGAACCCCGGCAGGACACTTTGCTTCTCCCATCCTCGCTTTCACTTCCTCTGGGTGTTTTTATCTTTCAAAATCCCTCACTCTGACACGAAGCACATTGCTGGGCACTGTGGCAGGATGGGTCTGCTCATGGGCTGCAAGAGACCATCAGAAACATCCTCACATGGGTGTGGAGGAAGAGCTGCTGCTGCCAGCGGGCGGCCCTCTGCCCAGCGAGGCCGCAGGTGGGGCAGGAGCAGGGCTGGCAAACCTCACTGCTGCAAGGCAGCAACCTCTGTGTTACCTGGGAAGGATGGCACGGGCACCTCTGCTTCTGGATGCTCTACCCAAACCGGGCACAAGGAGTAAGGCTTTCACACCTCGCCTGCTGAAATATGGGCAGGTGTAGCGTAGTGGGCACAGCACAGCCTTCCTGCTAGTGGCAAGGCCATATGCGAAGGATTGTCTGCATTCACATCAGGAGAAAATGATGGAATTAAGGCTCTGCTGGAGGAGCCTGAACCCAGCATGGAGCAGAGAGCATCTCAGGCAGGATGCTGTCCCAGGGCACGAGTGGGGAGCGGGACAGGGCTGCCCTGGGCACTGTGCCTGGCAGGGCTTGGACTGCCATGGGACTCACCCTGTGCTGCTCTCCGAGGCAGCGTGGAGCTGAGGAGATGCTTTCTGCCACCACAGCCCTTGCTCCAAGCACTCAGCAGCACTTCCCCACTCCTCGCTGTGCGCAGGGCAGAGCACCCGCAGTTCTTTATGGAGCCTGGCTGGGGCAGTGACTCAGCACTGTGATTCAACAGATCCCCATCCAGCACCCGTGGAGACAAAGCGGGGCACCACAGCAGGACAGCCCGCAGCGCCAGGCTGAGCTCCAGCACTAACCCTGCAGCCAGGGGCAGGCGGGCCATGGTGGCTCTGGGACTCATGCAATTCACAAGTGAATGGCTGCCTACCTCCAGTTAAATGCAGGGCACTGTAATGCCACACTGCACGTCCCAGCTTCCTCCAGGATCCCTGGGTACGCAGGGCGAGCTCCCTCCTCCCTGCAGAGCCCCATTCACGGCCCAGGAAGGAAGGTCTCCATGCACACACACATCAGACATGACAAAATCAACTGGATGAATTAATAAAGAGTGTTTGCAGCTCTGCAGTAAGTGCTTCCATAATGCACTGCTTCTCCAGGTTTCCATTAACACCTCTGACACCACAGCACCGCCCTGGCAGCGTGACTCTCTCATCCCCTCTCATCCCAGGTTTTGGAGTTTTTCATCCGTCCCCACCTTTGGGCACCTTTTGCTTGAGCAGGTCCCTTGCAGCAATCGAGTTACATAAAAAGAACACGTAAAAAATAACGGTACAGGCAGTTTTTGGTGGAGTATGGACAGGCAGCAGACTGAGGTCCACCTCCCCCAGCTTTAGTGATTGTCTTTCAACACCCAAAGTCTGGGCTGCTGCATTAGTATCCTACAGCAAGCATCCTTTACTGGTCCAGAGGTCCCTGCTCTCCTACCTACGCACCAGCTTTGAAGCACAGCAAGGATACAGCACAGCATCTCCCCCTGCTAATCTCTGCTGCTGTCTTCACAGAGACGCTGCCCTACGGCAGATGCGAAGGGTCTGAAGGCTGTGACTTCCAGCTGCCCCTACACCTACATCTCTGGCTGAAGGCAGTGCCTCAACAAACCAACCCACTCCTTCCCACCCCTACTGACATTTCTAAGCACCACAGCTTCAGCTGTGGCTGTGCTCCACAGCGCTGGCAGCAGCAAGGAGATGCACAAGGACTGACCTTACCACAAGGAGCAGTGGGCCTACTGCTGCCTTGCACGCCCCAGTAATCAGGACACGAAGCAATTCTCAGTTGCTTTCAGAGAACAGCAAACCAGAAGGGCCAGGAGCTGGCACTATATGACAGCCTTGCTGCAGACCCGGCCCGAGGCATGCCCCAGATCCAGCCCAAGGTCCCACTGCTGTGGGCACATCTCTGGAGAGCAGGAGCCAGGCATCACCAGGCAGCCTGGGCACACTGCAGACCAACCTGTGGCTCCTTGGAAGGATCTGAGGGTTAAAAATACTCAACAAAACTGAGTCCAGCTGAAGTGCGATCGTTATGCCACATGCTCATCAAAATGCCTGTAAAAGGATGTGGGCTAAGCAATATAGCCAAACTGTGGACCTTGTTTTTTCTACTCAAAGCACGTGAATTTGAGAAGAGCCATGTGAATACAGGCACCCCTCGGAGCTGAGTTTCCCAGGGAACAGCCTCACAACCCTTCAGCAAGCAGCCGCAGGGTTTTGGACTCTGCCGCATCCCACGGGCCAGCACCAGGACCACATCCGACTGCAGCCCCACGCCAGCACCCTGCTAACACACACTGCATGGAGAACACCCTGGCACGGCAGCACCCGGCGTGAGCAGCTCCCTCCTGTCCTTCCCAGCCCCGCCAGGAGAGGGGACATGCCCACTGAGCCGAACATCACATCTCAACCGCTCTCATTTCAGCAAGAACCAAAACAGCTCCAGGCAACAGCTGCAATCCGAGGGCTGCCAAGGAGGGTGCAGCACCAAGCACTGCTCTGCTTTACTGGAGCGATTTCACCCGCGGGATGCCAAGCTCCACTTGTGAGAGTCTGATGTTCTCTCTCCCCCTGAGACCATGGCACAGGAAGACGAGATGAAAGAACAAAGGAGTTCAGATGGCAGATTACTCAGCCGTTTGTCTGCTAGGTCATCTGAGAAACAATCAGACCAGGCAAAGTCATGACTGCAATATTTGTGTTAGTGTTTATCTGTTACATTTATCTTCTAAATAATACCTCCACAAAACCACATACGAAGGGCCCATCAGATTGCCAACAATTGTATTTGTTTACAAGACAGCATGGGAAGTACTATCTACCTTTAGATAGATATAGGGCGTGATATTGCCACTGCTGGCACAGATCAGCAGCATCTTGAAGCTGCAGCAGCAATGTCGAGGCACAACAGAGCAGGATCAGGCCCATGGCAAAGAGCTCATGCTGGACTCAGTCCTGCCTCATGCATCATCAGCACAGTTAGCAGCTAAATTACATTTCCAGACTCAGCCTGCTGGTTATGATGCACAAAGCAGAAGTAACGCCACGTGAGGTAGGGCTGCCTGCAGCAGGATGGCTGGCAGCACCTCTGGCACCAGGGCTCACAAAAGGGGTGGACCTGAGGAAAACCACTGCTGCAGAATGGGCGACGGCGGCCCAAGAAGTCATTCGCATCATGCCAGCCCTTGGAGCATAACTGCGCCTTTAATATAGTTCCTTTTCATCATCTGTCACCCCAGGCAATCAAGCATCACATCCTCTGAGTCACCGACAAGTGATGGCCTCATCCTGCACCCCCACTCCCTTTTTTTGTTTGCTTTAAAGGAAATGGCCCCATTTCACGCTTACAGCTGTGCAGTCATCAGGCGGGTCAGGCCTTAGGAAATATCCCAGTCCTCAGACACCAGTAGCTGCCTGGTCACAGCGCCGTTCTGACCCGAAGGTTGAGCGGCGGGGCTGTGGCTGCGGCCATGAAGGCCCACAGGGAGCAGTGAGCAGAGCCAAAGGGGAACGATCAGCACGGCCACACGCAGCTCTGACATGGAAACTGCAGGCATTCCAGCAAGGATCAGCAGCTCTTTCAGCCAGAACACCTTCTGGCCGCCAGCGAAGACCTGACAAGTAGTAACTCGTATGGAGAAAGCTGGAGGCAGTGGGTGCTCACCCACTGAGCGTGTTGGTGCCCCCAAAAACCTCTCACCACCCTGAACACGGGCATGCAGAGGGAGGGACAGGACTGGGAGCGACAGGCCTTGTTTCTAGTCACACACAGCACAGACCGACCATACCAAGAATGACCAAAAAGACACTCGATAGCCAGACCGAACCAACTGACCCTGGGAGACCAAGGCGGTTTCTTCAGGGGTATTTCTTCGGGTAGTAAAAATAAACCCATGAATAAGTAAGTACTTTCGCATACCCCGGGGACACTGGCGATCAATATGCGGCTTGCTGCCATGGAGGTTTTCTTCCTCCCAACCAGCAGAAGCCCACGACAAAGGAAAGCACATCTCATTTATGAACTTAGCTATAAATACTTTTGCTAACTGCCATTTAGGAATTTCATTTCCTGCTTGAGCAAGTCCTGTTGAAAGAGGCAATTACCAAATTTGTTTCTAGTTGTAGAAATAGATGTTTGTAGCTGCCCACATCTGTTTCGGCAGACGAACCGCCAGTCGCGGACGCTCCGTGGAGAGCAAACACTGCACCCAGGGAGGGCTCTGCCACCTCTGCACAGTGCGAGTGGCAATTAAAGGCGGAGTGTGGCAGGGGAGGCCTGGCCCTGGCGTGGCAGGGCACACACCTGCAGCTCAGGGTGGGCTGTGAGCCCCCAGCTCCCGCCTGATGCCTCTGATCCGAGGGCAGGCAGCGCCGCAGCTCCGAATCACAGAACTGCAGGGACTGGAAGGGACCTCTGGAGATCACTGAGCCCAACCGATGTTCCCTAGGGTCAATTGCACAGGAAAGCATCCACAGCAAGAGACTCCACCACCCCCTGGCAGCTGTTCCAGTGCTGCCGGCCCAATGCCAGCACCCAGCTGTCCGACACCCCGCAGTGGCACGGCCCCGTGGCACCCGCGTGGCCAGGGGCAGACGGATGTTGAAATGCAGATTGAGCAAGCTGGCCAGAGCCATGCCGAGCTGCATGGAAACCGGATTTGCTCAGCTCTGTCAGCAGGACACCTCTCCTTTCTGTACCTCTTTTTAAGTGCCGTTATCTTCCCCAGAGCTCAGCAGCTTCTGCTTGCACAAGGAGCGACTTTCACAAGGGCAGCTACTTCCAAGGAACAAATACAATTTTATGTTACAGGCATGCATTGCATAAAAAACGCCAGACGCGGGCAAATGCTCCCACATACACACTGCATTTGGTCACTGCCATACTCAGTTCCAATTCTTGACCTGGTCTGAACAACGCTAGACAGGAGGGAATGTATGCGTGCACTCCCATGCGGTTATGTGGAAAAAATAAATGTATTTATGTATACATACACATGTCAGGGCAAATGGGGAAGGCGAGTAAAACCACCCCAAGTCTGGTTAAATTAAGAGGTAACGAACCTCAACCTTGATTGCAGCAACAGCCCTAGGAAGATTTTAAATAACACCTGCAGCAGATACACTGGAAGGGCCAAATTCTGCTGTGTTGGTTTGCGAGTCTTTAAGCAGACACAAAAAAGCATCTTTTCTGCTCGGTAAACCCGGCTGAACAGGGCTGGTTCCCAATGCGCGGGCTGGTGTTCCTCTCCTCCAGCCAGGCAGGACGAGGTGCCCCATCCCACCCATCCCATCCCATCTCCCCCCATCCCATCGCATCCCACCCATCTGCGCCCCTCCTTTGTCCCACTCCCAGACCCTTCCCATGCGGCGCAGCCACCAGAAGGCAGATTGATGACACGGGGCCGCGGCGGAAAATTGACGGCCGCCCGGTGAGGTCAGCGCCCACAATGGGCTCTGGGGGAGGCCGCCGGGATGCGGTCGTAGCAGTGAGGACCCCTCAGCTCCCCGTGCCCCACAGCCCTGGCTCTGCAAGGAGGGGACGTCACGTTCTGCTTCAGTGGCCACCGCGGGCGACCGCCACCTGCCCATGGGGACGGGGATGGGGACAGCAGCTGCCCTCACGCTGGGGCGGAGGAAGACTTCGGAGGATGGGGAAGAAGAGCACAGAGGGGAGGATTATCCAGCAACACAGCTTGTCCCCTTTTCATTGCATTTAACAATAAAGCGGTAGCTATAGCAACGGGGTTAATTAATGCGCCCTATATGCATAACTAAAACTCTGACCCATTCAAACCTCGCTGATATTTTCATTCTTAAACCTGGCCCGCAAGGCTGTGCCCTTATCTCGGGGAACACAAACAAAACCACCTCCATATGCGCCGATAAACCCGCCGATATCTGCGCACACCGCCGCTCCACGGATCCTGCAACGCGACCTGCGGCGGGGCTGCGGGGGATGCGCTCCACATACCTTTATTCCTCCAAAAAGCATTAACGTTTGTGAATACACATCCTAAAAAGCACAACAAAAACGGGAACTGAAGCGTCCTTCCAGAAATAAAACGGGGGAACAGCGGCTTTTTCAGGGATGGAGGGAGGAAGGCGCATTCCAGGACAGAGGGGTAAGGAGACAGGCGATGCAAAGGGCTCAGACTATCGTATAACCAGAGGGGGAAATGTCTTCTCACCACAAACATGCATCTGCATGATGTCTAGACAGTCATAAAAAGGGCAATTAGAGTACTGCAGGCTGCAGTAAGCTAATGTCTCCTCTCTCAGTCTAAACAGTTGAAACATACTGCACTAACTTTGAAAAAAAAATATATAGGGGGAGAGAGAAAGAGACGTCTGTAAGGAAAAACGTTTTGAAATTCAGCTTTAAATAAGCCGGTAAATGAATTCAACCTTGTCAAATCTTTGCCTTATAACATATCAAATATTCCGCCTGCGTCCTGTCTAGACTGCGATAACAAAGGGCATTTAAAGCCCTGCAAGATGCGCTGACAGAGTGGCCATTTAAAGATGCAGTATTGCTTTCTCCATCTAAAGCGATTTGTCAGACGGAGTTCAAATGAAAATGATAAGCAATCAGCCCGGTTCGCAACCATTTAAAAAGGAAAAAAATAAAAAGATAACAAAATGCCCACAGCCTGCAGACACAAATCCCACTGAAGTCATCCCAGTGTGCCATCCCAGCAGGATTTGTCTGGCAGCTGCTGATTTTTTTATTCTGCTGCTCTGAGACGCTGCTACCTTTGCATATCACACACCTCTCACATCCCAAGTGGGTTAAGTTTTCAAACAACTTTGGAGCATTAATGGTGATGAAGCGATGCTTTGTGGACAGACCCTATGAAAACTGGAAGGGACGACAATGAAAAGGATTGTTTTTTGCCATGTACTTGAAAGCAGGAGGGCAAGCTGCCTGACACAGCCAAGCACCAGCTGCCATCGCTGACCCACTCAGCCCGGGCACTCCTGTCCACAGCAAAGCAGCACAGAAGGCAAATCAGAGCAACCCAGGGGCACACACAGCGTTCTTACTTCTTACTGACAAACAACGGCACTCTGGGAAAAGCAGAAGCAGATACAACCCTGCCTAATACTGAAACACTCCTCCCTTCCTGAGCTTCATCAGCCGCTGGAGAACCAAGATCTGAACAAATAAATGCAAAGTAGGGCTCAGCAGACTGATGCCGCAGCTCCGGGCTCTGGCAGGGAACCTGAGGGCGGCCCCATGCAGGCAGTGCAGCACAGATCTCCGGGCTTTGCTGCAGGGCTGAGGTGGAGCACGAGGAGGGCACACTGGGGCACAGCACCCCTATGGCACAGCCACCCTATGGCACAGCAGCACGGCTCAGCCCGGGGCAGGTGGGAGTGCAGTGAGTTCAGCGCCAGGGTCACGGCAGCTCCTCGCCCTCCAGCATCCCACCAGCACCTCGTCTGCACCTCCCTCTGCCTCCCCACCCTTGTTTCTTAATTATTATTTTAATAAGAGCGTTTCCAACTTCACTTGCTCATTCCGCAATAGCCCAAGGGCTACAACTGTTCATTAGGCGGAATTTCTGTTTTAATTGCACCGACACAGATGTGTAGGTTATCTGGAAGAAATTACTAAAATGAGCAGTAAAGAATGGGGCTGGATGCTTCCCTCCTGTACGGAGAGATTCATTTAGCACATTCCCACAAAAAATGCATCACTTGGCCCTTCGCAGGTGCTGTGTTGGGCTGGATGATCTTGTCGGTCCTTTCCACCCTTGTGATTCTATGATTCTACGATTCGTACATGCATACCCTCACGCCTTACAGCCAAGGACTGGCCTTCAGGCAGCCTTTTTCCAGGAGCAGAAGTCAGCCTGTTCTCACCATATATATACATATATACACACATATTTTATCATTATTATTTTTGACCCTCACTAAGATCCGGGAGCACCAAGCCCTGCAGGAACAAAGCAGTGCCACTGCCTCCGAGCCGTGCCCAGCAGTCCCCACAGCCTCATTCAGTCCCCTGGTTCCACCCTCAGGCCCCAGGCTCAGGCAGGACCCTGCCTGCCCCCCGCACAGCACTGTGCCACCAGGCACGGCTGTGCTCCACACAAACCCCACCACCCAGCGGTGCTGCGGCTGCAGCTGTCAGACCAGCAGTGGGCTGTGCAGGAGCTGCTCTGCAATTTGTGCTGGCAAGAGCCAGAAGCATCTCAGCCCCAGACTCACCGAGAAGTGGCTGCCCCTGTTAGTCCTATTTAGAACCTTTGTTTGAGTTCCATATGCTCACCCTTCACACAACACACTGGACACAAACACGAGATGCGGGAGCACACCAGACCCAGGAGCACGTCACTTCACCAGGAGCACTGCCTGACAAAGGTTTTGGGTTTTGGCACTCTGTAAGTATTTAACAGATTTTAATTCAGCAATAAAAAGCATGAACCTGCCAATTTTTTGTTACGTCCTCTTCCCAGAAGCAAAAAGGAACAGCAAGAACCTTGCCACCAGCTCTGCCATGCACATCCCCCCTGCCATCCCTCCTGCCCCATGGGGCACCAGGCTGCAGCCGCAGGGTGGGACAGGCACACACACGGGGCTCAGGTCCCACCTCTGAACAAGGCTAAAAGCCATACAGAGCATTCTCCTTCAGCAAAACTACGCTTTGATTTCGAGCTGGGGGTGCCAGCAGGGAAATCACAAATGCTTCCTGTCAGGAAGGCTGAACTAAGGAATACAACCTTTCCTGTGCTGAGAGGGGACTTGCTTTGCTTTGTGTCTGCTGAAAGCCTTCAACGTTCTACTATTCTATTTTAACAAAACCCTGAGACTGAAGCATCTCATGTGCTAAAATTCAAGAGACAGAAGTGCATCAGTACCATCCGTTATTTCTAAGTGCTCTGCTCAGGCTCAACTTGGTTTTGTGTCTTGGTCCTAGATGCTTTTTGGCAGTTTGCTCTAGACTTCCTGGCAGGGGCTAAAAGGTTTTTATTTAGCTGGTGTCAGCTGAGCATCTGTGCCTGGGAGAAGTGGAGCGGGGGCGATCCCGACTGCCTTTCAGAAGCACATTTCCTTTTGGGCGCTGCCTGGGTGATGTTAAATCCCTGCACGTTTGGGTTGCGGGGTATCCTCACCCCAAGCCAACATCCCTGCCCCGAGGTGCAGGGGAGTCAGCGGGCTGTCCCCACCCCTACCTCTTCCCAACAGAAGGCACGGAGTGCCCAAAGCCCAGCCTAAACCCCAAGACCCATGGGGTGGAAATGGGATGCTCACAGCATCGTGCACAGACCATGCAGGGCCATGCAGCAGGGCTGGGACTCTGGCAGTCACAGGGCACGTCCCAGCAGGAGCCATCAGCTCGGGGGATTCCACGCCTTTCATCTGAGCGGGCGGCCCTATGCATGAAAGTACTTTGTGAGATGTCACGACATGCAAATACCCCAAATAAATGCTAAAGCTAATGGCAAGTTCCCATTGGAGAACTGCAAGAACTGCATAAAGAGAAAACAGGAGATCTGCTAAAAACCCTACTCCATCCCTGCCAGAAGAAAAACGCCGTTACCGAGGATGGAAGAAGTACTCCAGCAGACGGAGGCTCAGAAGCGCCCAGCGCCCTGCCCTGAATGCAGCCCCGGATGGGGGCAGCCATCCCTGCAGCCTCAGCCTCTGCTCCACAGCCCAGCACCTCCTGACACCACGCGTGAATTATTTTTGGTACCGTGCACGGGAAGATTGACAGATCCTACAGCGAGGTTTTATCAGCAGTTTGCAGCTATGGAAACAAACCAATTTAGACTAATGTAACAAAATACCCAAACTGACAACAATGAAATAAAGGGCGAAGCCTATGGGCGTTTTCACAGCGGAGAGTGGAAGCGAATGCAGCGTGACCCAACTCCTGGGAACTGGTGAGGGCCGCGTGGCAGCTGGCAATGCTTTTTCACCACATTATATTTCTTGCATTCCCCTTTTATGCAAACCCTCCGCCCTACCCTCTTCTTTTAAAGTGTGCAAGTGCTGCACCTCTTCCAAAATCAGCTCTCTGCTGGGGCACCTCTGTACCCCACACTCCACTTGAGGCCAGCACCCGAGGGAAGACCGGCAGGGATGGCTGCAGCCCCTCTTACTGCCCACTGTGGGGTCCCACAGGACTGCCTCCATCTCAACCAGCAAAGCAGATACACAGTCACCAGGTCTGGCCACAAGCCGACCCATTTCGGGCCACGCACCGTGTTCCACATCCCAACCATCTATGCCTCTCTCTCCGAGGCACAAATCCACATACATGGGACAGGGGAGATCAGGGGAAGCAGGAAAAACTGCAGTCAGAACAAACCCCTGCACAAGATTCCCCAGATCACAGGGCAAGCTGCACAACCATCAAGCAACAGCGAGCATCTCCTGCCAGAGTAACAGCACGAGAGCTCAGCTCAGGGCAGGGTGACACCGAGTCTCCAACAGAAAACCGCAGGCATCGGCTGTCCCAGACATCGCCCTGCGGGAACCCATCGCTCCCCACCACACGTGGCACCTGCACCACAACGTTCCTCACACCATGGTCAGGTTTTGCAGCTTTTCTGCATAAGCAGAGGCTATTTTGCTGTAAGCCAAATTGTGCCACCAGGCTCAAAAGAAAGCAACTGAAATAATGATTCTTTTGTTCCATGTTTGGTTACGACTTATACTAATAAATGCTTGATAAAAGCCCAGTGAATGATTTGTAGGCATTATGAGCATGTTAAAGATCTGTGTGTGGTTACAAGCAAAGGTCATACGCCCTATTGACTTTGCGGGCTCTGTAACAATTGATTAGCTGTTTATTAAAAGCATTTATTCATCACTTGTAAATACTTTATCTAGTTGGTTCTTCTCTAGCCACTTCGATACCACGCTTAAGCAAAGACACCTTACTTGTGAGGTATTCTCATAAACTCAGATCTAAATTGAGAGAGAGACCCACAGATGTTATGATGTCTTCTTAGAACAGCAAAGGCAGCTTTGCAAACAGCTGCAACCTCAGACAGGCTCAGCAGGGCTTCCGAGGCCCCATTCTGTCCATCCTAGAGGTCCTGAGGTCCCATTTTGTCAGCCCCTTGCAGGCTGAGACTCCACAATTAGATATTGGCAACTCCTGAAATACTGCCTTTCCCCAGTGTACCCAGGAAGGGGTGACTAAATGACCTGGACTACTGAGAAAAGCTGACCAGGCAGCAGGGCATCCCGCAGGGGATGCAGGAACACCTGCACACACAGCTTCCTTTATGAATTCCACAGGGACATCTGTCACTGATAAGGGTTAATCAGTACTAATTAGTACCTGCCACAGCCTGATTCCAAGGAGCCCTGCTGGCCCTTACAGCTGCCTTTAACCCCACACCACAGCCAGGGCTGCCAGCACCGCGCCAGTCCTCCTCCATCGGGCTGGAAGTCACTTTCCACACACACTGAGCGCTGAGATAAGCAACTTTTTCACCCTGCTGAAGGGCCGGAGAGCGGCTGTAAATTAGCGCAGCAGCTAACTAGCTTCGGCTCCGCAGGCTCAGTCAGCTCACTGATTTCAAGTCACGCTGATTTAGAGGAGCGACTCCAGCTGTACAGCAAATCGATCCTCCAGGCACAGGAGGCACCGAGGAGCTGCTGTGAATGCAGGGGCTGCTGCGCTGACACGGGACTGCGGGCAGCCCTGCTGGGTGGGTGCAGAGCAGCCGGTGCGACTTTGGGCAGTGCCTGGCCAAGATGTGTTCAGCAGAGGGACTGACTGGAGATGATTTACCTTGAAATAAAAACATCAGCCCCGCTTCCTGCAGCCGATGTACTGAAAGGCACTGAACGTTAAACAGAGGCAGAAAGTACACACCAGCAACATCTGGAACTTATCCTTCCCTGCCTCTGCAAGAAAAAAAAAAATCACACCCTATTCTTTTTGAGAAAGAAAACTGATTATATAGAATTATAATGCTGCAAGGAGAGAAAAGCAGAGATTTTCTTTGAAACTCTGTTTAGACAATTAAAAAGGGATAATTTCAAAGAAGAAACGAATCGTATCTCAGCTTCTCCCACCCCATCTCAGTGCCAGCTTTCCTCCCATGTGTTGGCTGAGACAAAACGAGTTCTCATTCCTGCGAGACCTTCAGTATGCTAGAAGGATAACCAGCTCTCATCCCAACTGGTTGGAGATAAACCAAATAAAACACAATTCCTTCAATTTGTGGCAGGAAGGTTCAGAGGAGCCTTGCTTCCTGTGGAGAAACACCACCTGGGGACCAGTTGTCCCGAAGAGGAAGGGTCAGTTGTTACCCAAGAGAGCCAATGCTCCGTCTCTCCCAATAGAAGAACGGAAAGGCTTTAAATATAGAAACAGGAAAGCCTATCTGGATTACTGTAAGGATGCAGGGTCAAAACACAACACCCTTCACTTCCTCAGGCCCCCGGTGACAGCCCGCCCTGAAACCAGGGCCCAGAGCAACCTCCCAGCCCATGGAAGTGCCTACAGCCATTGAATTACCGACGTAACCGCATCGATCAGGCTGGAAAACAAAGAGGCGGCTCATGGCACACACACTGTCCGGCAGGCACAGCTGCAGGAGCTGCATGTTTCTCACCTGCTGGCAGTTATAGCCCCAATAAAGCCGCCCTGTGACCTGGCAGTGCCGTGCCAGGCAGCTCGGTGCTGCAGGGTGAGCTGGCGGGCACACACAGGCAAGGTGCAGCTGGTCCTCCACCGCCTTTCCAACAGCACAGAGCTGCAGGAGCTGATGGGTATGTCTGGCTGTACAAATGGGAACAAGGCTGCTCCTAGCACCACTCCCACTCCTCGGGCTCCTCAGCCCTCCATGTCCCCACCTCCCCAGCAACGAGTGGACTGGCTGCAGGATTTCATCGGGACGCTGAACTCAGAAGCCGTAAAATCACTGTGCAAAAAATTACGCCTATTTTTGTAGCAGCCAATTAAAGCTTGTATTTAGGTCCCCTTGCATAGCCCTGCATTACATAAAGCAATTCTTCCACTTGAAATGTAGATTTTTAAAGGTCGTTCTGCTTAATTTAATAAAGCCTTAACGTGGTGCTGTCGAAGCAGAACCAAGGAGGACACACGGCTGCGAGAGGCGGTGCGACCCCAGAGCAAACAGCAGGAAGCGGGGGAGATGAAAAGCATCTCCCAAGCCACGAACCTGCTGAGCCTGGAGTGCACTTATGGTCTGAAGAGCAGCAGAACCCCATGGCCATGACAAAAGAGAAATTCCTGAACATCTGCAGAGGGCTGTGAACCCACTTGAGGCACTGTGCTGCACAGCAGGATGCACCATCAGCCTGAGCCCACCCCGCCATGCTTCCCTCACCTGGGAGGGCCTCTTTCTGCACAGAAATTAAATAAACACGTCCATCTTTATACACACAGACATATATATATATATATATATATATGTATAAACATGCATATATATGTATGTATAAACGCACACATATAAACGTATTTGAAGCTGCACTAATAAAAAGCACGTAGCAAATTATTAAATGGAGGCTGCCCATTATGTTTATCGTTCCTTACAGTTCAGGCCTGGATGGCAAGTCAGAGGATGCTAAGTAGTATTTATCGAGGAAACCCATGAAATATCAGGATTAAGAGCCATCAGCAGAGCAAACGGCACGTACCCCACAGGATGCCCCACACATGGGCATGCACCACAGACCCAGCCTCACACTGAGAGCTTCCACACGGCAGCTCCCACCGCAGACGCTGAAGAAAAGAGCCCCAGAGTGAGATTCTGTGTGTTATACCGCAAACTCGAGACTCTAAATTGTGTCAAGGTCAGTACTGAGCTCTGGAAGTACCATGATGAGCCTAACCTGTGTGTGAGACCAAACCACTGAAGCCAGAAGACCACACTCCTGTCGGGGTGGGAAGAAGGCAGAAGCACAGAGAAGGCAGAAGCACAGGCAGGGCAGGAGCTGCTCCAGGACAGCAGTGAGACATCCCGCTGCAGGGACGCCCAGGACACCTGGGGACTCTGACAACACCAAGCCCAGCCCTGCGCCTGGTTATCAACAGCTACAACCCTAACAAACCCAGCACCACCCAGGAGCACTGCAGGGAGGATCTCCCAACCACATCCGCACGGAGCAGAGCCTGGACTCATCCCCAGCACGGCCAGAGGCGGACAGAGGGGGGAGCAGCTTTGGGACCGGGCCTGGAAGGGCTCATTCCAGCACTCTGCACTCAGACATCTTTCGGGAACTCACCCAAAGAGCTCGGCTCCCTCCCCACCTGCCCTGCAGGTAAATCCAGCACGCTCCTTGTGCAACGTGTTGACTTAAAGTGAGGGCAGAGGCAGCGAGCTGTGCAGACAGCAGGAGAGGCTTTCAGCAGTCTGGGTCACATCCCTGTGAAGCACAACGTGTGTCGGGCCAGGCCTGGCTCCCTCAGTGAGTGTGCAGCAGGACAGCCATGGCCTTCAAGGCTTCAGCCAAAGGACAACAAAGACACATTGCCAAATGTGCGCTTCTGGCCTGGCTGCTTTCTGTGGCTATAAACCCCAACTGCCTCCCGCTCACACCCAGCTCACACCCCAGTGCCTTCCCCAGCTCCCCACCAGCAAGCCCAGCACGAGCAAACTGCTCAACCCACCAAAACCCGAACAGCGCGATTCTGAAGCAAACGCAGCCAGAACTGCTTTTGATATCAGTTACCAAGGGGAAAATTAATGCTCACAAGGAGTGAAATGGGAGACAGAAGAAAGCTGTTTTGTATGACGCCGATCTCCTTCTCCCTTGGGTTTTAGAGCACTTCTTCAGATGCATCTGGCAGGAAAACCAACTCACTTGAGCACCACCATCTCTACTAAGACGTCACACAGCCACTCAGCAGGACGTGCAAATAAGAAATGCTATCACTCATTAACAGCAAGTTAATTATACATTAAGCCAAAATCTGCATGTAAGAGATATAGAGTGAGGTCTGCCATAGCAAAGACCAGGACTTTGCTACTATGAACACACACCATGCATGTTCACATCCGCATCTCAAGGAAGGTTATGGGTAATACCAAAGCAGTCATGAAGGGGAATTCCTTAGGTGACAAGCTAGACAATTTATTTCATGTATCAGACCTACGTTAGCATTTAAATAGGACCTACTGTAGCAATCTTTAGCAATGCACAGATGTGGTTTTTGAGTAATGGTTAGTGTTACTTAACTGGTTATACTCACTAATGTAATTGACACCTATTCCATCATCCTTAATACACCCACTTCTTTCTCCGATACCATAAATAGATTAGAAAAGTTTCTGCAGATGGCCATGACCCCATTTGTTTGTGCACTTAGCCATGTATGAATCACTCTTGGCTTGTAGCAGCACTCTGGAATTACTGAAAGATAACTAGTCGGCACAGACACCAATAAATGAATCATGCTTTCCACAAGACCAAACCTTTGGGCTTTTACAGACTCCAATTACAAAGTAAGAAGAAAAGAACAAAGAAATTACTCAGTCTATTTGCACAAAGTCATGCAGAGTTGATTCATAGTTTTGCAGAATTATTACTGACAATCATTTGTGGGGGGTTCCAGTAACAAACCAGCTACTTAACATATTGGGCAGAACGAAGGGAGGGAAAAAATCCCCAAACCACGTCCTGCGTGTAATTCTTGAAAAGCTGTATTGATTGCTGTGCAAGGGCCTCTTTTCATCGCCACTACGTTCCCAGCCTGGGGGTTAAGCAGCTCTCATTCTCCAAGGCTAAGCTGTGTTTGGCTGCGTTGCTTGGGCCAAGTTGGCAAATGTGGGAAATCCTGTTGCACCTGCTGAAGTGCCCACGCCTCGTGCCAGCAGAACACTGCATGCACAGCTCCTCATCCCCGTGTGCATGAGCAGGGCCTCGGGAATGGATCACAGAGCTGACACGTGCAGAAACACTCACATTTCTAAATGCACATTCTTGGGTATATACTGCAAGTAAAAGATCAGCAGTCAGAGGTACTCCATTAAAGATACGTGCGAGACTGAATACGCTGAACACAAATGTGTGAACCACTTGGAAGGACTGTGGACATCCACCAACACTGACAACTTGTGAGGCGAGCTTCTGAAGATGTGCAAGATAGCTTTATGTAATGCACCGCCTGTGACAACACCAACAAACCCCGCACACAGAACGCCCCGCTCTGCTCGCAGCGGGGGTCCAGTCCTGCACCAGCTGGAAATCTGAAGTCAGCTTACTCGCCAGAAACAGGTGACCCTCCATTGATTACAACCTTATCAATGCTATCCTCCCTGACACGCTCCACGAGCTGTGTTAAGTTATAAGGATCCATAGGTGATGTGGGATGTGGTGCCTGCCTGAACCCCACAATAAACACCAGTGCACCGAGTGTCACAACTGCACCTGCAGGTCGCACGGCCACGCTGGCCTGCACCCAGCCCATCAGCATCCCACCCCAGAAAGGGATGCAGAATGATGGCATCCAGCATGAAGGTCGCTGACGTTTTGGACCAGGATGCAGCAGCTGTGTATATGCTACCATTTGTCTCAGGCACTGAGACAAATGGCCCTCCAAGGCCCATCACCTGCTTGCAGGTGAGTGGTGCAGCCTTTCTGAGCTTGGTCTGCAGATTGCTGCTGGCCTCATACATCTTGGAGTCAGAGCTCGAGAGAGGCCAAAGCCAGCAGCACAAGAGCGACTACAAAGCTCTGCATCCACTGGGGAACACTTGTCTATTTGTCCCTCACACATAAGGCCACTGATTCCCCAACAGAGGGAAACCCTACCCAAACTGGCGGCAAGAAGGAATGATGCTACACAAGATTTAAACAAAAACCTGAATAAACGTTCTCAATTCCTACCCGCCCCCTTACTCTATCCCTACCACAGAAATTAATGCAACAAGCCCTCATTATAGGGATAAACAGAGCTTATCTGAGAATGTGCTATAGGTGAAAAGGGAAGAAAAAGGTTCCCACCAGCACCACTAGAGCAGCAGGCTGTCTTCAGAAAGCTTCTGGCTCGCTAGACTCAGGGCCTGGGGTGCAGCAGGAGACCACAAGGCTGCATGTGCCATATGGGAACATCAACTTTCAGGTGTAAAAAAAGCCAAGTCAGGAACCTGTGATTCTGGGTGGGTGCTCTGCTCAATGCTGCACGCCACACTGCAGCAGAAATGCTAATGCTAGTTCAGTTTTCACACTGGAGGTATTTCAGAAGATTCCCAAAGCTTTGATAATATTTAACATCTCTACTAATTTCCTTTCTGGCGAAATAATGAATGTACCATAGTAGCCAACAGATCTGGGATGAAGTACAAGTTCTAGCTGGCTGCAAAGCAGACAGGAATCATGTGTGCTCGTACTGCTTTCTCCCACAACGTACCTCTGCAGAACTGACTTAAAACGAGAAAGAAATTGTGAAACTGTCATTACAAAGAAGCATTTAAAATGCAGATCAAAGTGCTGCCTTGGAAGCCGTACGCCTGGCCAAATCATCACAGCTCTCTTTACTCTCAATGGTTCCCCAAATCCTCCGATGTGGACGATGAACCACAGCTGAAATTTATCTGCTCTAAAAAAAATGCACAAGAAGTCACAACTCCTTTTTCCCGCTACAACCACTTCCCTCCCAACTCCATTTTGTATGACTTTCTTGTACTGCTCCGTCAATTAACATTCACAAACAGGTTCACGCCTGTGTGCACACACAGATGCTACCCCAACGCTGCAGCCCATCTCCAGCCTTTCCTCCCCAAATAATTACAAAATGATCCCACGACAATTCAGCCACACAGACGGGACGAGCGCTGCGTGCAGCATCCCTGCTGATGTTAGCGGTCCCTTTGCTGTATGGTTGCCTGGCAGCGTGCTGATGGCACAAACAAAGTTTCCGCCCCACCGCAGCCCTGCACATCCCTCCTTTGGGCAGAGATGCACCACCAGCAGGTGCTCCCTGTCAGCACCAAGGGCTGCAGTGCCCGAACAGCACGGATCAGGCAGTGCACGAGGCGCGAGCCGGTTCGTCCGCAAAAAGCCATTGCAAATAAATGACCTTTTTTAGCTCATGAGGGTTACCAAATTCCGCCAGATGACATTACCTGAAACAAGACCAGCAGGGACGACGGCACAGTGAGTTACAGGAAAGCAGCTGGGCTGTAATTATGCCTATTAGTGACACCACGTATTTTGGTACTTGCCTTGAGAAGGTCTCCTCATGTCATACCCATTTATAATTTAGGTTTACAAATTCATTCTCAAGCTGGATTTAACTTGCCACTGATTCTCAGCGCTGGAAAGCTAAAAATGTTAGCACGTTGGGTGAGCAACAGCAAATAAAAACCAATAAGGAGAGAGAGCACTTCTCTGCAGGCACTCCTCTCCATCTGCAAAGCGAGCGGCTCATTCACACCCCGAGCATCTCGAGGTGTGCCAGACCCCCCCAGAGCTCCTGGCTCTGAGGGACGCTGCGTGGGTGCTGTGTGTCACACACTTCGGTGTCAGCGCTGTCGCAGTCAGCACCTGCAAACGGCACCAGGTGAAATGAGAGCAGGGCTGGGTGAAGGCTGGGCAATGTGCGCCCCTGACACAGCCCGCAGTCCCCATGCCCTGCTCTGCACCCCCCCTGGGGCAGCCCCGGCCATGACACATCCCTGCGCTGTGCGTGGTCCTGGGCACCGCTGCTGTGTGCGCAGTAGGGTCCTGCTGCAATGCCATCCAGGTGTTCACCCAGAAGAAAAAAAAAAGCCGGATCTTTTTCCTCCCATTTCCTCCACTACGTCTTCTCATTCTCCCATTCAGCCCTGATTATAGCAGCAGGATTACATCACTGCTCAAGGGCACCAAACCAAGTCTGGCTTTATGACCCCAGTGCTGCAGGACTGGAGCACAGCCAGCCCCCAGGCCAGCGCCCGCCCCTGCCCTGCTCCTCCCAGGCACCCCTGGGGATGCCGACCTGCACCTGGAGCAGCGCTGCCCGCAGGGACACACGGCACTCTCCTGGTTTTGGCTGCAGCCAAACTGAGAACCACAACCGGAGCACACTTAGAGAACACTCCACAGCTTGCTAAGGCACTGGCGGCAGCTCAGCCTTCCTACAGCCTCCTGCGGGAAACCTCGCAGATGAGGGAGGAAAAAAAAGCGTCATACGCTCTGCCCTGAGCGAGGCTGTAGCTGCCGCTGACACTATGTCAGGACAGAGACAGCGCTGCCAAAACGCAGTCTGAAGTGGTAAGGAGACGCGATCCTCGGTGGAGCCATCAGCACTGCTTGTTACTAAACCCAGGAATGCGAAAACCTCGAAGCCCTCACTCCAGACAGAGCTCCCACCGGTGCCGCCCAGCACAGCACAGCACCGCGGCTCCCAGGCAGCCCCCAGCACCCCCCAGCACCAGCACAAACCCAGCACAACCCCTGCACTCCCACACTCATGCCCGGAGCTGCCCCATTCCTGCACCAAACACCTCCCCGGCACCCCATCTCCCTGGGCAGCTGAACCCCTTTGGGAACATCCCATGGGGTCTGACGCAGCGCTGGCAGGGTGAGGTCCTCGTGGGGATGGCGGGATGCTGCAACACCCCCCGGGCAGCAGCGATGAGCTCCCGGGCACACACCTCAGCCGGTCACTCACCACACAACGAGTTCTTTACGGACTCTTCTGACACCAGTCTCAGCCCTGACCTCTGTCACTCCGCAGAGGCAATTCATTACCAGCGCTGCACCCAGTGCTGCCCAGCACCGCTGGGTGGGCTCAGCCTCTCCTTCCCAAACCCCTCATCCAGGAGCTGTGCAGAGCGCAGCTGCTGCCCGCTGCTCGGGGAGAGCCAGCGAAGAAACAGTATGGGGGCTCAGATACAGCGCTAACCTAACGAGAGAGCTAAATTAGTTTACAGCTCTGCCACTGTCTCAAAGCGTTCCTGCCTGGGAACTTTTGGCTGGGAACTGAGATGGCATCTGATGGGAGCTGCCCAGAGGTCCCCTCAGAGCCGTATCAAAAGAATAAATACAAGCGATTGGAGGAGGAAAAAGCCACAATACAACTTTCTGTGAGGGCGGATGGGGCTCAGCTCTTCCCTCCCCTCCAGAGCCAGACTATCAGGTAGAAGCTCCTGCAGGACCACCACAGTCTACCGGTGCCACCACGGTGAGCGGCAGCAGAGAGGCAAATGACATCGGTGGCAAAGGGGAAGCCCGGGAAGGATGGACAGGCGAGCAGCCCTGCAGCCCAGCCACACAGCCCAACCCCAGCAGCTCTGGGGTTGAGCACAGCGTGGGCAGCAGTGCAGGGACAGCCCTCGGGACTGCGGGCACTGCATCCCACTGAGCCCACGTCAGAAAATGCAGAAACAAAACCGAAGATGCTATCTCTACGAAGCATGAAATTCAAAGCTAGGGTGGTTGCAGCAAAACCTCACAGCAACAGAGTGGGAGAGCAGCTCTGTCTCCAGCAGACACTGTCCGTGTGAGCTCCCAGCGCTGCCACCAGCCCAGCCCGGCACCGGGTGCAGCCTCAGCCCCGCAGCGCTGCTGCTGGCACCCAAGGAACGGTGCTCATTATTTACCCGCCGCTATTGGTATGCACATCCCGCCCGGCCGCTGGAGTCAGGGGAGAAGAATGGTCTATTCAGTACCGGCAGTGTTAATAAAATCAGGCAAATCCAGCTTAGTTTTGTCTGAACACGAATGAGATTAAATCAAGATTAAACGCATGCAGTACAAAGGGAATGGTTTATGCTAAAATTCAGAGTGAATCCATTTTAGCACCCGGTGTAGAACCGCCCCCAGCTCTCGAGCAGGACGCGGACACCTGAACCGAACAGCGGCGGAACCGGAGACGGCGGAGGCTGCCCGGCACCAGGCTGCGTACGGCACTGCTCACGGACCCGCTGCGGGCAACGGCACGGACCGTCAGCAGCACCCGGTGCCATCGCCCCACAGCCGGCACTGAGAGAACCCACATCCTGCTGGGAGCACACGCACAGCCTTCCCGAGATTTGGGGCCATTCAGCATCAGCCTCAGCGGGTTTAAGTTCCGCAGCACCGTGCTGACAGCCCGCCTGGCCCCAAGATCTTTCCCTGTACAGAAAACCCCTTCGGTTTTCATTCCCAGAGCAGGCACCGCGCCTGTGTCCTGGGCAGTGCCATCCTGCGCTCCATCTCCGCGCAGTCCATCTCCAAAAGGCAAAGAGCAACAGAGCGGCGGTGGTATCGGGTCAGGCGCTGTTCTTTCCTACTCTGCGCGGGTTGAAAAATATTCATTACCAAAGGCGAACAGCC
>JACDJE010000014.1:2475868-2778531 GCA_016647715.1 Pavo muticus
CACTGCGGGGAGGGCACGAAGCGGGGGGGGCGCCCGCGGTGCGGAGCGGGGCCGGGGGAGAGGGGGGGGCGGAGGCCCCGAGTGCCGCGATCCGAAGGGAAAGAGGGGGGAAGGGAACGGGACACGGCCGAGCGCCGCGGGCCGCAGCGCGGGGCTGTTCGCTCATCCGGATCTCAACCCACAATTCTGATTCCCTTTTTAAATATTATTCTTATTTTCGCTTCAGAGTGATCGCTTTAAAAATGGAGCAGCTCCGTCCGCTTTTAAAAAGGAGAAAGGAAAATACTCCCCGGGGGCAACACGTGCCGGGGGTCAGCACAGACGTTCTTATCCCGGAAAGGGACCCGCGGCACAGCTACGTGCCAGGCGGGGCCGGGGGGGCAACGCGCCTCTGGGACCCCGCAGTCCCGCAGCCCGGCGCTGTTCACACCGCAGAGGTCCCGCTCGGAAGCTCCCGGTACCCCCTCCCCAAAATAGGATCGATTTTTCCGTGGTGGTTTACAAACCCTCGGTAACGATGTGCCTGCACTTTGCAATGCCTCGTGCCCTGTCCAGTGCCGCGGAGCTGCCTGGGAAGACAGCTGGGGGCTGCCAGGCCCAGCCTGCTCCTCTGTGCCACCCGGCAGTCACCATCCTGGGGAGCACTGGGACGCTGTGCCTGGTGGGAGCTGCACTGCTCAGCTCCCGGTGTGTGTGGGCCCACTGCCACCATTGCTCCGCCAGAGACACAGCTTTGTGTATTCAAAGCCTTTGGCAGCTGATAGAGACCCAATCCCAATGGGCCTCACCTGGTGGCCCCAAAAGGTGGCTGTGAGCTCAGCCCCTGCCTGCACCGGCAGCACCCGTGCTCAGGGCACGGTGACAGTGAGGTGCCAGCCCTGCAGTGCCAGCCCCCTGCCCAGGGACGCAGGCCATGCAGCCCCACAGCTTGCAGGGCTCTGCAGGAGGAAGACTGCATGGGAGGAAGGCTCCGGTTGCAGACACAGGCTGCTGCAAGTCCGCACACTGCCCTCACCTCCCGGAAGACAAAGCAGAACGGTCTGCAAGTCGATGCTGGCCTACAAACACCTCAGTTCCCGCTATCCCGACTGCATCTGAACCACTCATGTGGCTTTACAACAATCAGCATTTTTCCACCATGATCTAAGAACAAATAATGAAAGTCATCCCAGATGGGCTGGTAAAATCAGTGCACCTCAGCTAACTGAACACTGCAGTAACCCCCCCCAACCCCCCCCCCATGGTGCTCAGGGCAACACCACACACTGTGGTGCTTCTCCAGTGCATCTCAGCATTCTGACACCTGTGCTCCATCCCGGCTGAGCTCGAGCTCCTTGGACAACCTGCACAGCACACAGCGATGCTCTCTGGTCTGCGGGGCCAACGGCACTGTCTCCAGGCCTGCAGTCACTCACTGCTCACACAGTCTTTGCTTTCATTCCTCACGGCAGCACTTTGGCGTTACAGACTGCAGTGACCCTGCGTAATCATTGCAGTGCTACACCAGGACAGACTGATAACCAGAACTGGAAAGAGAGGGTTATAATAGACGTAAGTAACCCTAACAGTCAAACCATCTTCGCAGAGTGGCTGAGGAGATCCAAAGAAACACAAAAACAGCTCCTGTTGTTATCCGAACAGCTGTCCATTGAGGAGACAGAACATCTCACAGCATTACTCTTTGGATTAATGTTAAATAGATACGCACCAACGCAATAGGGCAATAGTTACCATGGTGAATAATTCTATATTTATTTTCAAGCACACCTTATTTCTAACAATCCCAGACACAGTTCCCACTTTCTGGTGACTAACCTCTTCATTTAGGTTTTTAAGCTGTTTGGGACGAGGCACTCCAGTGCCCTCCCTGGCAGCAATGCTGAGATCTGTGCTGGGCAGGGACGGTGCCCGGCAGCCCCTCGCTTCCCTCTGCAAGTTTGCACACATTACTCCCACGTATGATTTAAAGCCCAGCAGCCATTCAGAATTAATTCCTCTGCAGATGAGCCCTCATTGTTGTCTAGAACATCAGACACATTTTCCTTCTTAGAGTTCATCCTCTGCAGTAAGTATTGAGAACCACCACAATCAAAGATTCCACCTCCAACGATCCCCAGTGCCCACCCGTGCCTCCCCTGATGAATTGTGGCTCTGCTGCTCCCGTCCTGAGCCCCGTGGAGTCCAACTGCTTCCACACAGCACCACCCGTAACCCAAACCCTATGCCCAAGAGTGCTGCCCCAACACCGCGAGCTCTGGCAGCTCAGGGCCGTGCCCACAGCCCTGGGTTGCTGTGCCATGCCCGCCGCCCTCTCGGCACAGCCTTTCCCCAGCACCCCCCGGACGCTCCCGAGAGCTCCACGCCTGTCGCTGTCACCATACAGCAGAGCGCAGTGCAGAGCAGCGCAGGACACTTCCACCCCAGCAGTGCCCAAAGGAGCACACTGCTGCGCCAGCCCCAGTCTCCCTCACGGCTCCCACATAAATGCGTTTTATTTTCTTGCACTGAAAAACCAAAACCAGCAAAACCAGGCGGGGAATTTTGGGTGCTCTTATGGGGGCCAGGACCCCACGATCCCTGCAGGTCCCTTCTAACCCGGGGTATCCCAGCATTCTGCACATAAAATAAAGCAGCGCTAGGGAACGAGTCCCAGAACGCCCGGACGTGCCACAGCCTCGCACTTTTCTCGGGAACACCGCGGCCCCAGGGAAGCGGAGTCGCCCAACCCGCGCAGCGGCGGTGCGGCGGTCCCTTTAAGGTCCCCAGACGCCGCGGGGGCGGCCCCAGACGGCGCCCGATGTCACGGACGGGCGTTCCCCCGCCCTCCGCATGTAAACGACTCGCGCGCTCAGCCAATCAAAAGTGGGAGACCCGGCCGCCGGGCTCCGGACAGCCAATGGGAGAAAGGAGGCGGGGCACGCCCGGCCATGTGGGCTTTCCGTCCACGTGGGGCGGGGCCGTGACCGCGCGGTGACCCGGTGCCGTGACAAAGGCGCAACTCGCGCCTTCCCGCGCCGCCGCCTGGAGGGGCCCGTGCCGCCGGGGAGCGCCGCGGGGGGCGGCGGCTGCGGGCGGGGCCGAGCCGAGCCGAGCCGAGCCGAGCCGTGCTGCGGGGCTGATCCGCTGTGCGGCGTGTGCGCTGTGGGCATCCCGCGCAGATGGCGCCGCGCGTGCCCCTGGCACCCTCCGCACTGCGGCCCCGTTCGCTCGCTCGGGGTTCAGCACCAGAGCGACGGGAACACAAACAGACGGGCGGACGAGGAGAGAGGGAGGATCCTGGAACGCGAACGCTCCCATAAATGCCTTTTCCGTAATTCTATTTACGCAGCTGCTGCAGTGCCTTCAGCCCAGCGACTGCCTGACGCGCCGAAACCCCCATCCATCCCCTGCGAGACAGTGCGAGCCCTCCGTGCGGCTTTACCTGCGGGCTCTGCTTTCCCCCTTGGTTGGGAAGAGCTGTCAGCCCCGCGGCGCGTATCGCCCCGCCCCGAGGTGGGCCGCAGCCCCCCCGCAGCACCGGGCACTCCTGCGGTCCCTGCCGGCCCGGCCCGGCCCGGCGCACTGCGGGGGCCGCGGGGGGATCTCATTTTCCGAACGAAAAGAGTTATAATCTCAGTTAAAACCAAAGGGTTCCGCTTTTGCAAATCTTTTCCTGCTGGATTTATGCAGCTCATCCATCGCCGGTGTTTCCAAGGAAACCAACGTGCCCTGTTCTCACCGAACCAAATCTCACTATTAAAACAATTAAAAACTTAATCTGGGTTCCCTTCCTTGCTCCCTCCTCTCCTTTCGGTATTATCATAGGCGTTTTAATTAAAAACACAATAGCAGTAAGTATTTTACACATATGTAGGCTATGCCATAAGTTACCTAAAGGAAGCTTGACTCCAGAGCATAATAATCGGGAATCAAATCTACTTCCACAGCTGGGGAAAAACAAGTGAGCGGGACTCTTGCTGAGCTGGTGACAGCCATTGGTCCCAAAGGCTGCCCTCCGGCTGTCAGAGCTCAGGGTGCTGCTGGGACTGCAGCACTGCTGTGTCCCAGTGCGGCCAACAGGCCCAGTTCTAGCTGGACCAGCAGTGCAGGGCACAGCAGGGCACAGACAGCTGCTTGCAGGCCTGGAGCTTTGCAGCCTGCTGCCCGCTGTGCCCTGCAGCTGCCCAGCCAAAGCCAACCAGCAGCTTGCACACTGCGTCCAAAGGGCTGGGGCAGCGCTGTGGGACAGAGCAGCAGGGCCGGGCCTGGCAGTCTTCCCCCTCCCTGCTGTGTTTGTAGGGAGTCCCGCTCCTGCCCTCAAACAAATTTGAGCCCTAGGGACCACCGCCAGGGAGCTTAAAGCCTCGAAGCACACACACAGCTCAGGCTCTTTGTGCTCAATGCATTTTGCTGGTTTGATCTGAAGAGGCAGCCGGATCCAGGCACGGGGCTGCGGGGCTGCTGAGGAGAGGGATCTGCAGGTCAAGAGGCTCCTGAAAAGAGGAAGCCAGCTCCAAGCAGAAGTGAATGCCACCAGGAAGGCAGCAAACACAGCCCTGCTCTTTGTTTCCCCGCATTGTGCTCTGCCTGCCGCGCTGACTGCGCTGCTCTGCTCCTTGTGCGCAGTTCCACTCCCGTGACGAGGGGCTGAGCACGGAGGAAGGAGCAGTCGGCACGGAGACGTTTCATCTGCATCCAGGAGCTAAATCCGTCCCCAGCTTGTGTGCTGCCCTGATTCTCCAAGGACCAGAAGGGAAACGCGGCCCGGGCGGCTTCCTCCGCCATTGTCTGAGCGGTGGCAGAGGGCAGGGGACAGGGACAGCGTGTCTGGGGACAGTGTCTGGGGCACTTCCAGCTCACCCCGTGCCCGGCGGGGCTGGCTTTGCAGACCTCCCTGCGGGGGGATTCAGGGCAATGAGTGTTGCTCACCGCTCCATGCGCACCCCTCAGGGCAGTGTGTGTTGCTGTGCGCTCCTCACAAATGCAGTTTTCTGTGAAAAAAAAACCCAGCTTTGCTAGCATATCCCATCCCACACGGAACGTGATACACTCCCATTCATGCACACTTCCCACCGCTCTGACACGCAGCGCTGTACAAGCGAAGAAAGCATACGGCACGTCGGCACTCAGAAATACCCCTTCCTCCAGTGGGTCGGGGTGACTTGGGGTGATGCGGGAGGGTTTTTCCCCCCTTGTTCCACAAGAGGTTGGAAAATTACTTTCCACCATCTGCCCCACCAGAGCTGGGAAATATTTGGAATACATTCCATTCTCCTAATGAACACGCAGCAGCAGGGGTGCAGCAAATAAGAGAGAAAATCTTTCTAATGAACAACAAATGAACTAGAAATCAGATCTGCATAGCTTCAGCTTTTGTTGCCTCTAGCTTTAGGGTGATTCGTGGAGACAAAAATCAATGAACGTGCTGTAGACCCAGGCCTGGCACGGCGTGCAGAAGTCTTGCCGTGACCCAAGCCGTGTTTGTTTTGGGCACAAACACTGACTCTTGCTAGCTTCCTTCTCATTTAATTGAACAGAAGTGGGGGAAGAATTTCTTAAGTATGATTCCTACAAGTCTTGTTAACGCTCTTCAAAACGTGTTGAATTTATAGGATACTGTCAAATGTGTATTAGTATTCATGACAAATCACATTGCTTCCAACTGGGATATAGAGCTGTGTCGTGCTCTTTTGTTTAAAAAATAAAAGAAGATAATGTGCTCAGAGTGAAGAAGCTAGTGGGCTTTTCTCAGAGGAAGGACCCAAAATTCCTCTTGATCCATGCTGAGCATGGCCAGAGGTGAATTTCCGGATCCTCCACAGCAGAAATTAAGGGTTTCTCTCAAGCACTGTGTGTGCCATTATGAATATGCAATTAGCTGTTCTTCTTTTCAGAGCTCTGCCTGCAAACCATCTAGACATAAGCAAGTTTCCACACAATGTTTTTGGTGTCAGCTCCAGCCTCAGATGCCGTGTGAAGCAGTGACCCATCGCAGCTGGCCCCAGTGCAGAAGTGTGAGGTGCAAAGCATTTCTGAAGCTGTAACCCATCTTCATCAGCAAAACCTTTGTTTGGATCCTGGGACTTTTCCTCACACTTCCTTATTGGTGTACCAGTCCACAGGCTCAAGCCCAAAATGCTCAAGAAGTGGCAAGTGCCACCAAAGAGCTCAAACCATCACCCCTGCAGCTGCAGCAGCATCTCAGCTGGTCCCTGAGAGGAAAAGCTATGAGAGCACAGGAGCTGCTGCCAGCACACCTTGAATGTCAGCACACCTTGAACGTCAGCACAGCGGGCACAGCAGGCCAAGAGCAGCACTCCCCAACCACATAGCTTTGGAGCCAGCACAGAGATGTTACTCCAACAGATGTTCTCTTAGGAGATGCTACGGTCATTGCCTGCACTGCCCTGACATCCTGCATGGACACTGCACACTCCTGGCTCCAAGAGCACTGAGTTCCTCGTGGGAAACATCACCAGCAGCTGAGACAGGAGACTATTTCGACACGAAAACCACCTCACCCTGCCCTCACAGGTGTCTGAAAGAGCGGAGCCCTGGAGATACACGTAGAGCAGCCCAACATGCGGGTGTGGAGAAGTGATGGCCAGACACGCTTTGTTCTACAGACAGGGCAGTCCCTGCTGTGCCCTAAGCAGTCCTCGTGCACTGTGGGCTGGCTGCAGGAGGGCAGGACAGGAGATGTACACCAGCTGTCCTCTGTGCACCTGGCATTTCACCTGGCTGCGTGCTGAGCTGCCGATTTTCTGATGCGTGCACTCATTTCCTGAGAGCCTGACGCTGCAGTTCCTTCAAACACTGAACCCGCAGGAAAGTCAGCAGGGCTCTCCCATATGAGCATCATGGGGAGGCCTCTTTATTTAATGCCATCTTCTGCATACCTGCTTGCCTTCCTCGCCTTTATTCCTTGTAGATTCCCCCACTGGAAAAAGGAGCTGCGTTCAGCATCAAACACACCCTAAGGCTGCTTAGTCCCCCCCTGCTCCAGGTCTCTCACACTGGAGTATGCGTTACAAGGGGAAAAAAAAGAAAGAAAAAGAGACAGAACGTTCCTACAAAAAGCAATTTCTTGGCTGGCCGCTTTTTTTCTACTCCCCTCAATATGGCAGGAGATATTTCTGTCTGAACAAACCCTCCCAACCCATCCAGCTCTCCCCATTCTGCACTGCAGTCGTGCTGTTTGTATCAGTCTGTTGCTGTGAAAATTAATGTGACAACACAGAACGCAGCATAATGACTGAAGGTGTGTGAAACAGTCCCGGAGAACTGAGCAGTGACTTCAAATGCAAGGTATTTCCTTCTTCCCCTCTCTCTCATCCTACAAGCTGCCGCAGCTCTGAAAATGGGACAGTTTTCAAATAGGCTATATTTGCAGAGCAAAGATGGATGCTATTTTTATTGCAAATTAGCAGATTTTTTAGCAGATTCAACCTCATTTGCAAGTGAAAATGACTCTACTTACCATGCAGATATAGGTCTTATGTTGGAAACTCATGGAAATTCATGTTTTGAACATACTTACAGAAGAAAAAAATAGACCCTGCCTTTATTTCTGGCTGAGCCTCGCTCTGCTGAAGAAGCAGCAGTGGGGCAGTGAGTACTGCTGCTCTGCTGCATGGCGTGAGTGAGAGCAGGGGATCCTCAAGCAGTTCTTAAGCCGTGCTGGACTTTAAGAGTCTGCAGAGATGGGAAAGGGCGTACTCTGATGGCAGCCAGAAACCTGCAGTCCGGGGATCCGCATTCCCCATGGAAATATTTGACTGTTCTGCATGCTGGAGAGGGCTGAAATCTCGCTGTGCTAACAGAGCTAGCGAGGGTTGTTGTGGTCTGCCCTCGTGTGAGGAACTGAATGTAGTAAATGGTGTGAGGGCAAAGTGTGCTCAGTCAGCGTTGGTCGGTCCAGGAGGTGCACGTTGGGATGCCAGAACTCTTGGTACAAAGGGAACAAATGTGGGGAGTGGACTAAGCCAAGGAAAAAAGGTGAAGGTGAGGGGAATCAGAACACTCCATGGAAGTGTTACAGAATCAAAAGCTGCTCGGGCTTTTGTCTCAAAGTGAGATATTGGAGTGAAAAGTCAGCCTACAACTTGAGAAAGGTGAGCGATGGTGAAACGCTGCGTTCCCAGAAGTGTGGTTTGGGATTTAGTTACAGCTCCACCATGAAAACAACTGAGGAGATTAAAAAGAAATAGTCTTCATTTTAATATGGGCATTGCAAGGAGAAAGCAAAAAGCGAGCAGCAGGCAGAGAGAGCAGGGATCTGCTTCTGGGAAGTGGGACATCATGTCAGGAGTGCCATTCCTACCTGCTGGATTTGCACATGCATTCCTGGAACCTGGAGCCATCCCGCAGGTGTGAACCTGTTTGTGCTCCTCCCAGTGGAGCACAGAGGAGGGAAACCAGTGGTGCAGGTACTCAGGTATGCTCAGCAACGCTGTGGGCAGATGCCAGTTTGGCAGTTACCTGCTGCACATGAAGGAGCAGGAGGTGTGTGCCAGCCATGCTGCCAGGCTGAAAGGGCTGAGCTCAGCCCTTCTTTCTCCCTGTCCCATCCAGATGTATGCTGGGGGCATACAGCTCCCATTTTCATGACGCCCATTACAAGGCACAGATCACATTCCCAAACACTCTTGTTGCTCCAGGCTTCAATATTTTCACCACAAGCAAATCTGAAATTGGAGGCAACGTTTTTAAAGCACCTATGTTCATGTTGCAAAAACAGCCAAATATCCACTATTCAAACCCAAAGGGCTTTGGTTGTTCCTAAACAGGGTCTCAGACAGCACCCTGCGCTGCTGCACCCCACCTGCCCACACACACCCCCAGTTCAACGCCTGTCCCATGCAGTGACCCCATCCCATGGGATTGATGGCACGGCAGGTCAGCACACAGCAGGGTGGGCTTTGTCACTGCAACAGCGAGGCCAAGGAGGCTGTGGATGCCCCATCCCTGGAGGCATTCAAGGCCAGGCTGGATGTGGCTCTGGGCAGCCTGGTCTGGTGGTTGGTGACCCTGCACGTAGCAGGGGGGTTGAAACTAGATGATCATTGTGGTCCTTTTCAACCCAGGCCATTCTCTGATTCTATGATTCTATGATTCTATGATTCTATGAACAGCAGTGGCATCTCAGAAAACGACAGGCCGCCCTTCTCAGTTCAGTTTTACCACTCCTATTTTCTTTAAGAGAATATGATTTCATAGTGCCGACAAACAGACCCGGCTATTCTTTCCTGAGCGTGAGGCTTTGTATAGTTTGTAGCAAGCATGAATTATTGCCTCCATCCAAACAAGGGAACATCTGTATCCCATTTTCATTGGCACCGCGAGGTACCTGGCGCGGCCCCAGAGCGCAGTGTTTAGCTACAAGGGTTTAAAATATGCAGTAATTTGCTGTTGTGTTATCTTCTGGTATTCTCTGCTTTGGGAAAAAAAAATAATATTTTATCAGTGAAGTCCTCCCACCGTCTATTTGCCTTGCTCTAATCCACAGTGAAACGAATCAAGGAAAACAACACTGAAAGCCTCATTTGTTTTCCCTCCTGAAGAGCGGTGCTCACGAAGCAAGCTGAGCTGTGTGCGGTGGGGGTGGGACGCTGTGCCCCCCAGTCCTCGGGGCAGGGCAGCTGGGAGCAGAGTGTTCTGTGCACACAGGGACACCCAGCCCTCCTGAGGTGGCACTGGGAGCGATGCTCAGGGATGTGGCAGTGCTGAGCTGTGTTTCTCTGCTGATGGCTGATGGCTGAAGCGGTCGCGTTGCCTGCCTGCTTCAGCTCCGTTTGGCTCTCAAGTAACAGACAATTAAAATGGTAGGGAAATTCCTGCTATTAGATGTCCACGAACTGTCCAATAAGAAAGAAATTCACAAACATCAGCAAAAAAAGTATGCTGAGCTATAGCAGTAGGAATTACGGAAGTAAATAAGGCCACGTCCCCAAAGAGAAGCGCTGTTAGATCAGTGCAGGTGTCACTGCCCTGCAAACCCTCTTATCTCAGGGCAAGGGGGGCTTGGAGCATGGCTTCAGGAGAACGGCCATCTCCCTTTCAAATGCCATCCCTACAGAAGATATCCCCCAAATACCTGAATCAACTCCAGCTGGTCCCTTATCCAATCCCGGCTGTTTTCTCTCTGCAGGTGAGGTCTCCTCCCCATAGCACAGGCCCCCAGGAAGGGCTGCGGAGGATTCCCCGCTCTGAGCTCAGCTCCCTGCTGACGCCTGCCCCAGCGCTCCCACCCCCGGAGCATCACCGGGGAAGGAATGCCACTTGCCTAAACGTGATAGACTATTGCTGCAGGCAGGAGTAACTTGTGCTGTCAGTGTTCAATTAGCACCAAGTTAAACTAAATGTCTTGTGAATATTTCATAACGATCTGCCAGCATCGTATCTGAACTCTCTGGCTTTTACCAAGCCATTTCCCTTCCAAAGTGACACAGTGTGGAATTAAAGAATGATGAGCCAATCTCGCTTGTTTGAGTGTCTGTTCAGAATCGCGCTATATAATAAAAAAAGTAACAATTAAAAACTGGCACAAAATGTCCCAGCAGCAGCAGCCACCGAGGCTTATCCTCTGAAAATAAACTCTCACCTTGTTTAAAGGCAGCTTATATGAAAAACAGCTCTTCCTTTTCTGACTGTGAGTTTATGGTAGCCTTCCCCATTTACTTAAGGAGTGACAGGAGCTGAGCTCAGGTCAGCTTTTATATTGCCTGTTGTATTTCACAAAAAAGCTCAAAAGGTAAATGGGTTGGAACAGGCCTTAAAAGCCAGGGCTGGCTTCAGCCTGAACACAGAGCAGGGGCAGGCGGTGGCCGGGCTGGGTGAGCTCCCCATGCCCTGTGCTGGCTGCATATCAGCTCTACTGAGCTCTGAGGGACCTGGGGCAGAAACATCCACTCCAGTGCAAATACCTCTGTCTTGGAAACCAGACACGCAGATCTCCAGCTGGAAAGTGGCTGTGAGATCTGCATCACCTGCCTGGGGTGCTGGGCAATGAGGCACGGGGACGCAGCTCTGGGCTGTGCAGAAGGCAGCAGCATCCCAATGGGCCTCTTCTGAAGGACAGCAGCTCCCCTACGGATGGAAAGGTGCTGCTGGGCATGGAGAATCTTTCCCAGATTTTCTGCTGAGACTGCCAATAAGGAGATCAGTTGGTTCCAACAGTAATGGACCAAAGCCACCAATTCCTATCACCCCATCCATCATGTGCTGGTAAAAAATGATGCTGGGTTTAGAGGACACAGCCAGACTGCCCAGCTCCGCTTGCTGAAGTGACACTCCCACAGCACCCGAAATTCTGCTGGGTTGGCTGCCTAGGCTGGGATGGATGCCCCAGTGCAGTGCATCTGCACAAGCAGAACAAGTGATGGGGCTGGAAGCCAGCTCTGAAGGTAGTGAGCCATAGCAAGGCTGCAGTGACCATGGGCACTAAGCTGGTTCCCTTCTCAACACGAAACGACCCATGGCTAGTTTCAACCTAGCAACACTGTGCCTCCAGTCTCATCTCTGCTGGATTTTACAGCAAAATAGTATAAATTAGGTAACTGCCCATAAAGAAAAAACAAGTCACACCTCTTTGGCAATGAAGGCTTAATAGGAGAGCCTACATGGGAGCTATTCTATGGCACTGCAGCAGCAACTGTATTGATAGAACAGATAAAAGGTGCATGCATAGGCAGGAAGCGTGGTTTGCCATGTTAAGAATAGCACTCTAGTGCATAACATGTATAGATTCACACCAACATTTCGCCTCTGGCCTCCCTCCCCCAGCGCACTGCCTTGCACGCTTTGCCATGAGCAGTGTGCTGCCGGGGGCTGCAGGGGATCCCACTGCTGATGGGCTGCAGTGGTTTGCTTAGCAGAACCAGAGACCTACAGCACGAACTGCTGAGGATACAGATGTAACACAAACAGCAAAGCAAACCCAAGTGTGGCTGGGCTGGAATATTAATGCGTCCCTCCAAGGGCACTGGAAATAGGGATGAGCCTGCGGTTCATAGGCATGGGGGGGGGATTTTGCTGGGGACAGGCAGCATCATTAACAGCAGAATGCCCCGACCCTGCTCCATACAAATACTGACACTGGCTCTCCCCAAATGGCTGAACCAATCTACTGATAGCGGCGATGGCATCCTTCCAGCAGATGGGACTGGGGTTTTTGACCCAGCCCCTTGTCTGAGCGCCAGCATCTGTAACACAACCCAGGAGGCCTTTATGGCTCCAAACCGGAGCCATGTGGGACCGCTTCCATTTTCTGTTAGACAGTCACAAAGAAAGGGAATGCTACTGAAGTCATAGAATGGATTTGCCTGATTCTGTGTTCAGCTGCGTAATAGTTGCCAGAGTAAATTCAAGGATGTGCTTTAGAGTGCCAAAATATATTAGTAACGCTCATCTACAAAAATAATGATTATAGGAAAGGGATTTGTTTGTAAGCCTTGAAGGGAAAACACAATTCATCCCATATTTTGCTGGAAAAGAAGAAAGTCCCATATAAATAGAACCTGGAGTTCTGAGCTGAACAGAAGGGGTTGGACCCACTGACCCACCCAGCCCTATGGGCTTCAGCAGCTTGTTAGGAACAATCGGGAGGCTGCACAAATAGTATTTCTAACTACATTAACACGATGTTCCTCTTTGTCACTGCGCTGCTGCTGTTTTTTTGTCCTTGATAATCAAGGGGTGGTGGCTGACGCTGTGTTCTTGCCACCAGGCTTCGTTTCAGCCCTCAGGAGTGAAAAAACCTAAGGGAAGGGTTCCAGGGGGACGGTGACAGGAAGGATGATGCTACAGCTTTACAAGAGGGAGTAGCACAGGTGGAACTGCTCTGATAGGCACCAAGATGGGGCAGGAAGGAGAAGGAAGGGCGTCCTGCTCACTGCCCAAGGCGCTGCCCTGCAGTGGGGCTGAGCCCCGCACCTGGCACTGGGTCACCCTGCAGCTCTGTGGGCTGAAATGAACGCCTGCCTGTGCTCACCTGGCACCTCCAGGCTTCCGTGGGATGCTTTATTGCATTTGTGTTGTCAAATGGTGACATTTCTGAGTGTAAGTCGTAGGGTTGTTGTTAATGCCAATTTAATGGCGCTAAAATGATTAAATATGGCAGGCTTTTAAATAATAAGGTACATAAAAGGTGTTAATAACCTCTTAAGTGCTTTAATAATATTCTGTGCTATCATAAAATGTTAGTAATTGGGCCTCTTAACTTTCATCTGCCATAAAGTAATGAAAGAAAAAAATCTCAACAGAGGCGCTGAATGGCTGAAAATTTTGCTTAAATAAAAGGAAAAAAAAGGGGGGAACAATGGTAAAACTGAGACCTATTTGTTAAAAAAAGAAGAAGAAGAAGAAGGAATTAACTGGAAAGCCCAAGGGAACGTGCATTTTCATATCATGCAAATTGTTAGCGTTTGGTACTGCAAGAACAAAGGATCCGGAGGAAGGCACGGTGGTTCACCATGAAGCCCAACACTGGGGGCTGCCAGCCTGATGGGAGGCAAAGGTGTGCATTCCCCGAGTGTGACAGGCACAGAGCTCAGCTGTGCCACTGTGCAGAGCTGGTTTTGTGCCAGTGGGTCTGATCCTGCAATGGGAGCAACTCCCGTGAGAGGCCTGCTGGGATAGGCAGCATGGAAAGCCCCTGGAATTTCATAGGAACTGAAAGTGATAAAGCACCATTTGGAGCCTCTGAGGGTAATGAACTGCAAGTGCTGGAGAGCACAAGGTGAAGCAAAGAGCTGTGGTGGATGGGACAGCAAAATAGCCAGATGTAAATAAAATGGAGGACAAATAGTAATGCCGACATGAAATATGGGCAGGATCCTGATATGCAGGAGCAAGGTGGGAAAGGACAGAGGTCTGTAACATCCCACCAGTACTGCTGAAACCCCACCCAGCAGCTAGCCAGAGGAGCAGTGGCAGCGCCCATAACGTACTGACACCCATCCGCTAAGGCCCCAAACCCACCATGGCTCCCCACCATCATTTCCAGTAGCATTTGTTGGGTGTTCTCCTCCTAAATACTAATCAAACCCAATCCAGTTATTATGGGAAAACCCGTATCAGCAAAAGCATTTCCATGAATGGCGATCTGCATGTTCCTGATTCAATGACTTTCCCGTGTAAACCCTTTAGGGTCTCCCTGGCTGCTGCCTTACATGCATCTCCTGTCATCTGCTAACACGTTCACCCAGCTCATTTAAGAACAGGTGCTTTGAGAGGACAGTGGAAGTAGGACTCATAGGGATAGCTGGGGAGGAGGCAGTGCCACACGTGCTGTGCAGCCAGGCAGCACGCTGAGCCATGCAGCCCACCTGTGCCATGCACGGAGCGCTGGGCCACCAGCAGCCTCTTTGGAAGGCAGGCACAGAGCAGGAGCCGGCCCACATCAGCATGGCCACCAATGGCTCCACAGGAACAGCAATAGGAAATGGCAGAAGCCAAGCGTTTGCCCATAGGCATTGAAAAAATTATAATGAGCAGATCGATTTTGAGTAGTCTAAATTTGCTTGGAGATAAATCAGGAACAGAACAAATGCTCTATCTAACAGAAATGATTCACCAAGTACAGTGTTCCTAGATCCATGCAGAAGGCTCTTGGCTGCCGTGAATGCTGGCTCCTTTTGTTTTTTTGGCTTCGTATCGCAGACCATTATTATTTTCTCATTACAGGTCCAGTGCCGATCCCACTGAAGTCAATGACAAATTTTCCATTAGCTTCAATGAAGGACTTGGCCTCATAAAAGCAATTATTCATCCACCCATAAAGTACTTCCTTGACTCTCGTATTTGAGAGAGAGAGACCGCTCCCCATTGCCAGCATCTCTTCCAACACAGCCACAGTTTGCAAAGGCTCTTCATGCCCTACTGCAGACCCCAGCATCCCAGGATGGGATCACAGTCCTCTTGCTCAGATGCTCCTTGGTTCATTTGAGGCACCATTATTTGAGAACTCTCTCATTTTGCCCATTAGGTAAATTCTAGATGAGATTATTATTCTGGCTTGCTGTGGTACAGTCCCTCTGAATCCGTCTTTATGCTTATCAGGATTTTAGAAATGCAATCTGATTTGTGCTAAAGCACAGAAATTCAGCTCCCCTACGATCTGTGCCGTTCACATGTCACTGCTACGTCTGCAGTGCAGCCCTAATGTGTACACAGCAGTGGGAGAAGCAGTGGGGTTACAGTCCAGCAGGAAACCCCACTGAGACAAGTAGCTGAGCCCCAGCGAGCCTTGGGACCAGGAGAAACCAGCTGGTTCACAGATGATGGTTCTTTTTTAACTCTTTATCAACTCTCCACAAAACACTCATTTTTTAAGCTCGACTGGGAATCATCGAACTCCTTTTGTGTCTGTAAGTGCACTTTATACTTTAAGCCATGTTCCGGGAATGTCAGAAGATGTGCAAAGCCCAACAAGGATGCTCAGGTGCTTTTCTAAACTGTCATTTCACCTTTTTGGTCTCAGACTAGCTCAGGTTGCAGTCAGTGCAAGCCTCTGCCTTGTTCTTGCTCCCAGAGCTCTGTGCACACCCTCAGCAATGTGGAGAAGCGCAGCCGACCCAGACGTGCCAGTCACTAGCAATGATCAGATTCTGGTGTTGATTGGATAAGTTAATTAGAGCAGAAGTTATTTTGCTAGGATAGGTTAAAAAACACAGAGCAAATGTTTCATTTAGTGATTAGGTGCTGTGATTAGCTTCGGCTTCTGGAGGAATACAGCGTGGTGCTTCAGTGTGATGCAGGCTGTGGCACTGCCCCACAGCACCCCATGCACTGCATAGGGGGCTTTCTTCAGGATTTCACCTCTGAATGTTCAAACGTGAGAAACTGCTCATGTCAGCACAGTATGTGACAGTAATTCCCCCCTCTGGTACCCTCTCAGGGCTTTGTCACCCCGATTTTGCCAGGCAGAACTGTTGCCCACTGGAGACACGCAGAAGTGCTTGGTGCCTGTGTTGGGAGCAGCTCCTGTCCCCACAGCAACCCCACGGTGTTTAACGCTCAGTGCTCTACATCACATAAAAGAGGAGGATAAAATCAAAATCAGCAGAGTGCCTGCAGAGGTGCTCTGTCCAGAGCTTCACACGCACGTTTAGGAGCCCTCATCCCCACCACTCACTTCCCGATTCTCTTCTTGGAGAATAAGAGCTGGGATATACTCTGCAGCAAGAAGTAAAGTCATAAAGAAGTTTGCTCACGTTCCTCGACACACGAGATACAGAGTTAATTAAAAATTGTTCTCCGTACAACAGGTTTGTTTCACTGGAAAATGTCACTGATGTAAGGCTGTTCTACTCTTGTTGCCAACTACATCGAATTGACTCCATTATAAGCTTCCTCCTCCTCCCTTCCCATTACTTTTCTTCCAATAATAAACCAAAGAGATCTCAGATCCCACTTTTTTGTTGGAGAAGGTGCGTTAGGAGGAGCTGAGTGGAGCAGCCCCTGTTTATCTGTGTTTCTACATGAGAAGCAAACCCTTGCCCCAGCCCCGCACAGTGTAAATGAGATATTTGATCCTACGGGCATGGTGCTGCTAAAAGATTCTTAATTAGATAAATACATTTTATAAAAAGATTTTGCAGAGTAGTTGCCTCTAGCAACTGTGACAATCTTCAAGCTTCATCTTCTAAAAGGAAAGAAAACTCCTGCAGGAAGCGAACGCGTTGCATCCAAATGCAAGATGGTGTTACAGGATTAATAGAAGGGAGTCCACACTCCCATGGAAATGCGGTCCTGCTCCTGGAAAAGGGAGTTGGTTCCACTGCTGCCTTCAAACAGCACAGGGATTTGTGCTGGAATTTTTCCAGCCAGACTGCCAAGTCTCCCTGGCCGGAGGAGGGCTGGACCTGCTGGGAAGGAGACCCTGAGCACAACCTTTGCTGTGCTTCAGGACGGACCACGCAGACGGCTGTGCTGGGGAAGGACCCGGCCCTCCCTGCACTCTGGCTTGGTGCTCCGTGGAGGAATTGGGATGTCCTCCTCCAGACACAGCGCGATGTCTCCCACCCCAGCCCTGCACACCGCAGTGCCTCTGCTCTGTGCGGGCACCGCGGGATTTCCCTCTCCCACTTTCAGATCCCGGTGAATGACGCGTGCCGGTGTGCCGTAAGCTGGGGAGTTTGGTCTGCTCAGAGCAGGGAGACAGCTGGCATGGGAACTTTTCCATCCTCACCCCCATACTCAGTATATTTAGCCCTGACCTAGAAAGACCATCCTTTCTGGGGCTGAGCTGTGATTCAGACAGTCTGCTCGCGGAGCAGAGACTGCCAACTGTGCCGAATCCTCGCTGATGAGAGGTGGGAGAGAGCCTGCAAAACAATACACCCAGGCAAACGCGGTGGGTTTGGAGCGGTTCACAGAAATTATATTTAACACCATTTTGGTGGCTTAAAGAGAAATTAAAACAAACAACCCTCGCACCTTCCAAAATAACCCTACCTGTCTGCGGTGGGAGAGAGGAGACTGGCAAAGTGCTGCTATTTTAAATCACAGTGAAACAAGATGAATACACATACAGATAGGTGGATTGAGGTACAGGACAACCTCATCTCCAGGCCTGGGAGAAAGCAGGAGACGGGAGGCACTGTGCTTATGAACCAGTAATACAGCCAGGGAGTTAGACTGGGAAATAATGCATAGCCCAGTCTGGAAAGAGCGGAACATGAGACTAAACACAACAGTTTAACGAATAATTGCAGGTTCTTTCTATGGGCTAGGATTTGTAATCCGCCTTCATCCACTTCTCTTTGCACAGTTTAGAATTACAATGCCAAAGGGATCACAGGGAATCATGAAATAATGTCCTGTGTTTGAGTGCAGAGCAGACAGTCTCTGAGGGTTTTAGGCAGTCCATTTGATACTCTTTTCATGAAACATTTACCGTGTTGTACCAAAGCGTCCGCTCCATTGTAGCTCAGCAAACAGAGCAGGCTGTTATGCTCACATGTGCGGGATGTTTGCAGCCATTAAAAGTGATGAGTCAAAACCCGACCTGGTAGGTGCTCCTGGATTTAGATTCAGCTGAGTGTGGGCCCTGAGCAGTATCTCCGTGCTACATTTGCCACGCCATAAAACAGAGTGAAGCAATAGCTTGCATTTCCACAAACACTCGGTCTCCGAGGACCTCCGCCTCCATTTGCTGCACACGGCGTGGAGGAGTACAGCTTCCAGTCATCTATGTTTTTAATGCTAACTGCATGGAGATGCTGGGCTGACAGCAGAGGTGCTGGGTGGGTTTGGGGGCTGCGGGCCTCCCTGACGCCCCAGAAATCCCATCCTCTGCAGAACAGCTCAGCAGCACAGCTCCGCTGTGCCCGAAGCGCCCTACAGCTGTGTCTGCTTCCATGTCGGGTGTCTCCTGCTGCCCCGAGTGACAGCACTGCATCCCAGCACACTGAGAGGGCTTCTCACTGAATTGGGCAAAAAAGGAGCAAGGCACTTTGCATTATGTGCACACAGGCACTTCAGGCTGCGCTGCCAGCAGCTGCTGGGCAGGAGTACGGAGATGGGGGGACACACAGCTGCTGTGCTGCAGCACCTCCATAGGTGCTTATGTATGGGGAACAAATCGGCTGCAGAAGCAGCCATGGCTAATAGACAAGAGTGAACGTTAATAAAAGAAATGCTAATAATATAGCTTTAAAAATGGCTCGGTAGAAGGAACTCACAATGAATGTCAGAAGTTGCTGAGGAGTCAAAAAGGAATGAGAATTATCTGAAGTCAAAGGAAAGATGCTGTTCTGCTATAAATAAAAGGCTTTTTTAACACCCTGAGTGGTTTTTAAACGCTTCTGGATAAAGGTGCAGGAAATTTCACCATGACAGTTTGCACCAAACGGAAATACTTTGTTTAGAAACATCTTCACAAACATTTCACATTTTTCATACTGCTTTTTTTTGCTCCCCTTACACAAATAGTGAGGAAAGTTGCCACTGGTTTGGGAAACACTGCTGCATTTTTGGCCCCAAATATTTCACCCCAACCACGCGTTCACTTCCAATTGGAAGAAGTGTCTGAAGGACTTCCGCAACAAGAGGCCTTCCTTGAAGCACAAGCTGAGGTCCGCTGGATGTCAGTGAGCTGAGCACAGACTTCAGGAAGCGACTGGTGAGCGCGGTGCGGGGCGGTGTGCGGCCGGGCTGTGCTGGCTGCCCCTGGAGCACAGGGTGGGAAGGGAGCACAAAGCACACGCAGAAAGAATCGGCAAATAAGCCCGGCGCTGTGAGACGCGGAGCTTTGTTTGTACAGTATTTCTAAGGTGTGTTTTGTACGTCTGAAAACCCACGTTATTCAGCAGCCCGGCATCGCTCCCCCATGCCCAGCAGTGCTGAATGGCGAGGCGCAGCGGGCGGCCCTTTATTCCCAGGGAGCCTTAATCGCTCCCTCCCGAAACCGCGGCTCCATTTGAGTGACAGAATTAAACGCAATCCACATATTGGAGGGGAAAAAAGAAAGGCAGCCCCATTTGGTTGTCAGACTGTGGGTACATACACAAAGCTTTTAGCAAAAAAAAGAGAGAAGAGAAAAGAAGGAAAAGTTGTTGCCCTCCTAAATCACATCTATATTAATGACATGAATGACAGGCTTAAAGGGAAAATTATAAATCTTTCTTTCCAGCTTTTCTTCTATTGCCCAACCATATCGTTCATCTCTGCAGAGAGCGGTGCCATTAAGCACGCAGCTGGCAGAGGCGGGTGCTGTGGATAAGCAGCAGTGAGGCCCCTCCTGCCCACCCCCCGGGCAGTGCCAGCCCCGCAGCCCCCGCAGCCCCTTGCTCCTCTCTGCCCCATCACCACGTGTGGTGAGGACCGAGTGAGACGCAGCCCCCGCTGGGGCAGTGCTTGGCCATACCCCCACCCATTCCTTGGGGCTCCGGGTGGCTGCACAGCTCTGTCCCATGGCAGAGCAATGCTCTGGGGCTGTACCTACCAGCTGCCTCCAGAGCTCTCACAGGATGTCCTGTGTGCCATCAGGGCAGTGCGTGCCTGTGGTGTGGCCGTGCTTTGGGTTCCTGATGGATGGAAGAGGGCTGGCTGCCCTCTCCCACCCCATGGAAGAGAAGCCACCAGGTCTCTGTGTTTCTGCTTTGTTCATTTTCCTGTGTCAGTCTCAGGGGAAAGCAGAGAGGAAGGCAGAGAAACCCCCAAGTCTCGTGGGATCACAGAAGTAGATTTCAACACCTTCAGTTAAACCTAATTCCTTTAAATTTCCCCAAACCCAAGTTCTGCTTTTCCCAGAGGCAACACAGGACTGACATGACTGCTGGGCCCATATGTGTGTGTGTACATACGTACGTATCCACGCACACACACGTTCTCCTTCCCTTTCTGTGCCAGTCTCCTGTGGCCATACTCAGACACCGCAAAGACACTTCCCTGGGCTTTACTGTGTGTGACCACCACGCTCCTGGTGTATGGTAGCCTAATTACAGGCAATCCCCTTCAAATGCTGACATGCGGTGTTAAGTTATTTTGCAGGTGAAAGAGTGGATAGAACATTTCTCTGCGTTCTCTCAAATCCTGTAGCATTATTAACAGGCTTCGTCAGCGGCACGACTGTCTGGAGAAATTAATCTGTTTCAAAGTGGTCCTTGATTTCCCATCACCAGTGGCACTGAGTGCACGGCGTTTGGGGAATGGTGGTTGGTTTTTTTTCCATGAAGGAAGTGGAAGATTAAAAAAATTAAGTGGTTTCATTTGAAACCTCCTGCAGAGCTTAGTATGTAACAATAAAAGGCAATGATGGCTCCTTGCAAATCAATTGAGGGGAAAAACAGAATTAAGAGAGAGTGGCAGTGAGGATGCCAGGTGCTGCAGTGCGCTGCTCGTTGGTCTGCACAGCCCGAACCTTGCGGCTCCCACCTCTGTGCCAGCACTGCTGCAACACATAACAAAATCATTCCATTTTCCGCCACTCTTTTCACCTGAACGGACACCTGGAGATTTCTCAGCTGTGGGACGGTGCACAGAGCCTCTCTCTGCTGCATGGAGAGGCATGGGAAAAGAGAAGAATTGGGTGGAAATGCCAGGAGAAACTCTGTGATGAAAGAACAGGCTTTCAAACGTTGAAAACACCTGAAGGACAATACGCAGCACAGGGGAATAAAGCATGTAGGCACCCCAGCCCTGCAGTTTGGTCCTGAGGAGTCTGCATTTCTCAGAGCAGACGGATTCCTCAGGGCTGCGGAGCACCACTGCGGGCCGTGGTGCAGCAGCAGGGAGCCCTTACCGCCCCAGGCACAGTCTGGCACATTAAAAACGCAACAGGATCTTTCTGTTTTCAACTCGCTGCTTCTGAGGCTCTCTAATGTGTTACCGCTGCCCCATGCTCATCCCCAGCGCAGTATAAATAGCTGCCAGTAGATGACAGATAGGGCATGGACATGATGCCCGGGTCCTCCCCCCATCCCGCGGTCAGACCGTGGGGACAGCAGGGACTCACAGGGGCTGAACAGCGGAGCTGAGCACGGGGAACTGCTCGTGCTGTTCCTGAAACCCTGCTGGAGGTGAATGTAGAGGTGAATATCTGAGCCAAGCAATAACCCCAGGGCTAACTGGGGCTTGGTGTGATCTAAGAGTTGGACATAACTAAGAATGTATGTAATTTTATGTTGGGTGTTTCAGTGAGCTCCCAGTTCAGCTTGGTTTTTATCCTAAAATCCTCCAGCAAGGCTGTCTATGGGATAATGGAGAGTTTAAACATCAGCTACTTGTCCTGTGCTAATTGTCTTTGCCGCACCATCCTCCATCCAAAGCAGCACGATTCCAGCAGGATGCCCAGCTTCAGACACCAGAATTTGAGATGGACATAGATTGACTGGCAAGAGGCCAGAGAAGAGAAAACAGGAATGGTAAGAGGTTTGGAAAACAGGACCTGTAAGGAAAGGTTGTAGGAATTGGGTTTGTTTAGTCTAGACAAGAAAAGAATGAGGAAAAATATGATAAAAGTCTTCCAAGATGTAAAAGTTTGTTATGGAGAGAGGACAATGACCAATTGGTATTCTTCTGCATCCGGAAAAGGACAAGAAATCACCGTAATTTGCAGCAAAGAAGACTGAGGGTCGGTATTAGGAAAAACCATTACTGACTGCTCACAGGAGCTGGAACAGCCTGATTTCTTGCACCGGTGGTTTTAAGGAGAGGTCAGTGAGGGAGAGGCTGCCCTCCCGGCCATGCCTCTGCCACATCCCTTCATGCTGCTTGGGTCTGGGCAGAGCTGGAGCTCCCTGGGAAGCGCTGCCCTGCTTACAGCCATTGGAGGCAGCTCCAGCCCCAGCGCCCAGGTACCCATACCCCCGGCCCAATCAGTATGTGCGGAGCAGAGGAGGGCTCAGGCTGTGCTTCCAGCTCAGCTCCTCATCACGGCTCGGCCCTTCTCTCAGCAAGGCATTCCTTCCACTCGGGGTACTGTTATTCATTGGCATTAGCCCCTTGTGGAGCCAGGAGGAGCCAGGCTTTGTACAGAGTGAGAGCCATGGGCACAGCACAGGCATGGTGCAGCAGGCGAGGAGGGGAGGGGATGCTCTGGAGACAAGGCCTTGTCACGGCACCCTGCCTTGGTGTGCACACACGGATACCTGGAGTAGCTGTGTCCCGGTGAGAGCTGTGACCTGGCCTGAAGCTGGGGATCTGCTTGCCAAAGTCCATCACCTTCTGCAAAGCCAGGAATGCTGCTCAGTGCTCACACTGCATCAGACTCCACCAGCTTGGCACTGATGGGCTGCTCTCCTCAGAGCCACGAAGAGCCCAGATCCAGTGACCAGCTGGCAATGTACTGAGGACACGCGGGGCAGAAAAGAAACCAAATTTGCTCCGTTTAGACTGCCATTGGCTCCCCTCTGTTGACAGCAGCCCAGATTTGGGGGCTGGTCTTTCTCCCACTGCATTCAACAGGGAACTTTTCCATTGGCTTCAGTGGGGGCAGTAACAAGCCGTAGTATCTGTCAGTGCAGATTGCCAATGGAAGACAAACTGGAATTGCTAAGCACTGTCTGTAATGAGAGATCATTTTTTCCCTCCCTCCTCTTCTCCCCCCAGTCCATTTTCAGACCATAACCACATTTTAATGAATAAAAAGTTGTTGTTTCAAATCCTTGCAGAACTGCAGTCCCTGCCAAGCCTGTTTTTCTTCTGGAAAGACAGATGGATGTGCTCACATTATGGTAGTTGTTTCTTGCGTGCCATATATTTTCAGTGATGTTCATGAAACTAGAATTAGTGACACTAATAATGACAAATCAGAGGGCTAATATTGTTTAACCCTGTTAAAGAGTGTTATTACATTTACATGTTCCCACAGAGTAAATGCTGTTTGGCTCAGACATATGTCTTGCTATCTGTTTATTTTTATGAATCAGAAATGAATCAGCAGTCAGTCTAAGAGTGACCCTTAGATTCACTTGTCTTATATACCTCCTCAGAAGGAAAAAAAGAAATCGACCAAAAATACGTACTGGGGTTTACTGAATCATTCTGTGTTCAGAAGAAGCATATTATTATTACTGCATTAATTCTAATCAGTAAGACAGAAAGTTGCAGGTCTACAAGGACTTATCCCAAAATGCTGAGCCACAAAGCTAGACCGTGCTCTTACTGATGTAATATGCATTCCTTTTCGGATGGTAAAGGCAAAACAAAACCTTCAAATTAGGCCTTATGTGTGCTTCTGTCTGGTTTGCACTGTTTATGAGCAGCGCCTTTTTCTCTAGCCAACAGGTCTCCCAGAATGCAAAGAGCAGATGCACAACATAGTCTATGGCATCATGTCCTATTTGTGTACAAGACCTACAGTGATTTAGAGCTGGGGAATGATTCCCTCTCAGCACTGCGTACAGCAGATAAATAGAAGGAAATGACAGGCCCTGCTGAGATGCTCCCAGCCATATCTTGCTTCCATCCTCAGGGACTTTCAGGAAAAGGGCTCGGATCTCTGGAAAGGCCTTTGAGAGGAACCCTCTGCCTTCCTGATGCCCAGGCCCTGCTTCTTCTTGGTAAGGAGCCAGTTACAGGCCCGATGATTTTTTCCTTAAAGCCTAAAATCAATTTACCGCTTCAGAAAATTGACCAAGAGAGTTATGTAAGAGGTACAAAAAACATCACACTTTCTTAGAGCATTAGACATTCCAAGAATTACAGAAGGTAATTTAAATTCAACTCAGCCACCACTGTTGCAATAATGAGGTTTTAAAGTCAGTTTATTTATATTTTAACTTTGCAGTTTCCCATAAGGTATGGTCAAAGTCTTTAACACAATCACTGACATTAGGAATTCTCGTCCTCCTTTTCCCTTGCTCCTTATCAAGCGTACTTTGTTTCCTGCAATGGTTTATTGGGACCATCTGCATCTCCTCCTGTTTTCTCTCAGGCATGGAGATAAGATTTCACCTTTGGCTGTCTGGTTGAAGTCCAGCTGGCAGTCGGGACGCATTCGGCCGCGGCTCTGCGCCTGTTGCATGCCTGCGCCAGGCTCACATGGTGCCGACAGAAGGGCCCACGTGAGCCACTCTTCGTGCTCAGGACCTGCTTCGTTTTCCTCTTCCGGGCTTCAGAGCTTCGGAACTCACTGCTTGAAATAAATGCCCCAAGTCCTTATCTGAGAGGTTGAGCAATCGGCCGCATGTTGCAGTCTGTGGTCCTCACTGATGTGAGCGGGGAGGTGAGGCCTGCTGGGATGATGAGGGCACTGTTTGCCAAACCAACACCCAATCTGCTTTCTGAATATTTTCAAGCTGCTGTTGGTCCCCGCAGCTGCCCCCATCTCTGCTCATTGCCCCCATTCCTGACCTTGCTGCCTATGCTGAAAACAGCACCGTCACCACCTGTCCACCTGTATGCTTGGGCCTTACAGCCCCGTGCCCCAGCAGTCAGCGCTGTGCCGGAGCAGAGCAAGCAGGCTGCAGCCATGCAGAGCTCCCTGGGATGGGGAAATCACCATAGGAAGTGCTGTCATTTACCCCACCCAGCTCAATGCTTATGGATGTCTGGCCATCTTACCGATCTCCCCTGGTACTGACTTCTGCCTTATGCAGTACTTGAACGTGAAGTGGAAGGCCTTGATTTCAGCCTTTGGAATGGTTTGCAGCAGCAGCCCGCTGCAGTGAGCTGCACTGAGTGGCTGGGAAGGAACACAGCCCCCCAGAGCCAGGGCACAGCTCCCAGCAGTGGGGAGGGAGGAGGCAGAGCCCTCCCCCAGCTCACCCAGCAGCCCTGCAGAAATGCCGCGGTCTTTGAAGATAACAGGAGCATAACCAGTTCCTTTCTTCCTTCCTTCCCTCGCTTCTTTTTGGAGACACATTATCCGCACAGAGGGTCAAGTATCTAGTTAAATGTTTTTCAGAAGCCCAAAGTGAAGGTTTGCAATGCAGACAAGGCGTCTCGAGCCTCACTGCACATTTTCCCAAGAAACCAAAGGAACACCCCATGTACTGATTCTTTAGTTTCATGGCTTCTTTCCTTTAATATTTTTATTCTTATTTTTTAGTATCTCATGAAATAGAAGAACCCGCCAGTCTTTGCTCTATTTGATGTTTTAGAAAAGCCAAAAGGACAAATCTGTAAAAGCACTTTCTATGTTTGTCGTATTTTTTTTCTCCTTAAACACAGGCTGCAAGTCTCAGAAGAAGTCAAGGACTCGGTTTTCTCTTTGTTTTTAGTGCTTGGCTGCTTCCAACTGCGTTAAAGTGTCAGCTCTAGATAAATAAGGGAATGAAAACAGAGAAGGTCTATTTAAGAGAAAATGTCCGTCCTTCAAAGTCCGGAGAGATAGAAGCAAATTTATAGTCCCCTGGGCAACGTCCAGGGAATGTTTTGGAGCCTTGAGGCCAACAGTGGATGCTGGAGCAACAGTCCCCAGGGGTTCTGTGCATCCTTAATGCTGCACTGAGCTGCTTCTCATCCAGAGAAGCAAAAAGCAGATTAAACCTGGAAAAGAAAGGGGCAAGGAGAGGTCCCTATGGGCCACTGCAGCGGTGACAGCATGAACTGTAAAGGACCCAGGGTTTGGAGGAAGCCACTGGGCAGTACAAAGCGCTTTGGAGCTGAGTGTTAGAGAAGTTCATCCCAAGCCCCAGGATGGTCACTTCTTGCTCGCTCTGTTTTGGGATGTGCAGAGGAAGGTCTGACATGGGGGTACAGTCTCTGGAACTCGACAGACTTGGATGAAGGTGGCCTTCCCTCAAGCACCTGCATAAGAACATCAGAGCTTATATAATCATTGTAATTAGCATGGTGCAGTCTTGCTTATTTGGACTCATGATTACCTGAGAACCAAGGCTGAATTAATTTAAAAGGAAAAAAAAAAAAAGCAGTAGGTGTCTGTCTCATAGCTACAGAGAAACGTTCAAGGGAGAGGTGGACTTCTCCACTGTTCTTCCACAGGAATATTTCTGAGGTGCTGTTTTCCCTCAACACCTTTTATTCTGTGTGCTCTGCAGCAGGCAGCTCTGCCTTGGTGTGGACGTGCAGGTTGTACCACACAGTGCTGGCTGGGCACAGCACGGACTGTTTTAAACCCACAGCATGCAGAATTGCACTATGTGGAATCAAGACTAATGCATAAGAGTTACCATAACAACAACACCTCGACACGCTGCTTGCACAAATACCTGAATGGATTCAGCGCCCTGTTGGGTGAAAAACATTCACCCATTGAAGGACGGGCTGCTGCAAATGGTGCAGCTTGAGTCATGGTTTTGTAGCAGGAATCTGTGAGAAAAGGCTTTCACAAAGTACTGATGAGAACTGTATTGCTCTTTTACCCAAGCAGTGGCGATGCTGGCTGCTGTCACCCGCTTGCTGGCTGAGTCCTGCTACTGGGGAGCTGTAGGGTTCATGGCAGCAGAACAGAGCTCTGTGGTGGTACACACTGCACAAACACATGGCAGCAGGAAAAGAAAGAAAGGCCCCAGAGATAACCCAGCACAGGGCAGGGAGGGAACAAAGCATAACTATCCGGCAAATGACAGGTTATCTTCAGGAATACGTGCTTGCCGGAGGAAAAAGTGTAGCTATCCAAAGTAATCTAATGGAAAGAGATGTAAAAGGAGCAGAGATAAGGGGGAATAGGGCAGGGAAGAGAGGGCAGCACGGAAATAGTAAAGTGATGGGGGTAGCTGAAGAGAGGTGATGCCAGCAGCCCAGCAAACAGCCCTGCTGTCCCACCCAGTGGTGGCTGCTTTTAAAATCCCTTAATGACTTCCATCTCCCTTTGTTATTGCAGTTTTCTCCTAAAACACCACATTTCACAAGACTCTTTGGCCTATGGAAAGGTTTGGAGGTAGGAATTCCTTTTTTTTTTTTTTTAATTGGACATTTTGCTGGTGCTCAGCGTTTTGCTATCTTAATCCCACAAGGCTTTTTGTTTAGAAGCCAGGCAGCTAAATGCCACACAGCTCCTTCCCCTTCAAATCATTCTTCCACCCAGACTGGCTGTAGTGAGGCAGCTCACACTGCACAACTGTGCACAGTATTCACTCCCGTTGAAGAGAACTCAACAGGGCAAACCCCACGCCCAGCCCTGCACCTTCATTCTTCTCCTTTTCCTTGCAAACAAAGTTTCAGGCCTTAAGTTTCCTCTAGGTTTCCATAAGCATTGCTCTAACAGAGATCCCTGCCTGTTTATTTGTTCCCAGAAGAACAGTGCTGGATTTTGCTTACAGTCCATCTCTGCTGTTACAAAAAAGAGCTTGAGTCATTTCTGCTCCGCTCGCTTTGATAGTGATATTCAGCAGTGAGAGTCTTTGTGTACAAGAAACCCAGAAGAAGTAGCTTTTCCTAGCATTATAATTTGTTATACTTAGGTGTTACTGAGCTGCTTGCCCTAGCCTGCAGATTCCCACAAGCTTCTCTTTGTCCAGGTTGGTCACGCAGTAGTTTTAGGTTCCCTCTGCAGCAAATGGAGGGAAAAAGGCTTCCTTGGAGCTGAAATTTATCCCGCTTCAGATCAGGACCATTCTCTTCCCCACTGAGCACAAAGGCATCGCAGGGCAGGTGCGCTGCTAGGAACCCTTCTGGGCTGGCTGATGCCTGCCCTAAGCTGCTCACCACCTCAACAGACAAGAAAAGAAGTGAACAGGAAAGAAAAGCAAGACGCAATAGCAGGAGGTGGGCGAGGAGGCTCAGATTGATCGGGCACTGCCTGGAAGTGGCACCCGGCACAGGGCTGGGCTGGGACCCAGATCTCCTGATGAGCCCCTTTTCCTGCAGTTTGTACTGCACGGCTCTTCACTCCGTCAGACAAAAAGAATATCATTATCTATTTCCTTTTTCTCTTCCTTTCCAGTAGTTGCATGTTAATTAAGCACTTAAAATTTTCCAGAGCAGATGTAGGACCAGAAACCTCTAAGTTAGATGGAAAGAACTCAACATTTCAGCCAACGTGAAGTATCCAGCAAAAATAAGCATGTGGGAAAAAAAAACATTGTGCAAATAATATTGCTGAGGGAAATACAAAAATTACATGAGAAGGGCAGACAGGGGCATTGCGCAAAGGATAAGGAAGGAGAGTTGGGACCGAGGAAGGGTTGCTCGTTTTGCTTAGTAAGTATGATTGCTGAACAGTTCCCGTTCCCACCCCACCCCGAGGTCTGTGACCCCGCAGCACAGTCTCACAAACATCTCGTTTCACGCTCCACACAACGGTGCGGGTCCCACGGCCTTCAGCAGCTGGGCAGTGGGGACAGGAGGGGAGATGGCAGTCAGGGATGGGCCCCTTGCCAAGTGCCCTGCCACCAAGCAGTGGGCTGTCCTGCACACAGCTGACTTGTCTCACGAGCTTCTTGCTGAAACTTCCTGTCTCATTCATTGTACCAAATGCTAGATTCGTTTGTTGTGTGGCTACAGAGGCAGAAACCTCTACAAAATGACAGCCAAGAGTAAACTGATTATTAGTGTGGCCTGATCTGATTTCAGATATAACCCTGCCCTGAGTGGACAGCAGGACTGGGTGATCTCCAGATGTCCCCTCCGACTTGATGTTCTGATTCTGTGTCACAGGTTACCATCAAGACCTGCAAAGATTCAGGAAAACAACTCTTCAGAGGACGAGAAAAATGGTATTTCAAACCACAGTTTATGTTCCTTATCAGAAAAGTCCCCATATGAACTCAACAACCCTGAAATCGTGGAGCAAAGAGAGTCTGTACGGAGAGGTCTCCAAGCCACATCATGACAGCCGAGCCCTTCGTTCTCTGCTTGTGCTGTGGGATGGCTCACTGCTTCTGTCTTTTCTCTCCCATTCATTTGCCTCTCAAGAAAAAGGCCAAACCCAAGTGGAAGATCAGCTGCACACACTGCAGACCACGCTCCTGTTATCCCACAGCAGTCCAAGAGTGACCACTGCAACATTAGCCCAGAAACGTTTCTTCACTTGTTTTGAAACTGTCCCAGCTGGGATACAGACCGCAGCGTTGTGTCACTTCTTGGTCACGCTGTGGCTGCATTTATAGCTGCTGTACCCAGGACCAACCCGCAGGTGCTCAGCACCTCCAGAACCGGAGCAGGATGTGCACTGTCCCAGCAGCCAGCCTCCTGCTGTTGAAGGCACATCTGCTCAGCACCCAGCCCAGCAGTGACATCCCAGCCCTGTGTGGCATCTGTGGGATGCAGGACAAGCAGCCTGACTTCTGGAGCTGTGCTCAGGTCATTAGGCCAGCGTGTTTTCGAGGCATGAAGACTTTACTATACCCCCTTACAAGCTTAACCATACTTGGCACTATGCCCTGTGGTAATTTTAATCTGTGTGGTGGTTACAGGAGGCTCTAATTCCAGCTGCTGTGCTAAACCAAAGCAAGATGGCAACCCACGAGCCCAGTCACAGTGGGTTTGGATCACAGATGCCCATTCAATGCCAGTGAATGGGCACTGAATGCCAGTGAGTGAACAAACACCTTAAGACACCCAGGAAAGGATCTCCACAGCACAGAAGAACAAACTTTGCTCAAAAGAGGTTATCAATGGGACCCCAGGAGACCAGTCACTGTGAAGCTCTACTTCATTCCGTAAATGTTTTGGAAGCAATTACTTCATCTTGTTCTTTATTCACAGGATTCACTTAACTGATGACATTATAGCTCAGTCCATTAAGTAAATGGGTTATATATTTTCTCCTGGTTTTGGTGAAGTAATGTTGCAGCCTATGTTGCTATCAATGTCAGCAGTCAATGGGGACAGATCCTCATTTGTTAGTGAGGTTTACCTCAGCTGAGATCGTAAATATGATATAACTGGCTCTGGGCATTTTATAACATTTGAGCAGGATTAAAAAAAAAAGAAGAAGAAGAAAGCAAGTGTTATTTTCACAAAAATTCCTGGCAGCTGTACCGTTTATTATGAGAGGAAAACGGAGCAAGAAAAATTGGAGTGTCATTTCTTAAATGAATTTATATTCTCATTTCCTTTAGAAAATGAATCCATGCTCCATCTAGCCATTTTCCATCAGTCTGCAGGGGCAAAGTTTGCAGCGCACAATCGAAACACACAGTTAAAGCATAGGTCAGCGTGCCACATAAGGCTTTATAATAAGATCCTCCCCCACCAGTAGCACTTATAAAGGCTTTATTTCCCATCAGTTAGCCATGCAGCAGGTCTTAAAAGTCAGCAGCAGCTCAGAAAGTAATCAGGGACATGCGATCAGAATTCTGGTCAGCGGGGCCAGAAGGAATCGGAGTGCGGTCACTGCACGTCCCTGTGCCATCATGGCACTGTGCTGGGTGCCTCTTCCGTAGTTCCTTTGCTATGTCTCAGTTTCCCAGGGAGGAGAGGCAGCAGGCTGGGGAGATTTGCCAACAGATAAGCAAATTCAGGTGCCAGTTAGAAGCACTGCATTTGGGAACTGTCACAGAATGCTGTCAGTCAAAGAAGTTTCTCACAAAATCTCCAGAACAACCTCATCCTCCTCCACATTCATCCGCCTCCTCCGAGGGGTGGTGGTTAATATCCTAAATACAACATAACCACTTGGAAAGCGCTTTTCGTTTTGAGTCACCACCTTGCTATTTCTGCAGCCACAGAGACAGAATGGTGGAGCTGATGTCATGAATCTGGTACATACAGGAACAACCTGGGGAGCTGGGGCTGCAGTTCTGAGGAAAAGGAGGCCCTGGAAATGTCTTCTGGGGAAGTCGGGATGCAGGAAATGCAATGCTTCGCTGCCAGGAAAATGAAGGAAGAAGAGGACAACAGCACTGTAATGTCAGTTCTGCCTGACTCCAGTTTGTTTTAAACCATTCTCAGATCAGAAAAAAAAATAGGGAGAAAACCTAAAAAAAAATACAAAGAAAAACAGGAAAAAAATACTGCATTTATTGCCAACAATTTTTGGATACAGCCTTTTTACTCTTTTTAGCTGAGATTTTAAAAAACACCCAAGAAAGAAGTTCAAAGCCCAAAGCGATTTCAAAACGAGAAGCTGAAGGCTCCTGTTCCAGCAGGCAGCTCGCTGGGACGGGGTGGCAGACGGGGTGGGAATGCCAGACATCAGGTCCTGGCAGCCTGACAAACACGAGGGAGGGCCTGAGAGCAACAAAGCTGGGACACGAAACCCACAGACTCCTGGCGATTTGGGTCAACATATGGCTCAACGCACTGACTTTGGCCAACCTCGCCGTGTTTCAGCCTCCAAGGTGCCACCTGCTATTTTCTCACATCAGAACTGCTGAGCGTTGATGGCACTACGGAAGCAAAAGCGACTCTCATCGTGCCGCACACACGTTCCTGTATAAATGGGGTGCTACAGTGCTGTTTACTTACACAGCATCTGATCTACAGCTCTCCCGGATCTACTGAAAGCTCGGGGGACTCCTGATGGGTATTTTGGCTGTTGAGTGAGAAAGCAGCACAATTGGTGTGGCCGGGGTCCCTCAGCAGCGGCCGCGTGAGCCGCTTCCCCCGCCAGGCGCTGTGGCTGCGCACAGCCTGATGTCAATGGCACTATTATGATTTCACCCAGGCTCGCAGCTCCGGCTGCAGTTTCCCTCATTCCCCGAACAGCAGGGAAGGTCTAGACGGGAGCTACAAAGATTTCCACATACACAGACACAGATTTTTTTTCCCCTGAACTGCCTGTTTCACCAGCCATGAGAGCAATTCACAAAGCATATGAAGGCTTTGTGCTCTCTGACCTGCTTGGCCGGCTTTCCTCAGCCTGTCCGAATGGCTCTGCTGGCCCGGCCCTGCACATACAGGCAAGCTCGAGCCTCTGTTGTAGACAAGCTAAACTTTGGGAGAAAATAAATGTCTGTATTAAAGTTGGAGTGAGAGATACACGGCCATGGTAGGAGAGAGTAACTGTGGGATGGAGAGAGCTCAAGGATACACAAGAAGAGAAATCTCCCTAACACCATCTTTCCTTTGTATGTGAGACTGGAATCTGCATTTGGATCTGAGCTTCTCTCCTATCCCTCTCATGAGCCTGGGGACAGACAGACACATGGGGCCTCCAAGCATGGGGCACTGCCAAGGAGTGCAGCTCCACAGAGGTCTCAGACCCCGTGCTGTGCCCCCACCGCCTGCAGGGAAAGGGCCTCCAGCATCCAAGGGAGCTCCAGTCAGGGCTGAGCAGAGCACATACACTGATGTTGCCCTCAGGTCCTTGAGCAAACCATCTCCAGCCCAGCAAGCTTTGGACCACTGCCACGCAGAGACTGTCCTGGTCTATAGAATAACTGGAGAGAGACAGAGGACACGATAACCCGGGAAGGGCTTTGCCCCGGGAATGCTGGCACTCATGATGCTCAGGCAGAGCTGTGGGAGCCCAGCACACAGCCTGCCCCGGCCCGAGGGCTCGCAGCCCCCAGCACAGAGCTGTCTGCACACAGCAGTGTTGGGGACGTGGGCTCCAGCAGAGCCTGGAGCAACACTGCGCGGTGTGATGGAGCTGCTTGGCAGCCCAGGGGAGTGCTGCGACATCGCTGCGTGACTCTGCTCTGTGAATCCCTTCCAAACAACAACAACAAGCAGCAGGCAGGTCAGAGCAAGCAGTGATTCATGTACTCAGAATGGTTCTTCTGAGAAAAGCAGCCATGACCAGAGGCACTTTCAGCAGACAGCACCACTTGAGCAGACCTGGCTGCTTCTAGGTTCATTTCCTTGAAAGGGCTGATGGCAGCGTGGGCAACAATATGAACAATATGACAATAATCAGTGTGGCGGGGGGCTAAAAAGGAAAAAAACTGGGGAAAGGGACAAAAGCCCACATGGGCAGGAGAGAACTGCCAGGAGGGGCACAAGCACAGCAGGTGCTGCTTGTGTTGGAGCTTCAATTTTTCTTAAGAAAGGCGTGTAAGAGAATTATAGGAATGAAATATTGAACCAAAATCTTGAATGTGCTAAGAATAAACCATTGCATCTCACACCGTCTGTATTTTAATGAAGTGTTTTTCAATTTTCAAACTCTACAATACAAGAGGAGAAGTGGGACATCCCCCTATCGCTGCCCACTCCTTGTGTGCACTTCCAGTCCAGTGCAATAGTTCCAGTTATTAAAAAACACAACAGCACTCAGAACAACAACAGAAAAAAACCACCCAACCACCCTTCAGGAAGTGAGAGCTAAAAGAATGCGTTTCATTTAATGCTCCCTCCTTCTTAGGTCTGCTTAACGTCTTTGCGTCAGGTGTTACAGTTGGAAGCAGCTGCTATTGTATTGGTGCCTGTTTGCTTTTCTCTTTGGAGTCTGCACAATCCCCATCTCACAATGGAGCGTGCCAACAGTTTCAGTGCTGGAAAACAGAAGTAAACAGAGGAACAACTGTTCTGCATTATGCATAGCGACTAGTGAAAATTATTTTTCCCCTTCTTCTTTCCTAATGACTCACACCTTCCAAAATCCCATTATCTAAAATCCATGTAACCTGCTTTCCCTCAAGTCAGTTCTGTTTTTCCCTCTCCAACCAACCAACTTAGGAAGAAAAAAATCTGCATCTCAGTCCTCCTCATTCTCTGTTTGATAAAAGCAATCTGACCTCCACCAGAAGCGATGGGGAAACCTCCAAAGGCTTCAATTCCGTTAAGTGAAGCACAGCTGAACTTTTAAACATCCCCCTTTAATCCCTCACAAGCTCACATTTCTCTTTTACCCTCCATAGGCTTACCGACAGGGGAATACCTTCCCAGAACGGATGTACCACGGTAATTAATCCACTGTAGATGAGGCGAGTAAAATTCTCACCTGCACCTTATTCTGGAATGAAGCGTATTTTGTTCTGGATTCATGCCTCTGTGTGGGCACAGCTTCTGTTCCACAGCCCTGGCAGCACAGTGCACAGTGACCCATCAGAGCAGGACATGCCCCCACACAGGTAAGCCAGGAGGACTTCAGAGAGACTGGGCTGCAAACTGCAAAAAGACACTGGGATTGGAACTGGGTTCGTTCTCATTTCAGATGCACGGCCTCACCTACACGTCCTTCCCTGTATACACACACTTTCAGGAGGGCCTCATTGCTCCGAGGTTGTACCTGTGGTGCCAGGCCATTGCTCTGACCCCTTTCTGATGAAAGCAATTTTTCAAGCAGTTTTTCTAACCCATCACTGAGCCATGAACCCAGCGGAGCCCAATGGCACCTCTTGGCACTGCTGGTTCCCCCCCCATCACACTGCATGCCATGCGCTGCTCTGCCAGCTCTGCCCATTGGGGCTCTGCCCTCCCCCTCACGCTCTGGTTTCCCATTTTTTCAGTGGGAACGTAATACTGCTCTGGGGATTCGTTAATTGATGAATATAGAGAGCTTGGAAAGCGTAAAGCACGACAGAGGAGTTAAGTGTTATAATTAGGAGCAATTCTCATCCTGATTACAATGAGGTAAAAGCTGGAAGTCTTACACCACCGAAAGATTTAAGCTGATAAAAAAAGATCAGAAGCAGGGTCTTATGATTTTCAATGTAAACTTGGGCAGATTCCCTGCCGAGTTACATCTGCAACTGTAATAAGATCATGGAACATGACAACTTGTTATTTCAGTAAGAGATATAGGGAAAATGCCCTTTGAAAAAATTAAACAGGAAGGAAATTTTAAAAGTGTTTTCTTTGGCTCTGAAACATATGCCCGGGGAGGAACTGTTCTCAGCAATGCAGTGGATCTTGAAATATTTACTGGGTCTGGCATTTAACATAATCTTTCTTGTATAAACGATATAGGAAAAACACATATTATCTTAGACTGCAATCTAGTGTGAGGATGAGATGGTATTTTAATAGGGCTGCATTTATCAACTGAAACAAGGGAGGGAACGTGCTCCAACCCAGCGCGCCTCGTGGGCAATGCAAGTGAGAGTCAGCGGCTGCGACCGCCCGAGAAGCACAGCGATGGGACGGACAGACAGCCTGCTGGGAACGAGGGCGGTCTGGAGGTGATCTCGCAGGAAGGGTGCGGCACCCACTGCCCATCTTACCGGGATCCCATCCTTTCACTCCACCATCCTAAATGCTCCTGGAAACCTGAATTTCTGACTTGACTTGCGATGGGATTTGCATGTCTAGCCAGTGACACTTCTATTTTCAGAAGTAATTACATTTTTAATTATGCTTTTTAATAGCCGGTAGCTGCTGCTTTGCAGTTTTGTTCCTGTCCCTCTTGGACGCACCTTAGAGCAGCACCAGGAGCCTCCACTTCTCTTCCAGTGAGATGTGAGAGTGTGAACATACAGCAAGAAAGGGGAGAACGCGTGTGTCAATGCACACAGCTGATCTCGCAGCCACACATCACAACTGGAGACTGAAACCAGAACTGTGCAGTGCGTCTCAAAGCCAGGGGAACATCCCCTCAGCGTTTCCCAACACACGTCTGGAAGAATGAGGAAGACAGAAAGGCCCAGATCTGCAGTGTGCAGACAGAGTCGGTTCTAGGAAAAGCACACCAGCGTTCCTCTAAATCAGGCGTTTGGGCTGAGCGCTTGTGATTGTAGGAAAGAGGGAAAGTCATCATATAAATGCAGCCACAGGAGAAGTGAAATAAACTCTTCAACGAGGGCTCATGCTGGAGCAGATGCTGTATTGAAAATCCAGAGTCAGAGAATTCTCTGTGACCCTGGGCAAGTCGCTCCATCTCCTACCAGCTCAGGCTGCCAGAGTCGGTCACTAAGGCGCACCGACCTCCCCACTGCTCCTCTCCGTGGAAACAGACAGAGGTGCGGAAGAATAAGGGTATATCTTTTCTAGAGATCCTAAAGAAGGAGAGGTCTAAATAAAACAGAAAGGAATTAGAAGGCAGCTTGTTCTGATCCAGGCAGATCCTTCAACCTTTTGAAGTTTAAAGGATCCCTGACTTTCTTGAAGCAGTCCCAAGACTCCCATGCACCCATTTGCAGAGAAAATAAAAGCCCCTATGTGCTGGCTGCTCAGTAATTTGCTTTTCTTTTCTCATCATTTGTTTGCTAGCTTGTCTGCTTGGGAAGATGGCATGGGTTTCTAGGATTTTCTAGTCATTGCCTGACCCACCTGTTGTAGGGCCCAGCAGTGCTTAATGGCGCTGAGCACCACGGAGCTGCAATGCCCATAAGCATGCCTGTTCCCAGTCCCTTTTGGTGTCACTCCCTCACAGACACCCCTTTAATCAGCGGATTTCAGGTGCACAGCAAAGCCTGGACACACGGAGCACAGACCCCAGCAGGCACCGGTGCGTCCCATCCCTGTCCAGCCAGCTACAAACAGCAGCTCAGAGTGGCTGTGATTTGGCATCTCATTACCACAATGACTTCAGCAGTTCAGGTAACCATTTCCAAATTGCTGCTAATTGCTGTTAATTTGCGTGCGCGGCAGCCCGACGGGATATACAGCCCAGGTGGCAGAGGGCAACGCTTGGTTTCCAGGTCCTAATTTTATCTCGCTTTTTAAAGCCGGGTTTGAACCTCCGAGGTTTTGACTTCTTCAGATCCCCTGGTTATGAAGTTGTGAGAAAACATTTGTGGTGGGGCGATTTCCTTTTGCCCTAGACAGCTGTCAGGAGCAGCAGAATGGCCCAAGGCAAAATATGATGTGGGCGAAAGGAGTGGCTTAAGCCAGTAAGTTAAAGCGATGGGTTAGAAAGCCTGGGGGAAAAAAATGAGCCAATAATTGCTGAAAACCTTCCTATTCTGCTAAGTTTATTTAGTCAAATTCAGTGGCCCCTCTCCAGGCCTTCAGCCCTCTCCAAACCTTAAAGAAGAACCTTATTCAACATTTTGCTCCTACTGTTTAATGACCCTGAGCATCAGCTCGGTGTCAGGCTCTGCAGAACAAAACGCAGCCCCTCCCAGGCTGCAGGAGGAGCAAGCACAGCCCTGCGGGCAGCACAGAGGCGGGGCTGGGGTCCAGAGCCCACCCTGCATTGGTTGTAGCATGAGCAGCAGTGCTGGACCCCAGCTCCTGGCTGCCTCTCTCTGAGCACGTCAGCAGCCTTTGGAGAGGTCGTTGCTGCTTAAACATCTCAATTTTAGGAACTGGGAGATCACCTGCTGCTTGGAGTCCTGAGGTCCGAGCAGCATGACCAGGTTCATAGCGGAGCCCGCACAGCCTCTCCGGCTGAACCAAACTGGAGATAGCCATCACCTCTGTGGTGTTTGGAGTTCAGTGGGATTTAAAAAATCTCTTTCTTACACCCCCGCAGTCTGCTAGGGGATTCTTTTAATGAGCAGTCGGCATTGGGAATGGATGAACATTCCCCACCAAAGAAGGTGGAAAAGCGGATGAGCGTCCCAGATACAGTCGTCACAGATCACATCTGTGCTTCTTGAACAATTTCAGTTTTAATGAACAAATGCGCATCTCCTCACCTCCAAAAAGAATACCACCCGAAGGAAGATCTGTCTGAATTCAGAAACATTTCAGAGGTATCTGGGGAGGAGGAGGGAGGGCAACTTTTGTCTGCAAGAAAGGAGAGAGGACCTCAGTATTTGTTTCAACATTTCGCAAACAGTAGTTGCAACCTTGATGCGCCCTTGGCTCTGGACACCAGCAAAATCCAGAGCTCTGCACAAATATGATCCCACACAGCTTGCAAACTGCAGCTTTTGGGCTGGTGGCTGCTGCTGCCCAGAGCTGCGTGGGGGCTCAGGAATGGGGGTTCCTCCTGCCCAGAGCTGCCCAGCATGCAGCACAGAGTCCACTTCTGCCCTCTGTGCTGCACCCCGAGTCACTCACAGCCTGCAGCCTCCTCTATGTTTGGACACCTGCCACAGAGTGCTTCACTTTGCTAAGCAAGCATTTGCAACACAAATATAATTACCTTCCTCTCTGGTAGCCTTTGTGCTCCAACTCATTTTACTGGAATGCTCATTTTCATTCAATTAGAAACTGAAATTATAGTAATACCAGATTATTATTATTATTTTTATAAAGACTCTCAAAATTCAGCTTTTGCTTCTTCTGCTAAATGATTGCATGCAGACCTGTCTCTCTTTGGAGGTCTCAGCCTAAGCCTTTTATGAGGCATTCACAGAATGCAGACTGGCTGGTTATCAGGTAATACTTCATACAAAGGCTGAATCTTTATTTAATAGTCAGAGTCTCCTATTGATTCACACAGGCAGCAATGGTGACTAACAGCTGTGATTCATTGGCACCTATTGGTGTCAGGAGGTTGGGGTTTCTTTTTCACTCTTCACAACCTCTTCCTTCTGCTTCCCCAAAACCCACATACTTCAAATACGTGTCTTTGACATTACAAAGGAATAGAATGAGAAAGCTATTTTTTTTAATGGTAGCTCTACACTTGTAGCAAAATTCACATCCTCTTGTGTGTTCTATCTGCAGCTATTTTACAGCGATGTGCAAGTTTCTAAAAACTCTTAAATATACCTACTATGCTGTAGGAAAGGAGGAGCTTGGAACATGGCCACCCAAGCCATTTTTGGTGAACAAACCCTTCTCTTGATTGTGCTCGCAAAGAAGCAGACACTAACAACTTCAAGCTTTGCTCCTAATGGTGTGAAATCATTACCTCTAGTGATGGGTCTTCCACTCTGTAAGAGCTGTACACGACAGGCAATGGAACCACAGCCCTTCTTCCTACCAGAGCCCCCCTGGCTCCTGCAGTCAGCTTTATACTTCCATTTCCCCTCCTCACCATCCTGCTTAATGTGAGCAGGAGCATCAGGCATGAAGTCTTGGCCTCGTTAAATCAACTCTGACTTTTACCACTTGTGACAGTGGGGCCAGCATTTCATTATAGGCCCTCTTTCCCCAGCCCTGAGCAATGGCAGCCAAAGCTTAACTGGGGTAAAGCTGGGCCACCACATGATTCAGTTAATTAGTGGCTCATGATTTGACAGTTGCAGACACACCACCAATTGCTTCTGTGGAACTCTGAGCCCAATAAATCCCAAATATTTGAAATTCAAGCTCAGACTTAACCCACCATTCATTTTTTTCCTTTCTTTTTATTTTGCTTCAATCCAGTCTTAAAATCCCTTCCCTTGGAGCCTGTCAAAGCTGCCTCCCCAGGGCTCTCCCCATTGTGCGTGTCCTCGTGCAGTCCCTTTGCAATGCCCAGGCCATGCAGTGGATGCTCAGACTGCATTAGTAAGCAGGCCTGCGTCTGATCTGCAAACATAACTCCAGCCTCACTTCCCTCCCCTTAATGTATTCCAGCCTATGCCTGGGTAGTTAAAATCTTCAATTCCTACCACTCTCTCCTTTTAACATGCCTGTTTTATTTGCACAGTCATTTCACAGTCCAGTTGTTCTTTCTGGTCAGGTGGCCTATAAAATATTTCTATTACTAGTTTACTCTCTGAAACATCTCCAAGTGCAGCCCATAATGACATAGCAGGCCCATTCGAGCCTCTCTCAGATCCCCACTCTCGAAGGCTAATAAATCCTTTTTCTTTTCAAATAGCTCTCTCTTCTCTCATTCCCTTCTCTCCCTCCCCAAACAATCTAAACAATCTCTACTCTTTAATGTTAATATCTCTGTTATCTTCTAAGGAAACTGCAGTTGCATCCATACCTATTTCCCAATGGGCAATGCCTACGTGTACAGCTCAACTTCTACCATCCAGACCAAGACGCAGCAGTAAGGATCCCCTCCTTCCATTCCCCTGCAAATACAGCACAGCCCCTTCCCGACCGCATCTGGGACTGATGGCTCTGCCATTCCTGGTTGGGGTAAGAAGGGCTGGTTCTTATTTCTGTCCATCTTCCGGCAAGTCTCCAGTTCTCCAACTGCTTCCAATTTGTCTGGGAGGGAGGATCTGGCTAGAGTCAGGGATTTCTACTTTTTAATGTCTCTTCTACTGTATCCCGTAAATATATTTAACGAGCCTTTCCCACTCCCACTGAAAGAAGCCGTCAGTTGTGGTGCAGGCTGGTTACACACAGCAGTGTGAGATGAACCTGATGCTTGGAGGTGAGACCGTCCTTGAGGTATGCATTGTGTACCATGACCTACAATGCCTTACATTCCTCCATCTGTGCTTTCTCAGCATGTATTTCTGCAGCAGTGGGAGAGTGAGCGGTACCTCGGGAGGTTCTTGTGCCCAGCCAGGTCTCTGCAGGCAACCGGAGTGGCTTAGGAGTCACTCCCATGTGCCAAGGGTTACCAGTGTGTTATTAAGCACCAGGCCAAACTTTGAGGAAGTTCGCTCTATACTAAACATAAATATGCTAAAAAGGAAATTTGGCCCTGAAATGATTTGGTGACTATAAAATGGAATTTCAAATATGTTTCTATGAGTGATCTGGAGAAGAGCTAGGGAGGATGTGGAGACCTACAGCCAGTTCACAGCACCTAGCAAAAAAGGATCAGCCAAAAGGGAAGAGAAGAGCAATTTCCCTCTTTTCCTCTTGCAGCCCTACTGCAGCCCTGCAGCCGGATTCTCCAGCACACCCCATGTTGCTCCGTGGCACAGAGGGAACCCCCTGGATTGTGCGCCATAGGAAAGCTCTGCAAACACTGGGGTTATTACTGACACAGACACGCATTCCCGCAAGTACCACTCTCATGCTAGATACATCCAACCAAGCAGCCAAATGGTTTAAAGCCAAGCAGTGGTCTCAGAGCCAGTAAACTACAGCCCTTGGAAATCCCTAAGAACTCCAGAGGCAGAGTGCCCACTGCTATGCACTGTCCCATGGCTGCTGCAGTTTCCTAGCTATGAGTGGTGCTGGTTTTGCAGACTGTACCACATCTGAACCTGTCAGGCTGCAACAAATGTATCTCAGACCCAAGAGCCAGAAGCTTTGGATGTGGTACCTCCAGAGCGCAGCCCTCCAGGAGACCTTGGTGACATCCAGAGCAGAAGGACCTGGTGCTGTACCTGGAATTACCAGTCCACGGGAGTGAAGTTGGGAACATCTGAGGTACATTTCCTCTTCCAAATCTTGGAAATGCTTCCATTGTGGTTTCCCAAACCCCGGTGTTGACATGTCTTGTTGGGCCTTATAACACAGCAGTTGGACTCGGTCTGTACTGAGTCAGATGGATCCCACTTTTGCCCTGACTCTATTAGCATAACATTTTAGTCCCTCTCACCCTTCCAAGCTGACACAGAGTACTGCTGAAGTTCCTGAAAATCTGGGATTCTGCTTTTCTTGGTAAGTCTGAAACATTTTTAAAAGGTTTGGAAGAAGTCTCAGAAGTTGTCCTGAACAAGGTCTGATTCATTCCTCCATGGATGCGTGCCTTGCCTCAGGGGTCAGATACCAACTGAGAGTCAGTAGCTGTTAAGGGTTTGATCCTCCCATAGATTTTGTATGCGACTGAGATGAATGAATTTTACATCTCCATCTATAACTTTTCTCATCTGGACAACTGGCTACTAAAGATTATTCAAACCCATACACTCGGTGAGACCAACTTTTCTGACGATCATGCGGGACCCTCAGACGGGTGAGTTTATTAGCAGTTACCTGATCACCCAACAAAATAAAAGCACTGAAATGTGCTTTTTCTCTTCTGAATTCCACCGTCATTTATGAGAACGGAGGCAGCGTGTCAGGGGAGGTCACCCAGTGCCTGGCAGTGTCACCGCAGCGTTGGGCGTTCCATGGCCACACCGGCTCCTTTCCCAGCGCATCGCACAGCCCGTCCTCATTCCAGAGCACTGAACCAAAGCTCAGCTGCAAAAAGGAGTCACCCTGGGCCACTGCCGGGAGGAGGTGCCGTGGTGCAGGGCTGAGCACAGGCCGTGCCATGCCCCACTGTCTGCCCTTCCCTTGTGCGAGCAGTGCCCTCGCTAAGAAGCACACGGGCCGTATGGCGGGGTAAGGTTCAGAGTAATGTTGGGCAGCTATCCCTATGGATGGACCCTGGAACTTATGCTATACAGCATACAGACACAGTTTTGCTGGGTAAACGACACAGTTAAATGAGGTAAATCGACAATGACAGAGATAGCGAGAAAATTATATTGACTGTAATGTTTACAAACACTCGTCACCTTCCAGCTCACTGATGAATTGGTAATTTTTTCACGGGAAGAAAAGATCCCTCTTGCTTTAAAGAAAGCTATTTGATGAGGCACAAGGGAGACAATTAGACACTTAATTCAGTTTGACCTGCTCTGTCATCACGGCTCTTTGTTTCCCCATCTCTCCCTTTCGCTCTGACCTTTTAGGACTGGGCACTTGGTGGCTGGTATTTATTTATTTATTTAGACCAGGCCAGATCAAACGGCTCCTGCTTCCCGCAGATAACGTGAGCGCAGAATATGAATGCCATTGTGTACCCTGACCTACAATGCCTTACATTCCTCCATCTGTGCTTTCTCAGCATGTATTTCTGCTGCAGTGGGAGAGTGAGCGGTACCTCGGGAGGTTCTTGTGCCCAGCCAGGTCTCTGCAGGCAACCGGAGTGGCTTAGGAGTCACTCCCATGTGCCAAGGGTTACCAGTGTGTTATTAAGCACCAGGCCAAACTTTGAGGAAGTTCGCTCTATACTAAACATAAATATGCTAAAAAGGAAATTTGGCCCTGAAATGATTTGGTGACTATAAAATGGAATTTCAAATATGTTTCTATGAGTGATCTGGAGAAGAGCTAGGGAGGATGTGGAGACCTACAGCCAGTTCACAGCACCTAGCAAAAAAGGATCAGCCAAAAGGGAAGAGAAGAGCAATTTCCCTCTTTTCCTCTTGCAGCCCTACTGCAGCCCTGNGAAAAGTTATATAACCGAATTACTTAGAATGCAATGGCTTTCGTCAGCTGGTTTGGGGCAGTGATCTTATGAAACTGATTTCTCACACCAGGCACACTGGAAATGTGGAAAGGGGAAAGAACACACAGACACAAATTACGCACACACAGGGATGAACCCCACTCTTTCCTGCACCGCAATCTAAGCCCATCAGCTATTTCTGGGTGGGAGCTGAAACCGAGCAATACAAATGCAGCAAGGCAGAGCTAACCTGCATCAGCAGCGTCTTTTTTTTCAGCGCCGCCGGTGAATCTAATTAACCAGTTAGAGGAATGGTTTGTTATGCAGCAGCAGCCCTTCTCTTTCCCTAAGAAGTTCCTGATTTAGTCAGGCTGCAGTATTCCTGATTTAGACTACTCTGCTTTTTACAATGTCGCTGGCAGCTTTGTTATTTTTTTCCCGAAGGAAAGGAAATATACAGTTCGTTTTCTGCAGTGAAGGTTGAAGAATAATCCGAGGAGACATGGCTGTTCCTTTGGAGTTTGAAAACCCCTTATATCAAATATGTGTGTGCTTCTCAGTCAGGAATTCAGGCTGTCCCTAGGTGACACCCCTCGAAGAGTTAATTCCTGAGAAGCAGCAGCTTTGGAAAGGTACAGGAGGAATGTCTTGTCCTCGGGATAGGAGCAGCCAATGAAGCCGGGTGCCGGTGATGTAATGCAGCAAACCTGGTGCATCATTGGTTCCGGAGACATTAGACTTGATACGATTTTGGAGAGAGTTGGGTGAGAGGAGTTTTTGCAAGAAGAGCCTGTAAATTTCCCCGCACCAAGGACACCTCGCAGAAATCCTGCAGTGCTCCTCAGCTGGGCACGTCCGGCCGGGAGAAGTTTGCTCTGATGATAATAATTCTGTCTTGTGTCTTCTCGGTACTGTTTAGCTATTCTGCATTCTGCTATCTGGGAGGCATTTCTCTGAAGTCAGCCTGTGCTGGAAATACTTCTCTAGCCTGCCCATGAAATTGAAATGAATTTTTAATAAAAAGCAGTTGTTTTTTCTCTGACTCACCTCTGAACTCTTAATTGTTTCAGGCACCAACTTCCATTCCCCCAGCTTCCATTACCCTTCCTAGGTTTTCATCTGCCCAGCCTTATTTCTTTAGCTGATTACTTCATGAGGAGATGGCTGATGATGTCTTATATGAACCTCTCCAGTCTGGGCTTGCTCTGGGGGGAGCTGCTCACAGCCCCGTGGTGGCAGACCAGGAGCACGGAACCTCTCGCTCTGAGCTCTGCGGCCACAGTGTTTGCAGCCCTCACTGCCACTGCTGCCCTGAGCATTCACCCCAACTGCAGCCACATTCAGTTCCAGGATCCTCTGACATTCCCAACCCTTTCTCTCATCCCCCAGTCTCATACACATGTTCACACACGTGGCTTAGTGCTGCTGTCACGTGCTTCATTTCCAAACAAGAATAAGAATCCCGAATTTCCCTCATAACAATGGGGTAAATATAATTTCTGTTCAGGTTTCATCTCAATAAAATCAAAATCTGTGTTCTGATGCAGACTTCCAAAAAGATGTACGAAGAACCAAAACGATTTACTGTTTACAAAAACACCAAACACCTGAAATAATTAACTCCAGCAATGAGCCGTCTCCCATCACCTCCCACTTCTGACTGAAGGACGCTAACACAGTTCCAATGAAACTGGCTCACGCTAGCAGTGTGTTTGAATAGCAGTAGAGTGGCAGCTTCCTGAGGCCAAACTACCACACTTCTTCCGATAAGGAGGGCACAGAGATGAATGGAAGGAAACTTTGCACCTCCTCTCCTGCTCTGTACAACCTGTGCACGTTGATACCCGCATACTTATGCCTCCTTCGTGTGAGTAATGCAGCCTTAAAATCCTTCTAGAGAAAGAGATCTCAAACTGTGCCAGTCTGTGCCACTGCCCGACTCACCTAATAAGCAAAAACTTCTCCTAATATCCAATCTAAATCTTTTTTGTTTCCTGCAAATTAAGCTGATTTGTTCTTAAGCAGATATCCTACCTCCACTAGCCATTTGGCTGGTGGACAATGAAATCCACATTCAGTGATCCTACAGTTCCCGTTCCCAGCAGCACCAAGAACACCTTTTCCAGACCTTCCTACCTCCTTAGGAGACGTCGTCGTGTTGGCTTTGGAAAATTCACATTGCAACAAATAATGTGTTGTGCTGAGGCCCTGCTCTGTGTGGAGAACTCGGGTATGGCTGTGCTGGGTGTTTGCTGTGTGGTTTATAGAAATGCATCTCTCTTGTGACTTCGGCTAGCTGAGCGGCTCAAAATTGCTGTAATAACAGTGACAGCTGTGTTTGGAGTTGGTTTTTGTGTGTGTGTGTGCTGCTTTGCTACAGGGAGTCTTTCCATTTGCTTCAGGTAGTTTGAGAAAGGGCCTTTGCACTAGCAAATATCTTCTGCAGCACAGACTTTCATATGAGCCAGCCATTAAAACAAACCGCAGGGAACATGCATGCACATAGGGAATAAAAGTAAATATGGAGTTTGAAAATACGGCTGTTTCCAAATAGTCCTCTGTTGTGGCACAGAAGTCCAGTGGATAAACAGATACACAGAATGCACCACAGAGTACTACATCTTCCCACAGTGCTGAGAAACTCATGCAGACTAAGCTCACAGAAATGTCGTCCTGCTCACAACGGCCGCGTCCCCAGAGCTCCCCGTCATGGTGGTGCTTAAAACCTCTCTGCAGATGATGTGCCGCAGGGTCACAACAAACCGCTTCTCTGGCAGCCCTGGAGCACGGCGCTCCCCCAGCCCCAGCCCCACCAGCCAGCCCACTGCTGCATCCTTGGGTGCAGGCAGGCCTGACTGCACCGACAAATACAGTGACTCACCCGCGGCAGGGGCTCCTGCAGCACACCCCAATGGAAGATGCTTGAGTGTCCGGTTGCCACCGTGCTTCTTCACAAATTGCTCACATTGGAAAGCAGAAAAATTCCACTCCACAGGACATAAAGTGTCAATTTAAGTGTTAATTATATTTTCATATCAGAACGTAAACTCCAGTTTGTAAGAACATGGGAGTCCTTAAAATATATGGTAATAAAAAATGAAAACAGCTAGTGTTCTTGAATCAATTTTCACATTTATAACTCTAAAGAATAGTTCCCTTTTTCTGTCTCATGTTGTCAGCTCTGTATGGCTCTCTGCTTGCCTTGTCATTTCATCCAGAATATGTCAGCCTCCCATTTGCAATGCTTCTTTCAATTAAAACAAATATCCCAAAATACCACCACCACCAAAAAAAAGCAGAAACGAAGTCTTAACAGCGCATTAAACCATGTGGGCATGGTCATCTGAAAGATGACGTTGAAGTTATTCTGTCAACTATGGGGAAGATTCAGGCTGTAACTGTGAAGAGAGTATCCGTCTACTGCTACCAATGGCCGCCATCCATGTGTACGCATCGCCGGTCATTTCCAGAGGTCATTCGTGAAGCACGAAGTATGCTGTAGATATCATTTATCATAGCATCCAAGGGCTTTCGTGGGAATCACAACAACGGGACCTTCCACATAGATGATTTACTTTATTTATTGGATTTCAAAATTCTAAATCTGTCCAAGGTCATCGCGGTAATGAGAAGCACGAAGTTAAAAGATGCTGACTGCAGAGTTTGCAGAACCTTTCCGATACCTCCTAAGCACTCATTTCTAATTCCTAAAAACTACTGACTTCTTATTTTTAAGCTTCTCCAAACTCCTGCAAATCCCAGGAGCCCATCGCAGCCTTCCAAACCTCCAGCAGTACATTTACTTTCTTCTACGTTAACTACTAGACCTAATTAAACAACACTGTCTCATCTGAGTGGATGATATTCTTACAGTCTGAATACAAATTAAAATTCCAGTTCTGTTAACATTCAGGTCACTTAATCAGAATAAACCTCTTTAAGAACTGGAAGACTAAAGTGATTTCAAAGTCAATCATACTCAACACATTTTTAAGGATGTCATTTGTAATATTCTCTGTTGGTTCCCTTTAAATAATCATAAAAAAGAACTAACCGGTCTCAGATCAGCCTAATTCAATAGAAGAAAAATGGACAATTTTCTGTGAAGGGTTGCTAAAGAGCTTCAGTTTCCAAAGGGCAGGCATGCAGCCCTGCGTGTGGAAAATTGTACAGTCAGTTGCCAAAACAGCATGTGCAAATTAGACATCGTGCACATAATGAACTTGTTAGAAGACTAATTCAAGATTTGCATGGGAAATCCGAATGTAGAGCTGCATTATTCCTTGTGAGTGCAGATGTATCTATTAGCTTGTGTATTTTAACAGATGTTATTTTGAAAACAGTATTCCAACTCCTCACAGTACAGAAATTAATAACCAGAGACTGCACTTTCTTGCAGCCCTTCTCTCTTACATAGGACATAGTGCTAGACACTCAGAAATGATGAGATTTCAACCCAGCCTCATAACAGATATTCCACATGAGGGAAATTGTATTACGTCTACCTACTTTTGTTTACCTATCAGTGAAATGGCTTTAATATTCCTTATCTGCCATCACATGCACACTGTCAGACACAATTAGTGCATGTGATTCACTTTAAGCTCTGCAAATGGTTGCATGTTTTAGAACAGAATTAAAACTTGAATTGTTTAACCCAACCGTTTTTGTACTGCAAATTCTAGTCACTTGGCAGTAACTTTCTCATACTAAAGAGAGGGAGAAAGAGGGAGAAGGAAACAGACAGCCATCCAGGTACGCTGGCACGCTTGGAGGTGGGCTGGGCCCCCCTAATTGGAGCTGGCACGTCAGTAACTTAGAGGGCTTTAGATGAGGGTGTATGGAAGAGCGCAGAAAGCAGAAGCTGTGCTGCTGCTCAGCGAGCACAAAAAGGCCATATTTGGTGCGGTGTGCTGGGGAACATACCCTCCCACTAATTGCTTCAAATGGGGATTTTCAAAATGTGCATGCCATGGGTAATTGTTTTAGGTCTCAGCTGCAACGATGACAAATGCCGGCTTTGCTTAGCATGCAGTTTGAGTATTGCTAAAATACATATAGCTGCTCAGGTTTTAGGCCCTGTAATCATTCTTTCTAAAGAGCGATGCTATTTTCAGCTTTATCTTCATTTTATTCTCATTGAAAAATAATTGCTGTGATTTAGAGACTGTCTAATGCCCTGTCGTTATCTCCAGATCTCTGGTAGTAGAAGTCTGCTGGCATCCAGTAGTGAACCTAAAAGCTGCGCCGATTTTCAAGTTGCAGCGTGTTAATCTTGTTCAGTATGTGGAACGATCTCTCTAATTGAGAAGATAAATGCGGCCCAGCTTTAGATGTGCTTCTCCTGTGTTTACATTTGAAGTTCAGTAAATGTGAGGAAAGGGAAAGTAAAGAAATAAAGCAACAAAACAAGCCAAAAATCAAAACAAAAAAAAACACTGCAAAAACAAAATGAAACTGAGGCAAGTGTTGGCTTTGAAGTCAATAACCTGATATGTCCTGCCCAAGTGTGCGCTGTCCATCAAAAATGAAGATAAGTATTATTCAGATCGCCTTGCAGAGAAAGAAATTCGCATGTAGGAAGGCCTGAAGTACAAGGATAGTGAAATCTTGACTTTGCCTAAGCCATTAGGCAACCTTTGGATGGCTTAGTTATGAATCAGACAGCACTGCTGGATGGTTTGTCCCTTAACCTGTTGAACTGACACAGGAGATGGAAACCAAGAGGCTGAGATCGACTCCACTTTGCTTGAAAAGTAACAGATCATTGTTTTCTGACCAGCCAGTCAGCAAGAAAAGCAAGAGGGAAACGCATTTTACAACAAAATCCATACATTGTGTCTGTTGCTGCTTTATTTGTTCCCTGTACCCGTTCAATAGCCCCTTCCTCTACTCTTGTTTCTTCACTGACGGATACAACAAGAAAGAAAACACTAAATTTTCCCAAGAGAAGGCTCCAAGGACCCTGAACCAGAATGCTGGCACCATGCAGTACATCACACCCCATATCCCAGTACCCCAGAGGGCTGTACATGCCACGTTGCCCTCTGGTTCTCAAATCCAGCCAGGGGGAATCCTTCCTAAGAAATCTAGTAGAAGCAGCAGAACACTGTTGCATGGATTCCGAACGGCTGGTGCACATCACGCCTCCCGTGTATTCCCTCACTCTGCTCCTGCTTTCACCTGGTTGGCAATACCCATGGGTGTGGTCTGCGTGTGAGATGAGCCAGGTTGAGAGGCAGGCTGTTATCACTGCTCTCGCAGTGCATGTGATTTTTTTTTTTTTTATGTGTTCCTACTTGTAATTTTATCACTTGGTTATTATTTCACAGTGCATTTTATTGCACTTTTTACTACAGGAGTCTTGTGAATATTGGTGTTAGATATCAGGGAGCAAGCTTCATCCCTGCAGTCCACCAGTGAAAACAGGCAAGAGGTGCCCGGCAGAAGCGGGGCTTTCTGTCTCTGGGGTCTGCATGGTGCAGTGTAACCTCAAGACGCCTGGCTTGGTCTATTCTAAAAGCTGTCTGCAGCGCTGCTCCACGCACATCCTGCAGAAGTCCCAGGCGGAGAGAGCTGCAGGCAGGTTGGCTCTATTATCCAAATCGGGTCACTCATTCCTAATTATTTATAACCTCTGTCTGCAGCACATTGCGCATCATGATGAATGCACTCTTAACGGGAAACTTTGTGGACGTCCAGCTTCTCTGTTTTCTCTCATGAGGAATCCCAAGCAGAGCTCCCCTCGGGCTCAGCAGACCGCCGCTCTGCCGGGCCTGGGGGCACATCGGCGTGGTGGGTGTGCTCCATGCTGACCTCCTGCCAGCCTCAAGAATAACATTTGCAGGCTCCTTGTAAAGATCCCGATAATGAGGGCTCCCTCATTACAAAGTCTAATTATCAGAGTGCGATTGTAGGGGACACAACCTTAACATACAGGCTTTCGTGACCCTTTTCTTCACCCAGTTTATCAGGATGCTTCTCCACATCGGACCTGGTGGCGTGCAGTGCCCATCCTTGCTGAGCCTTTCCCGTCAGTCCCACACCAGCAGTCAGTTGGAATCAGTTTGATGAACCGGCGGGTCAGCAGGAGAGAAACAAGGCGTATTGGTCTTTAAGCTCCTCAGATAAAGTGTCCCAATGAACTCTGGCAAAAAGAGGAATCAGAGTGGGACCCTGCGGTTAGGGGAGGGGATTTAATGGCCGTTTGCTGTTTTTATTTTAAGGAAATCAATGGACTTGCTGGAGACCGGGTGATGGAACACACAGCTGGTGGAATGGACAGCCAAAGATCACTATTTTCCTTTTAAGCAAATCAATGTGTTAATTGGGATTCTGGTGGGATTCTGAAGCCGCTAATGGAGGTGGGGGCCAGTGGAGGATCATTAGTCTTTATTGTAAGCAGTACAGTTAGTTAATTGGGGTGTGATTGTGTTGTTGAAAGAGAGAACAGACAAAGAATGAAAAGTGATTTTTAAAAGCTGTCACTTTAAGCTCTCTCTAATGAAATGGACTTATTAAAAAAGCTAAGGAAAGATATAATTTGTTTCTCCTTTAGGTCTTTCAACTTGTGGAGATCTTCATTTTGATGAGACCATTCTCTTTTGTATGACAGGTTTTCCAGCTTTCCAACCCAGCTTAGAAAGAAATGATGCAATCCTTGGAAAGTTACTATTGATTTGAGCCTCACGAAGTTGGTGGCAAAGTGTCATCGGGTCAGATGAGATCAGGTCTTCCCCAAACACCCATAGGACTGTAGACACAGCTCCATCTCTTATTTCAACTTGGAATTCTTTTATGGGTAAAGATGCACGGTTTCGCAGAGATACTAGGCTGATAGGAAAAATCTAGAAAAATCTAGATTTCTTATGAGTTCATCCCTGTAGTACATGACAGAGAAGTTCTGAGCCTATCTGTGATCAGGCAGTGAGTCAGTTATCTGAATGGCACAAAGGCTGAGTGGGTTCATCACAGTCCTCAGCCTGCCCTCAAGAGCCCAGCAGCCAGGACTGCTTTATTCTCAGTGTAATAAAACCAGATTCGCACTGAAAGAGAAGTTTCCCTTGGGGACCAGGTGGAGACCAGGTGGCGGAGTGGATGCTTCTGTAGTTGTACTGAAGAGTTTCTCAAGAAGGGGAAGGAGCTGTTTGCAAAACTGCACTGGAAAATGGTGGTTTAACCTCTTAGGGCAGATTCAGAAAAGAAATCTCTTTTTTTTCCCTTCTGTTTGCTTAACGAAAAAGTAAATGAAAAATAAAGTTAGAAGTGAATCATTTAGAGTGAGTAAAATATGTCACTTGGTTTGAAATAGAAAGTATCTTTTCACTTGTCAGCATTTAAAAAACAAATCCAGGTACGTTTTGGAAGGGCGCAGTGTTTCATGTAAAAATGTTAAAAGAGAATGCTTTGATTTGCTTAAATCTTAAGAATGAAACGACTTGTTAAGTTGAACATGAACTCATCAAATGTTTCAGTTGACCCAAATCTGCTTTCTTCAGAGCATAATGTTTTATCCACTTCTCTCCCAGCACTACCAATACGTCCCAGAAATGTTCTGTACAGCATCAGAATGGGGCCCCAGCCTTTCTTAAGCACCTGTGAGCCCTACTCAGAGGCTTTGCTTTCCATCACACATCAGATGTATGTTACTGTGCAGTCAACAGTGGACTTCTCCTGGATTCACGAGTTTCAGATCTGCTTTTATTTCACCACTCTGAATGTTCAGCTTCACCAGCCTGTGATTCCCTGCTAGCCTCGCTGGATGCTGGAAGGAATGCCAGCAGACTTTCCGGTGCTGCTAAAAGCCCTCAGGCCAGGCTGGCAGATAGCAGCCCTCTTATTTATTTGTCTAAATAAGCACAGAGCGTGATGGGCGAGCTGTCAGGGGAAAAACAAATCAGTGGGGAGGTAACTTCAAGGGAATTACTGCTTCTGATGCACCTCTTTTAAAAACATATAAAAATTAACACAGTTGGTGGCTAAGGCCAGAAACTGCATTTCGGGACTGGCAGTGATATTTCCAGCAGAACATTTCAACTGAAAAGATCCTGAGCTATAGCATATGATAAGCACACAGCTCATTCTGGAAACATATTTAGCCCAGAAGTGAAAGCAGAGTGAAAGTGCAAGTGACTCCAGGTATGTGATTAAAAGGAACTGAAAACAACTTAATGGCTCCACATTTTGAAAACTTAAATATATATACCCATTTCTGTGTGTTGTGCGTGCTTGAGAAGAAAGCACAGAGAACCTGAAAGCTTTTAGCAAACTCATAAAACCAGACACTGTAGGAAATGAACTTGTTCCAAAAAAGAAAAGCTACTTTTAGAAATACAGCTCCATGTCTGGCCACAAAGTAATTAAGGTTCTTAAAGCTTTCCTGTCCAGATGAGTGACTGGCACAAAAATAAGAATAACAGTACAGTAATAACAGCAGTGACTTGTCACTGTAGGGAATAGGTAGCAGTAAACAACTTCCAGTGGGAGGGTGAGAGCAAAGGGGTAGGAGTGTGCATGGTGAGGGGTCGTGGTGTGTGTGCCCCTGTGAGGTATGGGAAAGGAGAACTCAGACTGCTTGCCAAAGCAATGTGAAACATCTTGTCTTAGAGTTCAATTCATAAAAAGAATAGAACTGAGTCATATTCTTTCCACTATTCAGTGTGTATGTGACACGAGATGCAAATTCCACGTGTGATTCATAGAGAAGGATGTCAGCTTTTCAAAAGCACACACGAGTCTGAGTGCTGCTTCAGGTCCAGACTGAGCCGCTGCGGGAAACTGGCTCCTCTTCTCTCAGCATCCAAAGGCAGAACCCAGAGACCTGGCTCAGACAGCTCACCCACCTCCTGCGGTCTGATTACCACTTTCCATTCTTTCTAGCATGAGTGGAAGAAACTTGTCATGTTACAGAACCAGGTCTGCAAAACTCATCCAGTTCAAGTGGAGTTTTCCATGAACACCAGAGGGCATCGGACCAAGCCACGGAGGACAAAAAAAGGTTCAAATATGAGCAGAGCTCAACAAATCGCAGAGCATCTTTTCCCAAACATCTGCTGAACTTTTGATACCTCCATTCAGTATGTACTTGTGCCATCTTAAAGTAGAAAACTAGGGAAACTTCAAGTCCAAGTAAGATGGCATCACCCAAAAGCCCGCGGTGCAGAACTGACAGTCCCACGGATGGTTTTTTGCTGTGCGGATGCTGGGCTGACGTGCAGCACAGTTGCACTGCTTCCTTTCTGCGTTGGAGGTAAGTGAAAACCCAGAAACACTATCTGCTGTCCTTGGAAAATAACGTGGAGCATTCTGTTTGGCGTTTCTGTCAGTGCGTCCAGCTGAGCAGTCTGCCACAGCACCATGCAATTCCGTGATTTAATACTTTCTTGGGCTGCCTCAGCACAGGATGTCACAGTCCCAGAGGAACACCCATTTGTTTTGAAAACTAAGCCAGATCTCAAACTTTTCTTTTTTTTTTTTAATTTTAGGAAAATTCCACTGGTTGGAAGAGAGAAAACAGGTTTTTTTTCTCTGTAAAATACAATGTAAAGTATTCCTAACTATAAAGCTGATCAGAAAATACATTTTCTCAAGAAAATGTCAATGAAAATATAAATATTTTTTTCCTTCCATTCCATGTTTTCCATGCAAATATTAGTCTTCAAAGCTAAATAAACACATGTACACATATACATGCTTGTTGATTTGAACATGTATTCTGTCATCCCCTCTTCTCTACAGCCCAAACTTGGCATGATATTCTGCAACAGCCCTGCACTGCTGGCATGGGGAAGGAGTTTCTCAAAATATTCAGTAAACAGCTACACTCTGTTACAAAGGAAATGATAATGTCCCACAAAACCCATTGCTTTGGCAGTTTTATCCCTCTGAAAGATGCTTTTTAGGGAAGGTACTAATGAGGCCATATAGATTCATTCTGTGTAGAAGCTGATTCAGAGTAGAGAGATTCAGGAAACCCACACTGAGCATTCACAGTCCCAGCCCAGAGCCTAGAGTGGTGCTGCATATTTGAACATCCCTCCAAATATTCAGAGGCCATGGATGTGGGATTGGAAAGGCCTCTGAAGTCATCAAGTTCATCTGCTGCTGCTGTAAATGAGTACAGAAGAGTATGTTCAGGAAGCAAGGAGGGCGCTGCTCTGAGGCTGTTCTCTTCAGAAAGCTCGAGTTCATCTGACTGGAATCACCAAGCAAACCTTCAGGAGTCCCTTTTACTTCCTCTGTTGCAAAGGAAACTATTTCAGGCTCATGGACTGCATTTGTAACGGCACCCTGCAGACTTCACACATCCTGAGAAGCTGATCCAACGCATTACTTCTCTCCTTTTGTTTTTCAGTCTTACAGCCCTCGCCTGGTTATGATTCACTCTCTCAGGAGGAAATGAAAGTCAGCAGCTGTTGACTTTTTAGCCAGAGAGAAATACAGTTTATGGAGCAAAAAATCCAACAGGAACAGAAGTGGGCTGAACAATAAACCAGTTTCAGATGGAATAAACAAAGGAACAAAACCATCAGCAGCTGAGAGCAACAGGAACTCTGGGCTTCAGTTTGTCATTTGTCCATTGCAGGGTAACAAGCCAAATGAGTGTTTATATGAGACTAAGGACAGGGACTGCTATAAGAAAACAGCCCGGAAAATGCTCTAATGGTAACAGCTCCGTGCATTTGTGTTTCACTTCAGTCTGTGTCCAGGCGTAACGAAGATCGTCTCCAAAAGCGAAAAAGGAACTGAATCAAAATTAGAAAATGGACTCATTTGCAGTCTGTGAATGACCAGTAGGATCGCAAAGGGGAATACAGCAACCTTTGAATAGGTGTGGGACTTTTACCAGTGCCCCGAAACTGGCGGATAGAGAATCAAGCATTTCTTACTCTGTATTTCCCTTTTCCTAAGCCTTCGAGTCCTGATGGAATTGTTAACTCACTACATCCTGTCAGGTGTAAATGCTACCATGGTACCATTACTGTTCTGAGATGCAAGATCGAGAGGCCAGCTTCCTTCACACAAGGGTTGCCAGTTCAGAACAAGGACAACAGAGATGGAAGGTGCTTTCTCCATAACGACTGTTTGGATTTAAGCCTACCTACCCATCTACAGTGGATAAGCTGCCTGTGTGCACTTGTTAGACAGCAAGGGAACCAGAGCAGACAAAACTGTGAAAGATGAATCAAAGAAAATCACCTACTGGTTTTGGATCAGCAGTCTTTACAGCTCTAAAAACTATTGCTTCTGAGTGTTGAGATAAGGGAAGAGTAACTTCTTGGATGCCATCGATAGATATTTTATTGTTAAAAAGCAACATAATGTAGCTATCAAACTGAAAACTACCCCACAGACCTACTGGAAATATCCTGTGCATGTTTAAGTGCATCCAAAGGAAGGAGTGATGATTCCATATCTAACCTTGTCCAATTTTGATGTTGGCATCGAAGTGACAGCTGCCTTGTGGGGCTTATTGAATGAGGGAACATCACCTGTCCACACTCCTGATGTGTCCAAGGCACCGCAGGCAGGCACTTGCTTTTAGTCTATGTAAGCACAACCTCACGCTTTATTGCTTGTCACCCAGTAACAGTGACATGCTCCCAGTTCCCATCAGCTCTAAAGAACAGGCTGAGCTCAGAGGTCAGCCTCCAGGTTAGTGCAACCAGTGGTGAGCAGGGCTCAGCCTTCACATCTCTGCCATCACCACAGGCAAGCACTGCCTCAGCTAAGGCTTCTTCTTTCTCATTACCAACTGGGGAAGCGAAACAGATTCCTTTGCCCTTAGCACCTGATTTATAGAGAGAGGAAACTCACTGAAATCATGACTGCAGTAGATCAGCCATGAGAATAGCAAGACATATCTGACATGCAAGTCAGCCAGCGGCAGCCCGCCCAGGTGGCTGCCACAGTAATGCTGAGCTGTGGCACCCTGCGCAGTGTCAAGCAACACCAGATGTGTATTTCAGCCTGGATAGTGAAAGGAAAGAGGAAGATGGGATTTGTAAGTTGGGAATAGGGCTCTGGGAGATGCCTGTAGCAGGAGACTTGTAAGTGATACAGCAGAAGGTTAGCAGTTTGTGTGGGCTGAAAACATACTAGGACTCTTAATTTTTCTTAGCATCCTTCCCACTTCCCACAGGTTCCTTTCCTTAGATCTCACTTCGTTCCCTGCCTCAGTGGGAGACACCACTCAGTCACTGTATGCAGCTCCGGAGCTGCATGAGAAGCTCGGGTGGTTTTCTTCCTTGAAGCGACTCATTCAGAGTAAAAAGGATAGTGGCAAATCTAGTCGCTGTAGATCCTGAAGTAAATCAGGCATAGTGCCTCTATTCAGTTTGAAGTTTGGAAAATGCTCTCAGTAGAATTACTGCATTGATTGTTGCTATTTCAGAAAACCTATGCAAATTCTGTGAAAATATATAGAGTTAGTAATGGAAAAATACTAATAAAGGAACTCTTTCAGACCTAACTTGGCCTAAAATTTAGGCTTTGTAATAGCAAGCTGCAACAAAACTTGTATTTCCATGACATTTTGTTTTAAATTCCAAAGCGGAGGAGGGAGAAAAGTTTGAACAAAGATTCTCTGTAGTCCTTGCTTTGTGAGGAAAGACGTGAAGCCTGAGAATCTCAGAGTGACTTAAAGCTTCTCTGGGTGAATGCTGTCAGGAGTTTCTGTTCATCAGAACATATGCTGCTTCCATGCTCCCTTCAGCAGCCCTGTGAGGACGCTGCTTTAAGGGTGCTCATTGCTGCCAGCCCAGCAGAGCCCAACAGAGCCCAGCAGAATTTTGCAGGGCTCGCTCTGAGATTTCCTGGCTGCTGTCTGGGCACACTTGCCCGAACCCTGACATCCAACAGCCTGCTTCTTGGGTGCACTCCAGGTGGCCAAGTGGCCACGCTCCAGTGAGGCCAAGGGCAGAGCCTCACTGAAGTCAGTGGAATGCCTTAACACAGGTGCTCAAGCCAGCTTTCACGGTCTCTCCTTTGTATGGGGTACCTTTCCTAAGCCCTGGATTGAGGCAGTAGGAAGTGGAGAGTTACCTGTGGCACAAGGCATTTGTAAACCTTGAAAGATGACGTCAAGCTGATTGATACAATGAAATAGGAACACGAAACAGAAGGACTATGGCTCCCACCATTGCATGCCTCAGGCTGGGAGACTTGTAAGCCTGGTAAGACACACAAATGTTTTCCACAGTTATTGCAGTCCTCACTAAGTATTTCAGTTAATCCAGACCCCAATTTTCTGTCCCAAAAAGGGGGAGGAGAGAGGGAAGAGAAATTCTGACAAGTCTCAGATAGAACGCTATTCCTACAATCTAATAGCGTAGGTACATTAGGAAATCAATATTGCTAGAAAAGATATAATGCAACGCAATGTTATTTCATCGTGAAAAGGAGTTTGGCTTTTCTGGAGCTTCTGGTTATTTCCTGCTGAGAACCTCATGGCAACAATTGGTGTAACACAGTTGGATGATCTTTTTAGGTAGAAAACTTCTCCACAGTTGAGTCCTCCAACAGCAGCATCCTTACAAGTACCACCATGAAATGTATGGTCAGAGCTTGTGTTAGCACCATTTAAAAAGTATTTTCTAGCATTTATTGGCAGCAACACAAAGGGCTTCCAGTAAGTGCCCACGTCTCTCTGTACTGGCACAGTATCCCAGAGGAAGGCACTGCGGGGGCCCCCAGTCAGCACTTAGTTTAGTCTGGGGTTGCACCATCCAAAACATCCTTGAGCCTCACAAGAGAACGTTTCAAGGACAGTTTTAGCAGACTTGTGATCACAAAGGGAAAAAAAAACCCAAAGTATTTGAATTATTTATCCCCGACAGTATTTTTAGAGAGAAGAGGTTAAAATAAACTTTATCTGTAGGAAGCCTCAGCCTGATTGGAAACCTCTCCGTATATTTGGAGTCCTGTTTAATAAGCCATCCGGACAGAGGGAGCATTCTTCTGTAAAGCCCGTTTGGCACAGAAGCCTGCAGCAAGAGCTGAGCAGGCAAATCCCACGGCAGGGGAGAGACAGCACTTTTTGACCCAAACAATGTCTAGACAGCCTGAAAACAGATAAATTAACAGGCAAGCAGCAGCAGCATCACACAGCAGCAAAGCGGTGGATATTTGTCACCTCAGTGATGGGTTAAATGAAGATTCAAGGCCTCGGTATAGTCTTTATGAAACACAATGTACTCCAGCTGTCTCCCTCCCTCCTCCTGAGCTATTTACTGTGCTAACAGCTCCATGCAGAAAGTTCACATTCACTGACATGGTAAACATTTCCCATCTTTTACAGGCTGCCCTAATGAGGCAGCGGGATCAGAACAAATTAGTGGCAGAATTCCCCCATCTCCGTGCACACGGTGTAGGAGCAAACGTCCTTTACATCTCGTGCACCCTGCAGAAGCTGCTCTTGGCTCCTAATGCGGCAATTCATGGCAAATGAGAAAGTGGCTGTTCAGCCTAATGGTGTAACAGTATTTTTAAATGCAGTTCCTGGTTGAGGATGCTGCGTTTGCTTTACAGTCTGGCTGCCCTGTTTGAGAAAACACGTCTTTTACTATATATAGTGGGGTCTGAAAAATACATCTCGCTCCTAAAAGAAGCACGAATCGTTTCAGATGACACTTTGGGTAGAAAAGAGATGTGATTTCATCCACTGTGTTTACTGAAAATTATACACACACAAATTACCTTAATGAGATGCAAACCTTGTCGTTTGCATTTAGTGAACCAGTAACAAAATTCTGGTAGCTGCAATGATAGTATATTTAGCATACAGAAAATAAATAATTTGTTACATCAATGCTGTCAAAATGAAACAAGCCAAACTGTGATTAAAGCAGTTATCATTAAACCAGAGGCTGACTTCTAGAGCTGTTGTGAAAACAGCAAAAGAAGCAATTTTCCTAAGTGCATTTCAAGTGATTGAGTAAAAATTGAACTTATGGCAGACTATGTTATAGAATACTACTTAGAGTGTTTGGATGATGATACTTCATAACACAGAAGCCTTCATGCAGCACAATTTAAATCCTTTTTTTGTAGCAGAGCTTGAAAGCATATTAAAGATTGAGAGACTTTCTGTGTGAATCAGCTCTCCCATTCTCAGATATGACAGCGAGGAAGTTTTGTCTGCGTGAGATTCCCTCTGTATGCAGGAGGATGTAGAGGAGAGAGGCAGGACTCCCTGTACCACGCAAGATGCATGTCCTGGCTCTTGCCAAGCAATATTCTGCGCATCTTCAGTATGGCAGGAGTTGTAAACATGTTGTATAATCACCTAACTGGGCTGTGACCCATTTGTAAGCAGCACAGGAAAAATACATCAAAGTCACAGATAGTTTCCTCAGACAGGCCTCGACAGATACCCCTCTGGTACTAACCTAGGACTGTGAGGGATAGGTGATTTATAAAGGTGATAAGAAATAAAGGTCTGCTTTCTATACATACAGAAACCCTGGTGTAAACTCCCTACTGATTAACTGTGAAGTACCAAGGAAAGAAAAGGAAAAATAATGCATTGTTTTAGAAACAGTAGAGAACTGAATGATGTGCAGTGAGAGACTGCAACCATATTAGCGGCGCTGAGCACTGGTAGCCCTGAGATCTGCTGTCTGTTAAGCATATGTGAGGCTAAAGTGTAGCAGCCCCAAACAATACCTGCCCTTTACTGCCAGTCACTCTCTTGTATTTAACTGTGTCTGTCATCACAAGTGCCAGGAAGGCAGCGACAAGCTACACGAGCAAGTCGGGTATCCTCCTCCTTGCTAAAGCCCACCGATGCAGATCTTGAACTTTGATTTCATGGCATTGAAAGGTTTGGTTCCTTACTGGTCTGGAGCTCTGCCTGCCACTGAAGGAGGTTGGGACTGGATCCACTTGTGTCCCTACAGCTAGGCAGAGTCTGGAGCAAGTGCATCACTTTCCAAATGTGTTACACATTCCAGAATGTATTATTAAAAGCAAAGAAACTTCATTTCACAGTGTAGTATCTCATTTTTGTGCAAGGCATATATAAGCAGAGAGGTACTCCCATTCTTAAAAGCCTGCACTCTCAGTATCTTCTTAATAACATGGGCAGGTCTGATCACTAAAAGCTGAGTGCACACAAACACCCTTTCTTGCCATGGGTTTTCTTCATGACAGCATTCTGTTTATATTCGTCATTCTCCTTGGAGCCCTTTCCTTTCCCAAAGGTCTACTGGATTTAGGGAGGATGCATCATCGCTGGTAGACATCTTCCGTGGTCTGGATTTATAAGTTCTTACTCTGTTGTTATATTGCTCCACCAGAAGGTTTATAAGTCACACTACTTGTCAAAGTTATGAGGATGCTGAATCACTTTTATTAGGCATCAAAGTCTCCCCCTCACCCTTTCATTTCTTTAACTGAAAGCTTCATTAGATTGCAAAATGGCACCTCTGTGCTCAGACAGGCCTGTGGGCAAATCAGTTTCTTTCCTTTGTTAAATCTGATTGATTTATTTCACATATAAAATGAGCAGTAAATGTTCAAGTTCTAAAAAGTTACTTAACAAGTGTCTGAGCAGAATGAAAATAGCTTTCTAAGATAGTGCAAATACTTATCATAAGCTTATTAAAGAGACTCTTTTCATTTTTGGATGTTACCAAATGCCCATAAATTCTTAGATGTTCAAGTAGTCAGGCACCTGAGGAAGCCTGGGATAACAATCAATTATGAGACATGCTGCTCGAGTTGAGTTCTGCAGCACTGAAGAAGAAGGTACCACTCTGCTTACTTAGTGGCAGGGAAACAAGAGGTAGACCTGGAGGACTGCTATGAGCCAGGCTACAATTGCAAGTCTCTCTCCAACCCAGTAGGCAGCCCATGCACTCCAGGCATCACTGTACCTCCAGAGGACTCAGACAGGAATATACAGAACTGGAGTCTGGCAGTAAACCCTTATTCAGGCAATTTGTCAGAGATATCACTCAGACACTATTGTGTTCCTCTTATTTGGCCACTTGGCACTTAGTGACTCATAGAAGCTTAATGAGAAGAGACAGACGCTTCCCAAGGGTGTCTCATCCCACCTGGAGGAACATGTCTTCTGCAGGATGCTGTCTCTCTCTACCCCCATTTGGGACAAGTGCTAGAAGTTCAGCCATGGCTGCACTTAACCTGGGCAAAAGATGAGACAGCTCCTGGAGTAGGGAAACACCTTTTAAAAGGGAGAAAGACAGATGTGAACCTCGGGCTCAGCAGCAGCCTAGAGGGGAGAACGAAGCAGTGATGGAGATGTAAGTGACAGCTTGTAGGCTGGCAGACTGTATCAGAGGCTTAGAGAAAAAACAACAAACCAGCATAAAGTTGCAGGTGAGCAAAGGCCAGTTCCCATTTCATGCTAATTTTGCTACAGACAGCTTGTCCTGCTGCCCAGCTCCAGGGTTACTGTGCTCAGAGCCTGTTAATTTTCTGATTTCCTTTGACCATATAATAAGAAGGAAGCAAAACCAGAAGGAGAGAGGTGTCTCAGAGGGGAGAAACGACTGAAGGAAAGAGAAAAAATCAGTTGAGGAAAATGGCAGAGGAGATCTAGGGATTACGCACTGTAAAAAAAGCTATGAGCATAGACTTTCATAGCAACTGAAGGGGAAAATATAAAAAGCACAACAAAAAACCCTGTCTCCTGTGGTGAAACTTCACTGAAATGCTATTAAGGATAAATCTTTTATTGTATTGTCCTGCAGGCAGTCTGGTAAAAACTGTATTCTCAGCATAAATGAACTCTCCCATTATAAAATAGGAAAAAATGTCTGCTTTCAGGACTGGCTCTGTGTAATGGCTGCTGAGATATCCACTGGGGATATTTAGGAGCAGTAGCAAGTAGGAGTAGGCCCAGATATTTCCTGCTGAAATAAGAAGGTCTTCTGAATGAGCAGACACATCAGATGTGTTTGCAACCAGCTTCCCATGGGCTACCAAAAGACTGCAGTTCACATAAAGGATTTAGCCCAGGGAGAGCATTTAGTGAGGAAATAACTCCCTCTGCTCCGTGATTTGTCAGGATCTCTTTTAATTGGCTCTCTGGCTGAGAGATAAGGAAAAACACAGGCTAAGTTAGCCCTGGGGGAGTTAGAGCAAGGACAGCTTTAACCCCAAAGTGAGAAAGGGTTTTCAAAAGGAAAGGGCAAAGTTTTTAAAGATGTTGGTCCAGAGCAGGAAGTCTCCATTTCAAAGAGACAGCGGTGCAGTGGGCCTCTGGTGGAGCAGCCCTTCTCCAACAGCCATCACTGAGAACAGCCAGAGGCCACCAAGTCACCGTCACTACTGGCAGGTGCCATAAGCAGGACATGGACATGTGAATGAAGACTCAGACAGTCAGCACATCCCACCAAAGCAGAGCCATTTCAGCCACAGGAGCTTGCATTTTTTCCTTGCTTGCGCAGTCCTTGCTGGTTTGTTACATTTCTGATGTAGTGCTGCCCTCAGAATTTACATACATGTCTTCTAACCTCAGCAAAGCTCTCACCAGTCAACCAACTTGTAATTTTAACAGAGATTTGCAGGCCAGATCTTAGAAAAGTTTAGATGTGCCATTATGTGTGTAAGGTCTGTGCGTGGTGAGACAGTCAACCGTCAACTTGATAATGATGCTGTTTGCATGCAAATCATGGCCACCAGCTACACACACAGACACACATCTGCTGAGCACCAACCTCGGCTGCACATGAAACGACAGGCTCACTATTTCCAGACTTTCTGGCTGCAGGAATGAAAACTCATGTGAAAAAGCACAAAAAACACGCTAAAAATGTTCTTATCTTGGGGGAGATTTCTGCTTCAGATTCAGCCATTTTTCTGAGAACAACAGGCCAGATAAATATCGCGTCTTTGCCGCCATAGCACCATCCTAGTTTCTGTGCCAAGTAACTCCTCACACCTCCTGAGCTTCTCCTGTGTCACCGTTCTGAAGTTCTTCTGAAAAAGCAATTCCCTGGAGATCCTTCTCACCCAGAACGTTTATTGCAGCCCCGATGGCAGTAACTGCAGCATTCCCCACCTGCATCGCTCTGCCTCTCTGTTTCCCCCTGGTTATGGGAACGGCCACATTTCAGACACCCAGATGACATTTTGGAGACTGCATTTACAATCTTGTGTCCATTACTTTCTGAAACTGCAAAACTTTCTGTTTGTGTGCATTATTATTTCGGTAGCAGCTCATGCTTAGGTTAGAAGTACACAGTCAGTACAGGTGGGAGTGTTCAGTCTTAGTCTTCAAGCAAACAACACTGTAAGCTTACACATTTCTGTACATGTGAGACTGTCCTTAAACCTCCTTTTATAATTATGAAATATTATTCTAATTAAAGCTTTTCATGCAGTTTTGTGGTTTGTTTGTTTTGCTTTTCTCTCACCTTGGACAGCAAAAATCATTTATATAGCTAGCTCCATTTTTAGAAACACAATAGGGATGGCAAGGAGGGATGCTGGGTACACTAGAACCAGGAGTTTATCCTATAGCAGGTTCCCTGCAGGAGCCGAATTTAAACATATTTTTCTTGATTTGGTATGATTAATTCTGATGCCAGGGGATTCGTGGTACCTTTCCTCAGAATAAACCCATGGGAATTGCAGACACTTGCTTCAGAAAGATTGTTCAGAGCACCAGGAAAGCAGGCCAAGGAGTAAGAGATGATGCAGACAGGTGGCTGTGATTTCCAACCTTTTCTTTCTCTTTTCTCCCTCCTCTCTCTGGCTCAGCTGAGCCTAGTATTAGCGCTGATGGCAGTGATTCACCATGTGTCAGACACCCTGGGGAAAAGAGAGGGAGGGAAAAGCAAGCACCGCTAGTCAGAGTAGGAAGAAAACATTGCTTTCCTTTTGATTTAGAATTTCCGTTCACATCAATTCTTTGCAATTTTAACTCAATTCGGAAGTGGTAAAACACAGTATTGCCCCAAAACCCAGAGTATATAATCTGTAGCGGGGTGTCAGTGGCAACCAGAAGAAAGGATCACTAAGTTCCAGAAACTGATGGTGTTAGAGTGTGGCAATGGTCAGGTGGCAACGGTGAGCTCGTAGGTCTTCCTAAGAGTCTGCATCTTCTGTGTGGATGTGAGACGGAGATGGGGAATTGTCATTTGATGTAAATTTCTGGGGCTTTTGAGGACATATAACCCAAAGACTTGGCACTCTCTCTCCATCTGGTTACAATACCGGGTCTTCCTTTCCCTGCCGGGCAACCTTTGTGGAAAGCCTTTTCCCAAGTGACAAAATTGAGCATCAGCAGCACTGCAAAGTACTCCAAGCATGAACATTTTTTGCCCGTTTTACTTGGCCATCCACTGGAGAATTCTTTCTCAAATGACTTTTAGGAAGCAGAGACAGCCTTGCTATTGTGCGACAGATACAAACTTGGTTCTGGGATCTCCAGGAAACTTAGACAGCTTCGAGTTCTCCCAGAACTTAGGGTTGAGCCATAACTGTAAAACATACAGGCTTTTGCTGGCTCAATTTCAAGTGGAATTATTCGCAGCAGTTATGAAACACTGCTGCAGTTGTGTCTTTATGCCCTCTACAAATTATAACATTTTTCCATCCTTCTTTTCCGGTATGTTTGGAGATGCCATCTTCTCCTTCTTCCATGTTTATTACAGAAGAGCTGTCTAAAGCACCAGCAATATGTGAGGCTTCAGTGTGGCCTGATAAAAGTGCAGATTGCTGAGCTGAATTCATTATCAGTATATGGTTCACATATAATAGAGGTACATGCAGCACCAAGCATTAAGGGATCATTTATTCCAGGCTACAGATAGGATTCAGCTTGTGAAATTACCACACATTTTTCTAGTGATATGGGTGGGAGAAGTTAAGTCCCAGGGTGCTGGAGGCCTTATAGATTGGGAAATTGTAGCAAAGCAAACTTCATGTCTGTAAGAACTTAAGGCACAGAAACCAGATAGGCAGCTTTCCTCTGACCTGGTCTGTTCTCAGGAGAACTTTCAGATACTTTCAGAGACACATTTGGTCCCTTTGTGCTAAAGTAGTGCCAGAGCACACATGAGAATCTTGGATTTACCCCGATGAAATCACTATTATGAGAAGAATCTTTTTGATTCAGTCAGAATTAATTCATTGAAAAAAAACCTTGAGTTTAACAGGAAAATACAGGCTCGGATAGGTGGAATATCCTTTGAAAGTTAAGCAAGGGTATTTTTTTCCCCTCTACTTACATCTAAGTAGATGGATTAACAGAGGCATATGGAGGAGATCAAATATACCTTGAAATAATGGATGTATAAATCTGTGGACTGAACCTCTTTTGAGTACTGGATAGGAGAGGAGGAGATAGAATGTAAAAATGTAGAGATCATTTACTGAGGGGATGTAATACTGCAAAGCCACGGTGGTTCTAGGATCCTCAGTGTTTTATAAGAGGAAGCTTGAAGTTATTTTAATAAACCACTGAGGCCAGTTCTTCAAAAATGTAAATGTACAACTGTGCACAAAATCTGCATATGCAAATCACCGCAATTGGGCAAGCAAATCAGATAATTGCATGCAAATATGCCTACTCACTCTGTGCCTGTGTCTACAATGGTAGTAACTGTGCATGCAAATTAGGTACACATTTTGTACACATAAAGGTGCAGCTTAAATGGCATATGGCATGAAAATATGGCATATAATGTAACAAAAGAGGGAGAAGGAAATAGCGAAGGATGCAAAGTTAGCAGTAAATAATAATATGGAGCGTACACAAACACACACACATGAATCAATAAACATGGGATTAAGAAAAAGAAAATACACGGGTCTTTTGAGAGCTTAAGGAACTGAAATGGCACATGATGCATGGAGCGGGCGGCCGTCCAAAGCTAATACAGCTTACCGGGAGACCGAGTGCCCATTCGAAGCACAGGCTGAGTAGGGCTTCACTAAGCCACACCAAATTCTTGCTCATTTGACCCAGAGTCCCTCTCCTTGAAGGGAAGATGGAGTTCCGTCTCTCAGGCTTACACAGGTGGAAGGCTCAGCCACGATGTCAGCAATAGTGCCAAGTGAACATCAGATGTGGTGGCGGTTTCTTGTGATGCACGGACAGATGTCTTCAAGGAAAAAGGCTTTGTAACTCTTTTGTCTTTCAAAAGTATTGATTTTGCTTCAACTACCTTTCCTTCTGCTCGGGAACTAACCAATATAACCTCATTGCCTTTTCCCATTGGGCTGATTTGGATTCAGACTGCATTATAACAAGATTGCTGGCAGAAAGGATGGATGGATAGATGGATGGATGGATAGGATTCTAACCTCAACTGTATCCTTGAACTTAAAATCTGTGTTATATCTTTAAAGCACTTAGACCTTTAGCTCAGTTGTTAGCAGATTAATGAGATGCACAGACTGACATTTTATTTGAAATTTTCCAGGCAGAGAAACATAAAGTGCTCAGCATGAAGAGCAGACTGAGTAGCGATGACAGCATGCCCCCTCAATCACTCCAGGCTTCAGCATGCTCACAGATATGAAACAATGAGCAGAAGTTGGAGAACGGAATAAAAAACGTTGATTAAATTTTGATTCGGTCCTTTTTATGCGCGCAATTCCAAAGTTGTGCCACACTCAGACAGCCATAACGTTAGAGATTACCGACCACTTGGAGCCTTCGGGACTGGGCTCGTGGTACTCGTATCATCAAAGACCTGTGTGAAGAGGGCACACAATGCAAAAATATCTTAATGATCCAGAGACAGTCACAAAAGTCAGACTTGCCCAAGGGCATCTGAAACATCATTGCACAGGAAACTGATGTGGCCGCATAGAGGATTTGGACGGAAAGTAGATAGATGTCCAGTCTCCTGTCTCCAGCTTTTTCAGTGTTCTTGTTGTCTGGTTTTCCTTTGCATCTCAGAAACCTAGGCAGGGTTTTGCCCTTGCTTGGACAGCTCCACAAATTCACTGAACAGCCCCACCATGGGGATTTTTCTGGCTGTGCTATTTCAAGAACCCAGCGCGTGTCCCTGGAGCCGCTTGAGGAAGGCTGTAGAGGATGGCACTTTGGTGGACAGTGTAGGTAATGAAAAGAAGGGCATGGCCTGGGGAACCAGTTAGGCATCTTGCTGTCACCTACACTGAAAATAAATATATTTTTCTATATCTGTGCCCTCTTCCTCATTCTTTTATTTTTCAAATGCAGTAATTCTCTAGAAATCGGAGGCAGAAGCTGTGCTGAGGTTTCTGATGTGCATAGCTTGGCTCTGTCCATCTTGTGCCACTTTGAAATGAGCAGCCACTTTCACTTATGAATAACATCCTAGCGGTCTGCTGTGTTATTCAGATCAACACAAAGTTTTGAAGTTTTAAATTCAGCTTTGGACCAGGTTCAAAGCATGTATTTTCCCTTACAGATCTGTATGGCCTTACATGCTGGAACAACAAAAATTTGGAGCTACTCCTCACACAGTGATTATGAGTGCCCATGCAACACACTGAGGGAGCATTCATTTTTCAGTACATATCTGGGCTAAAATGTTTTCAGAAAGGAGGAAACTTAGCACTTAATGGATTTTGACCAAACTTCAAGGTAGTTTGGAAGTACATTCCGACATGCAGCATTAAAAACACTACTGGAGCTGCACTCAGAGGATTGGGAAATATGTGCAAGCCCCAGTGCACAGACCAGGGCTTTTATTTCCCTTCCAACTGCAGCCTGTGCCTTTTGAGGCTTACTCTCGTACCCAGTAGAGTAGATGAGAGACTCTCCATTGGATTTAGGAGGAGTTGGACAAATCAATACCATAAGTTCGCTCTTAGGAACAGTTATATTGGTCAAAATAAATATTTCCAAACTAGAACAAGTCCATTTTAAACCCTCTCCTTCTCCTAGCAAAACAAAAGTATTTCTCACCAGAACTGGTCAGACGTGTGTCTGTTAGTGAAATCACACACTGAAGCAGGGGATGGCTTCCTGGACAGTACCAGTACATGACTTGGAAATATTTCTTAAGAGACATATTGAGCATCTTTGCCAGAGTTTTGAATGTGGGAGCTTTGTCCCCACTGACAAGCTAAACTTATTTCTGTCAAAAGTAACATTCAGAGTTCAACTCATCTGAGCAACCATACGTGATAAAATTTCCCTTTATACAAAAATTAAAATAACATCAGGTAAACTGTGGACTGTATCCAGCTTGTTCCTTTCTCCCTGTCCATGAGGAGGAACCGGGGACTTCCTGGCTGGCAAACAGATTTCAGCTTCTGGAAAGATGCTGAAATGAAAGAATCAAAGCATTTGTAAGCACACAGAAGATAACAAGAAAATAAGTATGAACAAACGTACACTTACTGGGAACAGACCGCATCAAACCAAGCTCGTTTCTTTCCATGACAGGATAACAGGCCCAGGAATAGAGGAGAAATGGTTGTCATGGCTTGATTTAAGCAAGTCTTTTGACTCTGACTCACAAGACGTTTTTATAGGCAAGCAAAGAATCTCGGTCTTAATGAAGCAGCTCAGCAGTGGGTGCAGTCAGAGTTAGTGAGACACAGCTGCAGCAATGACAGCACCAACAGTCTGGGGTGGCAGGAAAGGCAACTGCTACCATAGGGGATAGATAAACAGTGAATCCCCTCAGCACGCAGTGGAAGCCTTCTGCAGAAGTACGGTTTCCATGCGCTAAGAGCAACTTCTAGAAAGTAGAAGTTAACAGATTGCTGTTAATTGTTTGGAATTGGGCAACCACAGGAACTCTGAAAAACACTGCTGGATAAACCTTCCCATAGTCTTTGTAAACGTAAGAGATGATAATAATAATGCTAATAATGATGATGATAGTAATAATAATAACGATAATAATAATTATTAGTAATAGAATGTTGCAGTTAAAGTCAAGTGCCAAAGTAGGGTTAAGTATTTGCACAGCACTGTTGCCCAGGGGCCAGAAGAAGTTGGGGTCAACTAACATTCATTATGCACCAACATCTCTTCATTCAAATCTGAGCATGTGGCAGACATCTGCAATGAAAAATACATGTGCACAAGCTCCAGAAGTAGCTGATGTACTCAGTGTCACCCAGTTATCATGGATTTAATGAAATCTGGGTTAAATCCCCTATGAGATCGGGGAACAATGCCTTTTCTCTTCATCACAAATCTCAAGCTTGCTAGCACTGAGTGAAAGACGAAGTGTTGTATGCTTTACAACCCATTCCAAGCCCTTGTGGGATTAGTTAATTATTCTTTGCAATAATTAAGGCACAAACAATTGATACAAGAATCTCCATTTGTTTATAGTGAGAGGATTCCCTTCCCCCAAGGCTGGAGAAAGCTACAAATACATTTATGCTCCAAAGCTGCTGTTCTCCAAAGGGAGATTGTTCTGCTTGGCTGAGAATGAAAGCCATCTCGTCGCTGTGGCAGGTATGGCTATATTAAGGCAGCAGTTGGGGGCCCTCAGGAGTTACTTCATTACACGTTGGAACAGCTTCATTCTTCAAGGACTGGCATCAAGCCAATTAGTCCTATAGGAAGACTGATGTTTTAACCAGACACATCCATCTACGCTGCAGCTTTCTAAATGCACTGTTTTCTAGGTATGCACTGAATGTGCATTTCTATTCCTCATTTTCTACAAAGGTCAAAGGACACCTGCGATTTTTGTTCAAGGCAGATGTTCCAGGAGCCTGGAAAGCATGTGAGTGAAAATCAGGCATTGTCTTTCGTGTATTAATTACCTACAGCATTCACTGAGGGACAAGCGAGATCTAAAAATATTATTTGGCCTTTCACCAGGTAATCTATCACAGATTTAAGGGACTAGAAGAAAAGTAACCGCAGTTTGTAAGCATCCTCTGAGATCCTGCTCAGAAAATCTAGCCAGAAAAAAAAAAAGTAGCATCTCAGGAACCTGCAGGCATGGAGAAATGAGAGCAAAACTGTACAGTGGCCAAAGTAATAAAGGCAACCACCTACATAAAAGCCACGTCCCCAGAGGCGTGACTCTGGACACGTTTGTTCTAATGTGCTGTGGAAGGACAGTCACCCAGCTGCAGCCCACCGCCCCCCTTCCCTGCACTGCCATGATGCAGGCACAGCCTGACGCAGGGTGCACACAGTAAGGGGCTGCTGCTGCCCTGCCCTGAGCGCACCCATTGCTGCTGCCTTGCTGTGAGGGGCTCCTCTCGGTGGCTTTCTTTCCAGTGCTCTTAAGGTCTATCGACTTTTCACCTGTGTGTTATGACCTGATACAAAACTTGTGTGCAGGGCAGGAAGGAACCCGAGAGGCTGTTTTCTCTCTGTTGACTTAACTCACAGGGTGTGTTCCGGCAATGAACATAGACTGCTCCAGGTTTATTGGGGATGGGATGTTCCGATTCTCAGCAGCACTTTGGCAAGAAAGCTGCCTTTGTCAGTCTGCATTGCAGCGAGCAAGTGGGAGAGAACGGCCCCAAGATCCTAAGTCCTTCCTGACATGCATTAGCTGTAAATGTGAGCCTCTGTATGTTCAAACGTGGGGCAAAGTTACATTAGAACAAACAAAAGTGTTTAATAATCAGAGCATCCCACAGAGTTTGAGATCTACAGGAAGTATTAGGGAGATGTTTTTAAAGTATTCTAATCGTATTACAAAAAATAGTCCTGTACTTAGTACTGAGCGTGTAGAAGCTGGCTGCAGATTGTAACTGGGTTTCTGTATTATAAGTATTACAGTAATGTTATAAGCATTACGATAATTAAAGCAGCTACTCCCTAAGTGACATTCTCTATCATCTCTTTGGTAATTAATTTCCCCACTAAGCTGCAGCCCCTGCTTCTTCAGAGAAGCACAGAGGTGATGGGGACACAGTTCTTGTTCCTGAAATACACCGAAGCCACTCTGCCAAAGCCGGGAGGAGGTTTCTGCTGACTGCATGTGCAGCCCCAGCACATGAAGCAGAGGTCATGCAGGGCAGTGTGCCTGCCAGGCTCTGCAGGGTGAGAATGAAGACGGTGCTGCCAGTCCTTCCTCTAGGAGTAGTCAGAACGCTCTGAAATCCTAAGAGGGCAAAAAACCCTGAATTTTCACAGCTCTCTTTTGGAGGTACCAAACTCCAGACTGTCACAGTATATATCATCTAGGCCATTACACCTACACATCTCAGCTGCTTTAATATTGTATGTTGAAAGGGAAAGGTCTTGTACACACAGGCACCTAAGGAGGGTTAAATAGTACCGAACTTCAGATGTCTCCATCTGATCTGCTTGGCTGGACTTCCTTTATAGTCAATGGGCAATCACACTTGCGGTGTGATTCATCCAACCTCTTTCAGTAGACAGCTGCCAGTCAAGGTGACTATCACCTTTAAAGTGTCTCTTTCTCTGCACTGAGTACAAAAGAAGTTGAAAAGACCATCTCACACAGAGATGCCTACATTGTGGACATCTCCAGACAGTTGAGATGAATCCCAGCCAGAATTTGTATGAGCAAAGGGAAAATCACAAAGCTGAGAAATTGCTGCAAAGCATTTAGCAGCACCCTATGAATTTCTTTTTGTTACATGTCTGCCATGGAATGATCAAACTACAGTTCTGATGTAATCCCAATGTACTGCACATTCTCACAAAACACTTTCTTCGCATGGTTACTCCTTACTGGGTAAAATATTAAGGTAAAAGAAGAGGAGAGGGTATTATCAAACAAACTACTTTTTTGCAGTGTATGCAGTAAGATGAAAAAGCTAATTTGTATCATAATAGCATGTCTTGGAAGAAGAGATGGGAACATTTATTCTTCTAGTTTTGCACAAATGCAAAGTCCTCAGTCATCCTGCAGCAATGTCTGATTTTTAAATCATTCACATTTTCTCCCTTTGTGTGTGACACTCTGTTATAGGCATTGCAGAACCACGGTGCTTATCCTCCAGATGTGTCATACGTTATTTGGCTGCAAAAAGTTAAAGCAGCTACTTCCTGAGTGGCATTCTCTATCATCTCTTCGGTAATTAATTTCCCCATCAAATGTTGACCATGAGTTTACAATTAAAAAAAAAAAGCAATTTGGAGAGGAGACAACCTGCAATGGTTGGATGAGCTTTTGAGCACTTTGTAATTGAAGGCCTTGCTACTTGCCAAAGGGCAGTCTGAGTAGCTTTCCAGAGGTGATGTCAACAAAACTTTCACGGAGATGACTGCTGTCAAGAAGAACAACCTCGTTAACCTTCAGTCCGTCCCAGGGCTGTCTGCACTACTCGGCACAAAAAGCTATCAGAATAGTGCCAACCCATTTCCTACCTGTCACAATTCAAATGACTTAAGTCCCATGAGGGCTATCTCTTTTAATTAGTCACTAGTTCCACTGTCAGGTATTTTGTTCACACAACTATGTGAAGGAATGAGGATTAACTCATTTCCCCAATAATTATTGGTTAACATTGGTTCTGCTCCTCCTCTTCTGCGATGGCACAGTCTGCTCTCCCGGAGGATGAGTCCCTGTTTCCAGCAGCACAAAGAAGCTCCTTTCTGGGAAGGTGCACACTACTAACTTTTCTGCACGCTTCTGGTAAAGATGTTCTCCTTTGTAGGGGCATACATCTGAATTCACAACCGGTCACACACGTTCCCAGATGTCTTCACCTGCTTTAAAGCACCTGCCTCTTGTTTACTCAGTGTTGTACCTCAGCACAGGAAGCTCCTAGGTTCAGAGTTTACCTTCTATTATTTGTTTGCTGATATAAATATGTCTTCCGGTGTTCACCCAGCTTATGTAAGCTCTTATAATTATGTCAGCATTACCTGACAAAATACAAAAAAGATTTTTTGTCTGCTCACTTTTGGCCATACAAGTTCACGTGTGCTGGGCTGTGCTGCTGCCATCCGCTCATCGGGGTGCACCCTAAGGAAGGTGGAAACTTGGACACTGATAGAAAGATGTTTTCTTAGTGTTGTTGCTCCTGGTTCTTAGTTCTTTAAAGTCAGTGCAGCTTACTCCAGGGATATTTTAATTACATGAGTTCTTCAGCCTTCTAATCACTCTCTGATTTTACAGCACTCCGCATTCAATTGCAAGTCTCACGATATTTCACAGGTTTTCTTTTTTAAAGCCCCAGCTGCTGAATTCATGCATTGCAAAACGCTCTCGTCTTTCATTTTAAAAAATTCCTCTTCTAGTTCTTATGTTTGTGGAAAGAAGCCTGAAAATATGAAGCCCCTGTAGAGCTCCAAAGAGAGAAGGCCAATAAAAGGAATTCAAAGAATATTAGTTTAAGCCAATCTCATGATTTCTTTTTCCCCAAGGCCTGGCTCATGATTTTTGAGAACTGGCATTTGGAAATGCTGGAAACATAAAACTCTTAGTAAGGAACAGGGGGAGTTACTAAGAAGCATGAAGAGAGAGGGAAGATTTATTCACTAAAATGTGAGCATTAAAGAATTGAAGAGGGAGCCTTGTTAAAGGCTAGCAAAATTCTATTACTCTCATACTCAGCAATTCTCCTACACAGTCCCTGGTGACTCAAAGGTGCATCATTTTATTACCCTTAATTTCACCAGCAGCTTGATGGTCTGAACACGGTAAAGTCATTTGGCTCAATGGAGAAAGAAGAGGGCATTTGGGGGCTATACATGGCTTGATATCTTTTAAAAAAAACAATCAGGCCAGAAGACATCAAACAGAACATTGCTGGTCCGGTTTACTGTGGCTTACCTTGCTATACAAAAGCATTTTTCCCCAGCTTCAGGAGAAGTACATTTTTATGATTTAAAAACAGTTATGGAGTTCATTTGTTTTTAAAAACCATCCTAAAAGTAGGCTGTTCTTATAGAAGTCTTTCTTTTTTAATGAGCTCGACTATCAGAACTTATCATAGGGCCTTTTTGACCTATTTAAAGATGTCCAAAGAACTTAAGTATTTATCATGTTAAGTAAATACCAAATCTTCACCATAGTTAAACCCCAAGAAAAGGAACAACTGTGTCTATCCACGCTGATGGATATGTTACATGTATATGCCTCGAGACTGCTAGACCAAATGTTGCAGGTATAACAAAATCAGTCTATTTACTGAAATTCAGAAAGATGTTTCCCATTCTTTGGAAACTGAAAACCCACAGTATATCTTACATTCTCCCACTAAGATAAAAACATTTTGGTATTATCTCTTGCCCATTCATCAGCTGGAGTGGGGAAAATTCACATTTTTGCTCTTACCTCAGTGCAGACTTTGGACTCTAAGTAGTATATCCTGAATAGCTGAAATGGGAAAGCAAGTAGCTGCAAAGGAGCTGATGTTGAGTCAGAAACAGAGAAGGCCTGGCTTGCTTGCCTGTGTCAGACTACGGCAGAGACTCAAGCACTTTCAAACCCAAGAATGAAAAATTACCGAGGCAATTGCTCGGGCCTGAACACAGCTACTGGAAGACTCAGAAAATGAAAAATGAATCCAAGGTTTCTCTACCCAAGATCTTTCTATAAAGTGGCAGGCATTTGTATGCCTAAAATTGCCTGCCTAGCCTTTTCAAGTAAACTACGAAAAGTAAAGGAACATGCAGAATAAAGCAGCTGGAAATACAAGAGACTGCTCATATAGCTCTTGTGATCACACTGTGTTTTGTATGCACAGCTGCCCCAGCAGTTTCCCCATCAGATGTGCTGCTGCATTTGTGCATTTATGCCAAAGACAACAAACTGCAGAAGATTCAAATGAAGAAGCTTAAGAGGATTTAAGGGAAGTGCTGCAACACAAGTTGCGTTTGACTGCTTGAATTACATTTAATCTGGCTCCCCCAGCAATAATAATAATAATATAATATGCTGTAAAAGGGAGTCTAAAAATCTTAAATTGAATCGGTATGTTTACTATCAAAGTGGCTGTGTGGAGTGCACAGTACAAAGTTTTAATACTTTCAGCAGGCAAGTCATACATCTTGTCTAGACACCGGGGAAATTTTCAGACACAAAATTATTTTAAATGCTAAAACAAATAATGCAGACTTTACCTCACATCCCTAGCAGATTGTGGAATGTCATTTACTTTAAATTTGCAGCCAGACATCACACAGCCAGAGAAATTGCCTGTATGAAAAATAGGCTGACACTTATCACTGCATTCCAGTGGGACCAGGCAGTGATGTCAGCGCTCTCTGTCTCTCCCAGACAATTGAGCTTCCTCCAAATCAATAAAAACAAGGTTTATTGGTATGTTTGCTTTATCACACTTGAGCCACTTTCATCGTCCCAGTGACAAAGTCTTCACAAATTGAATCATTAAACACAGTAATTGTGTTTCAAATACATTTTAGAGAGGAGGAAGGGAAGAGAGTATAAAAGATTATTCGCTGCAGTATTTATGGCTACAGAATTTAGATTTGTAACAGTTTGCCGTACCTATATTCTATTTTTCAGTATGGAAAAAGGAGCAGGGGTGGGGGCGGAGGAGGGACTCCAGTAAGTGGAACAAACAGTTGCGCTCCAATTCAGACCAGCTAAGCTTTTAATATTTTGCTGAAGGAACGTTATATAAGGAATTTCTCAACAGATCCTCACACAAAATGTCAAACTTATTTTAAAATTATTTCTTAAAAATAGATGGGCTTACAAAAATTAAAAAAAAAGAAGGCACCCTGGAGTCAGGATCTAAGGACTGTTACCATCCTTGTGGTTAAAATAATTCCTTCCTTGGTGTTGCTCAGTCTCTTACGCAAGCCTGTAAACTCATTTCGCTCCAGCACTCCTTAAATCTTTGTCGCTCTTTGCATATGTGGTTGCAATTTACATGCCACCCACATTTAAAGAGGTATTGACATTTTCAAGTCGGCTATTTTAGCCCCTGGATTTAAAGTGGTATCAATCACACTTTATTTCCTCACTCCGGAGCTCAGGCCCGTGCTTGCCGCACACCCAGCTCTCTCTGCAGCACAAGAGGTGGCTAAAAGCCATCTGCATCCCAGCAGCCCTCCAGCTGGCTGCCAGGCCCGGGTTATTGAACCCCGGTGGGGCCGGGGCTGGGTGCCCCCAGCCGTGGAGATTTTGGCCTCTCCGTTCTCATAGTTGCTATGCAAACTGAGTTCATGGCTGTTTGGCGGATGGCCTAGCGAAACACAGACACCGTTCACAAAACTATCCAGCATTATTCAGCAAAATTGGGTGTGACTGGCGTTCTGTGCGCTGAAGAGGCCTTTGACGAAGCTGGCATGCAAATGGCATTGTTCTGTGCTGAATGGCGGTGACCTGTGCCGGGCAGGGTTAGGTCAGCGGCAGGCCAGGCCGAGAGCTCATAAAAGTCCCACATGCTCCAAGCCCGACTTGGGAGTAAATCGGGGATTCCTCCAGACAATGGCATGCGTGCTTTTGTCTTAGGCAGCAGCCCTCGAGAGCAGGAGGGCCGCAGACACGGGCTTGTCTCCAGAGATGTGCGCAGGTTGGGCATTCCCCTTTTATTAGGTTTCCTGGGTGAATCAGAGAGCATTTCTTCCTTCCCTCTTCTTATCTTGCTGCATTTTTCGTACTCAATTAGCCTGAAATGGAACATGATCAACCTCCTAGCTGGAGTTTCCTCCCAGCGCACTGGTATCAGACCTCTCCACACATTATACAAATTGTATTTTATCATCGAAAATTAAATCTAGAAGGCAACGATGTTCAAGTACAGAACACTTAAGAATATACGAGCGCTTCCTCTGCTGTGCCGGCTCTTCAGACGAATGGAGGAATGTCAGTCAGGAGCTGCTGCTCTCCCAGCAGCTCTAAATCACTGCAGGCCCTTCCCCATGTCGCGCTGAGGCGGCCATGGAGCCAGCAGCACGCCTCACACAGCAGGAGGTCCACGGTGGTGCTGGCAGTCCCTGAGCTCTTTACACACCATTCATTCCCTCGCACATGAGTGCAGGATGCTGGAAGGCTGTTTGCTTTAATGCGTGGCTAAGAACAAAAATCTAGTGCCTTTCAATGGCATTATTTCTTGCACAGAAGCCATCTTGCGTGTGTTCTGACGGAGATTTATTTCTCTAAAGGCATAAAATGATTAGGGATCCACTTTGATCCTGCCAATGAAGTGCAGACAGGATTGATGGCCTTCCCGGGTGACCCTTTCCCTTTCTGAGGTTGGTGTTGAGGCAGGAAAAAGTTCACAGTGTGTGCACAGCAGATATTCCACAGGGGCTCCTTAGCACCATGTCCAGAATCACATGTGCCAGGGAGGGTGTCCACCAGCCTGCTCTGCTTTCATCCAAAGCGACTGATGCAGTCAGCAACTGCAGACCACCTCTGTTCCTGCAGCTGGAGGAACAGCAATAGAGCTATTTTGTTGTCCGTCTGCTAATTCAAAACAAATGTCACCCATTCGCACCAACATAAAACCTTCCTGGAACTGGGAGGGGAAGGATATTCATACATTGTTCGTGTGTGTGAAAAAAAACACATATAAAATCACCTACATCTGGGTCATTTCCTCTCATCATATCGAGTAAAACAAATGTAGCAAGCAAACAATCCAGACGCATGGGCTTATTGACAATTAAACCTTGCATTTTAAAATGATTGTGGTGCAAATTAATTCAGTCGGCTGTAGGGCTGCCCCAAAATAAGAGTCTGGGTTTGGTAAGTCTGTCAGTGACGGCTCGATTTCCCAGTATATATTTACACTCACATCAAACTTGGTGAGTGGGTTTGCTGTCGAACTTGCAAAGCACAAACCTGACAGTTTGGTTTGAAGTTCCCCACACGAGGGTCATACAGGAACACTGAATAGATGCATTTGCTATAGGTTATAGAAATCTTGACAGTAGTGAATGAATGACTGCTCCTAAAAAGTACCTCTTGTTCTGACATTATCTCTTCGTTGCATTCTAAATGTGGCTAAAACAGAGACAGTCTTCCTCATCTTTCCCCAACCCTGCTGCCATTCAGGGTCTCTTCTGGTTCAGCAGTCTGTACTTTCAGACTGTTTCCAAGGGGCTACGTCGTTACGTCAGTGGGACATGATGCACAGTCGTAGCATTTAAAGCATCACAACAGTCTGTTTTTCCAGAGAAGTGCTTAGATTACCAAAGCAGTGAAGTATTTTCCCCTCCTGTGTGTCTAACTAACCAGTCGATATTCCTATTTAAATAAATAAAGCTCCCATAATCTGTTCTGCTGCAGCCTTTTTCTATTATAATCGAAGGCAGGAAACGTTGCTGCTGACTTCCATGGGAGCAGCATTTGCATCATGAGTAACAATAGGTTAAACACAATGTACCAACCCCTGACTTCAACAGAACTCAAAGAGACATGCCAACCTAGAAAGCCACGCTGCCTGTGGTGAGGGACAGCTTGGCCAGAACAGCAGCAGTGGCAAAAATAAAACAGTCTAAAACAGATATGAAAAATGATGAATTGACTTTGCATGACTATTTTTGCTTAAAATTAGGGCAGGCACTTGAGAACTTTGCTGAATCAGGGCCTTGATGATCGGTATCAGTAATGAATGCAGACATTTGGGAAGGTACGTTTCATTGCTGCCATCATATTTTATTTTTGGAGACGTTAAAGAAAGATATAAAGAAGACATAAAGCAAGTAATTAAATTCCTGTTTTGTGTAATGCAGAGCAAATATTTGCTTCGAGTTTTATGGCATCTTGCAAATCAAAATCATAAATGCAGATGAGCTTTTGTTTAAAAAAGGCAATCTGAGAGATCAGCAGAAAAGAATAAGAGACTTTGGTTTGGAAGGGAAAAAGAGAAACCTGACATGAACATGAACGCATTGCATTAGGTGATACTAAAGGGAATTTGCTGAAGAGGGTAGGGGCCCTCAAGTGCCTTTGCAGCAGCAAACATCCTCTCACTTCTCAAGTTGGTATAGAAGTCAAGAACACAGACTTACTTCAGATAAGATATTTTAAGATATTTGTTTTATATTTGCTCATGAAAGTGCTCTGACAGCTGAGCTAAGAGGAATTTGTATTTGAGTGAAACTTGGATTAGATAACAGTCAGGAGAATACCAGCACTGGAATGGAACCAGCATTAGACAATGGAAACAAGTCGGTGAACAAGTTACTGGGGAATATTTTCTGCAGCACATTCTTTCTAGCATGAACCTTGCAGAAAGTGAAATCTGAAATGCCAGAACCACCTGTTATGGACACAGGAAAAGTTCGGTTTCCAAGGATTTCAAATTCATTATTTTCTTCCTTCTTTCTTTTTTCTTTTATTTTTATTAACACTTTTAGCCCTGTAAATACTGCCTTGAGCTTGACCTAGTCAGAAAGCAAGGGAATACAAAAATAGTTGTTACAGTTTTCAACAGTATTTTGACGTTTTAGAGGAGGAGGAAATACAGCTTAGGTCCAGAAAAGCCAGTGCAGCCATGAGACCCGGTGTGTGCAGGTTTCCTAATTTCATCCTCCTCTCTCTGCTGAGCTATCCATGCTGCACCTTACAGCCAGGCCTTTCTAGCAGAAAAGGGGAGGGCAGCCTGTGGTAGGCGTGTGTGGTTTTGAGGCACACGGTAGTCCAGCCAGAGAACCATGCCCACAAAGGATTCTGGAAGCTTAAATCAAGAGTTATAGTCTCACATCAGGCTTCTTATAAAATAAGAGACTTACTGCAAAATAAATAAATAAATTTGAGATGGAAACTTTTTAACCTGCCCTGTTCTGAGCGATGTGCACATTAGTTTCTTCACCCTTCTGCTGACGTTCCCAAAGCAGAAACCTCAGCTGGTATCATTCTGCATTTAACATACGGTTAGGTGCACAAGAAAGACATGTTGAGCATCAAATTCTTCCAGTTCTCAGACAAATGAACCCCTTTGTCTTTGCCTCTTAGTTCAGTATTGTAGATGACAAAGAGAAAAGGTGAGCTGCGTAAGAAGAAACAAATCTGCATTAATCAGAGCGGCTAATACAATTAAAAGCGGGCAAACAGGAGCAGATTAGCTCTGGTGTACATAAGCCCTTCCAATAGCAGAAAAAGGAGATAAAAGTCAAAGATACAAATCCTTCACTGTCTAATCAGAAAGAAGAGGCAGATGATTGCTGCTTTGCTAACCGGAAGAGATCGGTCCTCCCCATATTTACAGCAACTCACAGCAAACATGCTCATGTATTTTCTGCTGTTTCATGAACAGCCAGGGTTTAAAAGATGAACTAGCATAAGAAATGTACAGAGCAGAGTGTATATTTATAGCTTAAGCACCATCTTTTACCTTGCTGCATGAACTGCACTGACATCATAGTCTTATGAACCTACTCGGCTGCAGATCTCCTTCGATATATCAAGAAACAAATCTGGCCCATTAAGCATTCCCATCTGCTAGCACATGAAATACTCTTCTGACCCCACACTGCGCATAGGTAAGATTCTGCACTGCAATGTCTTTTAGCATATGGTCAATGGACAGAATCTGGGCGGATTCCAAAGAAATTTGTACTTGCCCGGCTTTTGTCATCTGTAATGCTGTACTACTGGGCCCTGGGGGTAAATAATCAGCCCCATTTTCCTAATGAGGAAATTCATCCAAGGTCACACGGTGAGTTAGTGGTGCTGCAAGGAATGAAAAACAGGTCATGGATGGGAATCACCTGCTCTGTGCTCTGTGGTTTCATCGCATTCCAGAAAGTACATTTATTTAGTATGATAATAAGCCATCACCTGTTGTAACAAGATGATAGCAAGCGAAAAGAGGCAGGAATATGTTGAAGCAATGTGGTAAGCAACAGTAGCTAATAGAAACTATAATAAGGCTAGGGAATTAGGCAGGAGCTAAGCATATTTCTGGAAAAGAGTATTATGGCAAAGTATTACTGATCAAAGCCTGTAGGCCCTAATCCTGCAAGCGCTTCCTTATATGTGGGATGATATTAGTGGAGTCCCATGCAATGCAGTTAGGTCACAAATTATAAGGTTTATATATAGTCTTTGTAAACTGCAGTTGTTACAAACAGGAAGTTACTGGACAGGGAAGTGGTCTCCAGGAGAGACAAGAATGACTGCTGTGGCCTCCAACTGGATTCAGTATTTTCTGTATATATATGTTCAAGTTAAATGCAATCGACCTGTTTCAGATATATAGAAAAACAAGTCCTGGATGTTCTTTATCTTCCCAGATCAAAAGATATGAAACATTAGAGATGCTCTGACCATTTTAAATGTGTTGCTGCTTTCACAGAATCTCATTACACACTAACAAGTCATTTAGTAGCCTCATCTGAAATTATGCATGTCACGTTTATTTTTGGGAATTAGTATTTCTGTACCCTAATGGAGAAGCACAGCTCCTCCAGCCCCAAAAGAGAACCCAGTAATCCATATTCCTTGTGTCTAGCCACAAGTAGGTCATATTTATAAGCTTCCCATCATGTACCGGCTCTGGTGCCTGGAATGATCTTTCAGGTTGCAGGTAAAGCTACATTTAGCTCATGACCCCACTGTACTCAGAGTCTTAGTTTATTAATATAGCTATTATTCTCTTTCCCTCTGGCTTTATTGATTTCCTCTTACTGTGAAATACTGAGGTTATTTTCAAATCTGTCTCACACCGAAAAGCTTGACTTTTCCCACTTGAACCTTACCTTGACGAGCTGAAAACAGTGATAGAATGAATGGAAAAGTGCAAGAAATGCTGCTGATGTCAGCTGAGATGGCTCACACACAGGCATTTACACACCTGCCTGGATTAAGCCATTCCTGACCTGGGACCACTTTGAGGGTTTCCTACAAACCCAGTGATATAAATACAGCCATGTACCTGACTGTGAATAACGTGGCAGCCACACTGCAGAAGGCTTGTGAACCGGCCGCTGAATGCTTGCGCTTACTGGATAGGAAGCTTTGAATATCTCAGATGGAAAAATCGTGACAGAAAAAGGCAAAAGTCACGTAGACATTAGGGTGGCAGACAGGAGCAGTTCAGGATTTAAGGGTTGTCCTTGTGCTGGCGTTAGAGGTCACGTTCAAAATCCCTGTCTCAGGGAATGCCTTTGTCGGGCACTTAGGGACAACGTGCAGTTGGAAAACTCTATCAAAATTGCAGAATCTCAGCATTCTCAAAACAACTGGCATATTCCTGGGGACTTTGCCTCAGTAATATGGATCACTCCTGCAGGAGGCCTCTGAGATGAAATGCCATGGCAAATTTTTATTGCCTGCTTTAAGCTTGGATTTCACAGAACTCTTTCTGTTCTGGTTGTATCCCACCTGCTGGTATATTTTTGTTCCTAATCATAAGGAAACTTGCAGCACATTAACCTTCCAAAGGAAGAGTACTTCATCTTTCAGTATTGCATCAGCAATAAAACTTGTGTCTTACATAACTTCTCCATCAAAAAGAACTAAAAGCAGTGGTATGGAGTTTAAAAGGTGGAATAATTGCAGCAGAGCCATTATTGTCACCGTCACGAGACATTCATAGCAATAAAAGTCACTCGAATGGGGAGTGCTAATTGATTAATTATAATTAAATAAAAATTGTGCCATTCCCTGAAATACTCACAACTACTGCACAGACTGCTCATCTGCCTCTGTCCTCAAAACCTATGGGCTCACAGCATGCTGCAGTGCTGAGCAGCAATCAGATTTAGCCACAGATATCGGGGTAACCTTGCTCTGGTCTGCTCCCTATGACCCTTTGTGATCCCACAGCGGAGCCCTCTGTGCCCACCAGCAGCACAGGCAGCCCTGGCAGAGCTCAGCAGCCGCCCTGTGCCCCGACTGCATCCCGCAGCAAGTGAAGGTTACTGCGGCAGTTTTACAACCAAAGCCCATTAAGCAGCTGAGGCGATTCAGCATTTTTATTCAATGCAGCATTTATGTGACTTATTTTTTTTTCCCTTCATTTTCAGGGTTTCATGGTTTGGTGTTTTTTTTCCCCCGGTTGTGTCTGTGCCTGCAGTTCTTCCCCGTGGTTCGGGAGGAGGTGGGAAGCGCTGAGCCCGGGGTTCCCCCGCTGCGCTGTCTGCCCGGCTCCTATTTATAGCCCTTCTCTCACTGATCTGCAGAGATGTCGGGAGTTTTGCAACTATGTGCTGGGGACTGAATCTTGCAGTGTTTACTGCCAGACAAAATTCAAGTGAGTCAGTGAGATTTTTGCCTCCTTAGGTCTATAGATGAAAATAAATCAAGCCTAAAATTCTTTTTATTAAGTTCTAAGGCACTTCTGGTTCGCTCCTGTTGGAAGCATATTTTCAGAAGCAAACACTGCTCTCCTGCTGTGTAAGAGCAGTCACTAATCCCATGTCTATGCGTTTAGGGGACATGAGCCACGGGGTTTGCAACTGCAGATGGTAACTACGTGTCCCCTTCCATATTGCTAAACGAGGAGGAGAAGCTGAAGATGGCTGGCATTTAAAACTATAATTCTGTATTATCCACACGTCCCATTGTAAATATCATATCCATAAGTTTATTTTATCATATCCAGAGTTTATTTTCCTTAGCTTCACGTTGATATTATTCAAATCCAAAGGAATCTGCAGTTTTAAATAACTGGGAGGACAAGTTGTGCTTTCCGGGAAAGGGAGTTGGTACTCCTGCTGGAACAGATGTTAAGAATGTTTCTGAGTGTGCTAGACTCATTTACGAGTCTTTTTCACACATTTGAATCTTGGGGACATCAGCAGTTTGTTCAATATTTTCAGCCTCCTTCCTAAATGCCACATTGGGAAAATGAGAGGAGAAAAAAAAGGAAAGAGAAAAAAGAAAAAAGGAAAAAAACCCACAGAGCCCAGCTTCCATCAGTGTGACAGTGTAAGCAAGAATCACAGCCAAACAACGAAGGCAAGGAAGGCACGGCCAAATTGTTGGGAAGATGGAATCAGGCTGGAAAAATAGCACAAGATGATAATTTTAACATACAATTGAACCTAGTCAGCTTCTGGACTCCTGACACCTGGGGCAAATCTGCAAACCATGGGGTTCTCCCATCTAAGGGAGAGCTGAACTGGCTGGCCCAGTGATAGTGGGTCTGCCTCTGGGGCCTCTACAGCCGTGGCACAGAAAAGCAGCCTAAGAAAGCAGCACCTTGGAGCTCTGAATTCTCCTAGCATTATTTGGTGGTCTTTGGAGATGCTCTGAGTTTACCAAGGCTGGAAGGGAAAGCTTCCTTTCCTACCAGGTTTGTGCAGTGCCCAGAAGCACAGGGCTCAGCTGTGTCTGGCACAAGGGCTGCTTCAAGAAAATAACTGATGACAGTGCACCAGTTGTGAAACGAACGGACGATCGCTGCTGGCAGATAATGAAGCTCAGCCACTTCAGACTCACCAATGCACACTGATAGGCATATCTCTTGAAGGAGCTAGAAAAGCAAAAGATTTTCCTCTTGTTAAAAATACCAAAAGGAAGTTAAAGAGACTCCGGTTTTGCTGGACTTACTGTCTTTCCTGTTCTGCTTTTTTTATCTTTTGCTGATGCAAGTAGATAGACTTGCAAAGAAGGTTTAATATTAGCAGTTGTTATGGAATTCCTCATCAGATTACTATAGATCCCTAAAGACTAGCTGCACTTTATTATTTCCATTTGCATTATCAGCTGAGCAGACCACAAGGCATCGGCGCTATCAAAGCTCTATGCTTGCTTTGAACACTTCTCCGGGAACCAGAAAACCTTCTTACTCTCCCCAGGTAGCTATTGGCCTGACATACAATTTTGGAAGTCACTTCACTTTTCCTTGCTTTCTTTTCTCATCTTTGGTGCATCTTCTTTCTAGATAGTTTGTGCCCTTCTTTCTAGATTAGTTTGTGCCCCGACAGTTTGAAGTGGAGATGATTTAGAGACGCATGCACTTAACAAGGAAAGTTTGGTCATACTGAAGTTTGGCTCAGCTATGTGCACAGGACAAACCAAAACTCTTTGAAAGAGGCGTACCTTTTTTATATAATACTAAACCAAAGTGATCAAGACATGTAATGCAAATGCTTGCAACCAATGGATGCTATCAGACAATCCAGTCTCCCTCCTGCCACGTCAAAATACAACCCCAGTTTTATTTGTGTGTGACTTCCTGTTTTCAGATGGAAGCATTTCACACAAAAAAAAACTTCAGCAAATATTTTAGTCTAGGTAGAAGCCTTCTTGTTCCTGGTGATTTTCCATCAAACTTGGAAGGCCATCCCCTGAGTGCTGTGTTATCAGTGACAATGCAGACAGAGCGGTTGTGGATAATGGGGCCAATTTTGCTCTCAGGCAACCCCAGTGACTTCATCGTCTGGTTTATCTGATGATAGGGTATAAGCTGGTAGGATGACTCATCAAGAAAGAAAAAGAAATAGGGGAAAAAAAAAGCAAAGGCAGCCAAGCAAAGACACAAGGCTGTCTCCTAAGGATAATTTTAATGGCAAAGACAGAGAGCAAACTTCAAAATGCAGTAAGAGAACCAGAAGCCTCTGCAGCGTGGGTTCAGCTCAGAGCTGTGACGCAGAGCCTGGTGCCTGGGGGGCTCAGGGGCTTTTTGGCTGTTTGCTGTTGCGGGGTGGGTTTTTTTTATTATTATTTCTTTTCCTTCTGCCCACCCCACTCCACCCCCCAACAGCCAGTTAATCCTCTTTCCTCTGAGCTTACAGACCTGGAAGAGAGAGCTGAAGTTAGCATATACGAAGAGAAAAGAGGGCTAACTTGGAGCAGCAGCAGCTCTTCATAATCACTGCAGATGTCAGATGTAAGTTTTTTACAATGTTGCCTCAGTGTATAAGGAGTCTATTATATTATTACTTCACTCTCAGAAACACAGAAAACCCTATACAAGGTCAGGATCCCTTATGCAATGCACTGGACAAGCCCCTGCTGAGAAAGAGCCCTGGTTCTTATAGCATTAAATAGATACATCAATCAAAGACAGGAATAAAATGGCTGACAGCCAAATTAGATGAGTGAGAGATTCAAATTCCCAGCGCTCCGAGTCTCCTGCGCTAAGCACTTGGTTCCAGCCCTTCTCCTTCTGCAGAGGTACAAGGCAACCTGGTGGCAGGAGAAGCGCTCTGGGCACTTCTCTGCCTGGCTCTGAAAATCAGATGTCTTTGACCAGAGCAGGCTGGAAGACTTCTGGTGACTAAAATCTGACAACTTAGGGAGAAAAGTTGCATTATTTGTCCCTGTGACTGGGAGAAGTTTTGCAAGTCTCAGGTTTTCTCAGCTCATCCCACTGCATCTGTTTACTCAGTTCATGAAGATTTGAGGGAATTTGAGTAAAGGACTGAAAAATTACACTGGGAAGAGAAAAAATCAGACCAGTGAAGGGACAGGAGAGCCAACACCACAAGAAAACAAAACAAAACCAAGACTTGGGGGGCTTTGGAATGGTACTAATTAGTTTTTCAGTTTCTGAAAAATGTTCCTAAGTTAAAAAATCATCAAGTCACCTCAAGCCCACTTAAAATGTTTACGGTACCATTATAAAACTCTCAAGCTAAAGAATTTTAATGGGGTTAGAGATCAGAACACAGAAAAAAGTGTTCAGATATCAACAGTGGAACATACATACGTAGTGGGTAAAGCCTTGTCTCAAAGTATTTGAGGAGTCGTGCTCTAATGTACTAGATGCTTGAGAACATACTGAGGATATTCTGGAGCTATTTGGCTAATGTCCTGATTGTCGTTTGAAGTCAGTAATAACAAGCCATATGTTGCCTTTTTCTGAAGAAATATTATTTATTAATTCTGTCAGAGTTACTTTATGAATTCTCAGGCAAAAAAGCACATAAAATGTTCCTCTGCTATTCGGGTAAATTCTGGTTTACTTCAGAGGTCAGGTAACACTTTTTATTATGAAACTATTTGATACGTCTCCAGACTTTTGTTCCCTTTATGTACCAGTAGCAGATACACAAACCCTCCTCGATTTAACTTGAATAGAGATTTGCCTCCACAGAATCCTGCTCAAAAAGGAGACAAAAATATCTGAAATCCTCCTCTCCTGCCAAACCAAACCCTACTGGTGGGTGTTAATGGTGCATCTCAGCTGCTAGAACCAAGACTCCAGCTGTCTGCTACCTCGGCTATTGAGTGCAGACAAGAATCATTCTGTAGGAAGAGGATTTGTTATCATAATGCCTGAGAACACAAGCACCTGAATTTGGTTCAGTAGTGCTGCCATCTTAAACTGGAAGGTTGTATACAACACTTGTGGACATAAAAGAGCGATGGCCCACCTATGCAGATCTTCCTGTCTCCTTCCTAACCAGCAGTTCACATTGAGAAAGGACTGAGTTAAAAGGTTTTATATATTTAATCTCATCTCAAGAAGACAGAAATCTAGTACAGTTAACTAAATTCAATTTGAAGATCTTTTCCTTCATAAAGAGGAAAGGAGCAGAAAAACCCCAACTTTTTAAAAAAGGACCACTTTGCTATAATCCCTCTCTAATTAACAGGGACACCTATTTGAGAAATCTCGCATGCCCAAATTAATGATCCATGTGGGACAGAGACCCAGTGTTCTCAGTGCTGTGCAAGACAACGCTGAACAAATAATAATAGTTATTAGCGAGTCTTATGCACCATTGCACTTTGTAATACTGCCTTGAAATGAAAGCGACAAGATGGTATGGTAAGCAAAGCTGTTCCCAGGCTATTGCCCTCTTCAATAGGATCCCCAAAATCCAGAAATCTCAAACAAAAGCTTCTTTTGGGGATGTTCCATATTTGTTCTTCACTAAATTAATTTCAAATTGGTTTCAAATAAGTAACCCCAACAAAAACCCTGTTCATACAGTACACAGTGCGCAAAGCAGGATTGCATCAGCTTTCATATCTCAAATGCCTCTTCATTCTGAACCTTCAGAGGCAAGGATGGTGAGAGAAAACAGGGGAACTGCAGCTCTGTTCACTGGCTATTCTCTGATTACGTTATAGCCCTTATGCTACTTTAACATACGTAAGTTGCTTTCGCTAACATTGTACGTAATGTAAGTTAGGGTATAACCAACATAGCAGGAGTTTGAGAACACTCAAAACACTCATAATGAAAAATGAGGATGGGAAGTTAGAACTGGGAATTCGTGGCCTCGTCTTGCTTTCCAATCCAGTGACTACTGCAAGTGGTTGATTCCTCACAGGGAAAGAATTGATTGCATCACTTAAGCCAGAGCCCTCTGGAAGAAGGTTTAAAAGAATTCAGGAGGGAGTAACTCCTTCCTCCTTTCCAGATGGAAAACAGAGGCTGTCAATAACACAACTACACTTTAGATGAAGGAACTGGGACAAAAAGCCCACCCTGTTGGGAAGACTACTCTGCTAGTCAGCTGTTTAAAGATACCTGGTTTGTGGACACTGAAAAACAAACCACCACTGTAAAGTCGGTTTGAAAGTCCATATGAGCTCAGTATTTCCAAGTACTTTTTATCCCCCACGTTTGTAGTAGAAAAATAATTTGTTTGTAGAAAAATAATTGCAGAAGTGCCCTTTAATTAGAAGCCTTGAAGCTCCTGAAAGTTAAATTTGCAATGTGGTAAAATATGCAATGCAAGAAAGCAAAGCTTTACCACTGCCTCTCCAAAAGAGGATAAGACACTGATGTGCTTAAAACCATTTTGCCAGTGGAAAACCAAGACACAGATAAAGCGATCTGGTAAGCCAAAGACTGGGCTCTAAGGCAATGACCTTCTTAGTCCTCCTTGAGTATCTGAGGCAGGTGATCGTTCTACACTAAGATTTCTCCCAGAGTGCCAGTCTAATCAGGTTTGCTTCTCTCTAGCAAAGGGAAAGTCCACCTTGGAAATTAATTTGAAATTTTTCTATAGGTAGAACATCATGGAATATAGGAATTATTGTGGCAGCCAGGTACTGACACACACAACCATTATTTACAGGACAGCCAAGACATTTTACTCTTCCTTTTTGGGAAAATGAAAATCCTCTCAACGCACTGCGGATGCATCAAACCCAAACACATCTATCAGCTCAGGTTTACTGAACTATCAGGAACCTTTTAACACACAACGGACCTTGGGTCTATTGTTGTGAAGTCTGTATCGACTACGTGTAAAACCATCAGGCCCATTCAGTGATGCAGCTTCTAGCAGTGAACATCTTAGCTGGTTCCCAGTATCAGGATGCCGCAGTCGGCTGTTTGACACCGCGTGTGCAGACGTAGCTGGACAGGCAGCAGAGGGGCAACAATTGGGTGCAAGCTCAGCGCGGTGCGAGGGATCGGAGTGACAGCGCGGCAGCCATGGAGAGACGGTGTGGGACACATCGCACTGCAGAGTGACAGTGATGGTAACGAGCGGTGAGTGCCAGTGGTGGAGATGGAAATCCAAACAGCCAGGCACTTGGCAGCTCACAGTAGCAGGGTGCAGATTAGCGTCAAGGTCAAATAAACATCATAAAACATTGCTTAAGCTGTCAATTAAAGAACAAACGAGCTCATCATAATTATACGAGATAATTGTTATCTGCTGGGTATAAATTAGATACATTTTATCAGATCTGCTGTCACTGAATGGAGAGCAAAACTGGTCAAATTTTTTTTAATTGCAATGATTTCATAACTAGTTTTATTCTCCCTTCAGATGAGACCAATGTCTTATTTTCCCTGGTTAGGTCTTCTTGACTTTATTCCTTGTTAATAGGTTTTAAGTTTTCAGAATGAAATTATCTTACTGTGTAACTAAGCCTACCGAAGAAAAGCATGTATGGAAAAAGATGTAAAAATAAGATTTGTAAGAGGTATTTTCACTTTAGAATGGAAATTAAAAAAAAAAAAAAAAAAAAGATTTTTCCTTGTACAGGTTCAAAAAAATAAAGTGTTCAATTTTATTAATTCTGAATGAATTAAATGGAAATTTCAACCTACTCTGAATCATAAATCGGTACTAAAATGCCTCAAAGAATGAAATTAGCATGCATCTTCAGTAATGCAGTGCTGGCCAATTACATAAGGGAAGTACTTTCCTGAAAGGTTTCCCCCTCCATCCGGTAGGCTTTGGGTAGTGCCCAAATAAGGTGAGCAGCAGAGGATGGTATCAGCCCTGCAGGCAAAGGCTGCAGCCGCCGCAGTCACTCCTAGCCGTGAGAACAAGGATGTGGAACCATCTCAGAGGGACACAAGGATGGAGTAAGTGCTAAAGAATGTAATAATGCCAGTGTGGTAGTCCTGTTCGAGTCTGAGGAATAAAGGATCATGCGGAAATGAAAACAAGAGGAATGGAAGAGTTACATATCGCACTCTTGCCTCCCCCTATTGGCCTTCATTACAGCAATCCAAGCTGGATTCCTTTCCACCCTTACAACTCATTGTTTATCTGCCCAGGTCACAGTTACCTTAATGTATTGCTTTCCAGCAAGAAAAGACAAATGTCCAGTATTTGTTCAATCAATGGAAACATCTCAACTTTCATCCTTTCGGCAGGATGCTCTACTTGTTCATCACCAAACACATAACAGCAACTTCCTGACGCAACTGTACTGAACAGCAGTGATGAAAAGGGGGGGCGTGGAGACCAGAACTACCAAACTTAAAGCTTCATTTAAATTCAGGATTTGCTCATTAAAAAGATAACTAAGATCTGTATCATAAACTACAGAGCTTGTATAATTTGTACTGGGTTTAGCACAAAAAGAAAATACCAATTTTTTCTCTTTTTTTTTTGAGGAGAGCAGTGGCACAAAGGTTTACCACACGGGGCCGAAAATAGTGTGAGAAAGGAACTGACTTCAGCTTGAATAATAGTCATTAAATCAAAACACTGGAAAATGCATTCCTTGTAAGAACATAGCCACTGGAGGTTTGCCCAGTCCTAAACAAAGAGTAGCAGTTCACAGCTGTAGGGGACACTCTGTGGGAATACACTAATCTAAGGTTTAAATATACTTGAGGTCTGCAGCAAACTTGGGGATTACAGTGACTGTGCAAAAAGGCATCTCAGGTTGCATTCATTTCTGTATTTGATAGTAGCATTTGTCTCCCTAAATCCATTTATCTTCCCTTTCTAAACTACTGGAAAAGTTACATTTATAGGATTTATCCTAAAAAAAAAAAAAAAAGAAAAAGAAAAAGAAAAAGAAAAAAATTCCAAAGTTTATGTACATAAAACTGTAAATCCACTCCGATTATTTCAAGCAATAGGGGGTGTTTTCATGGCAAAAACGTTGTGGACATATTCCAAGAAGTACTCCTCAAATATAGAGACAAAGTTCAATGTGACTCATGTGTGCAGGTAATTGATATTATTAACACAAACAGAAAATTTGAGGTCACTACTGGCAAGCAATATAAAAATCGTGTTTGTTTTCTATGAACATTGAAAAGGGATTACAAGAAAGGCAAACTGAACAAAGATCGAGTTAAATATTTAATAGGTACATGTATATTTAATATTCATCTAACAATACCTCATTCATAGCTTATGCAACCTAAATGGTTCACAGGTTGAAGATATTTCCTCTTGTTTCGCAAGTTAAACATTATAATACAACGTCCTTATTTCCTTCCTTCCTATAGCACCTGTCTACATTACTGGTTAGTAGTAGATACGGCTGATACTTAGGTGAAGATCTGAGACCTCTCGTATCTATGGACTACAGAGAACTGAGAAAAGCTGGATAAGGACTTGGAGGAAAGACTGTAAACCCTTTCAACTGTGCAGTTCAATCTTCGTATACCAAAGCTTAAATGAAGCTGAAGGAATGATCCAAAGACTACTGAAAGCAATAAGGACCTCTCTCTTGATGGATATTAAGAGGATTTACATCAGCAAAATGAGAAGCAAACAGACACTTAGATTAAAAAAAAATCATCTAGAGAGCAGAGGAAGGAAAGAAGTGACAGTCAACAAAGCCTGTTAGCTTTTAGTATGCTTTGGAAGTTTGGCCTAAGTTGGAAAAATTGCTCCCTGGCACTTGGGCTTCTTGCCAAAGTAGCTTTTCAGAGAGAAACTTGAGATAAGAGAAGGCAGGCATCTATCACAAGTCACCTTTATCAGTTCTAGGATGCATGCTTGCTAACAAGGCTGAACACATTTGTTTTCACAAAATGCCACCAAGAATGGAGCAGTCAAAGCAATGGGACTTGGGGGAGTGGCCCCAAGCTGTGCCAGGGAAGGCTCAGGTTGGATATAAGGAAAAATTTCTTCTCTGAAAGAGTGGTCAGGTGCTGGAATGGGCTGCCCAGGGAGGCCGTTGAGTCACCGTCCCTGCAGGTGTTCAGGAACCGCTTAGATGCTGTACTGAGGGACATGGTTTAGCGGGGAAATATTGGTGGTAGGTGGGTGGTTGAATTGGATGATCTTGGAGGTCTTATCCAACCTCGGTGGTTCTATGATGTTATATAATGTTACTTCTTCCCTGCTCCAGTAAAGAAATCTATCACATGCGACCTAAAGGGGCAAAACATGACTGTGTTACTCATATTTCCACAAATGTTGCATCTCTGGGAGAGAAACAAAACAGAAGTTATCCAGTGTTAGAACATACAGGAACCTGGGATACAGCAGCACTTCAACTATGAAAGGCAGTCAGGCACAAGCTTCTGTCCCACAGATATCAGCACAGGGAAGGAGACTGAAACTTCCAGTCTGATTGCAAAATACAGAGTCCAGAGGATACAAATATTAGAATAGCCAAGGGGCACAACCCAGCATCCTCAACAGCAGCATTTCTCACCCCGTCTGATAAGATTGCATCAGTATTGTCTGCATGTGCTGCAATCACCGAATTCCACGTCTGTTATTTAACAGCAATAAACAGCTCATCTCCATCCAAATCCCGTGTAACAACAAGAATCAAAGTCCCTCAAAATTAGCAGCTTGAGGAGCTGGCACTGAGGGCTCAGAAGCACACCTGCGGCCGTGCCCTGACAGACAGGAGCTGACAGGCAGAACGCTTGCCTCCGAGCACTGCGGTTACATCCCAGCTCCTAGCGCTCCTCGCGTGCTTGTTCCTCGCACCCACACCAGACCTTAACAATCATCCATCTGACCCAGTTTTAGTGTCATATGTAGGGCAAGCAAGGGAATTTGCTTTCATATCTGGAACAATTCAGATTTTGTTTTCTTTTGTCTCCGAAGGAGGAGATATGTACCGAAGGGCATATTTTTCAGAACTGTTACTGTGCACGTCAAGCAATGCGCATACCTCGCTACTGCTTTCCATGATGGCAACCGAATTCCTGTTAATTCCTGTGACAGTTTGCCTGTTCCTGTCCATAACAAAAGAAAAGAAAATCAAGCAAATTAAATTGATTTGATTACAAATCTCTATTTTGATATTATGATTTCCTTCTATTGGATATTTTACATCAGGGTGCAACCTTTCATCTTAAACTGACTGGAGTTCACAAGAATAGGCTGAAGATGACTGGAAAATGAATTTGCAAAATAAATGGGTGGTTCAGCTTCTTCTATTTTCCTTCTAAACACCGAGGTTAGGCAAAGCAATTTCCACCCCCTCCATGAGGAAAGGCCAGTTTTGGTACTGGAAATGTCTCCGGTAGTTCTCCCAGTGTCAGGCAATGCTCTTCCAGTGAGACTCATCGTGATACGCAGAAAGGAGCTAACAAGTTTGCTTGCCTTCTTTACAAAGTAGTGTGGTCTGGGGAGATGAACGCATTCTCTCAGGAGAGTGCTTTGTGTGCACAAAAATACCGTAAGGGCCAATTTGAAAGACATACTTTGTATTTCTATATTACAGTTCAAGTAATCCAGGCAACTGAATTAATCTCTTCATTGTAGGGTACATTCACCTTTTTACAGTGACAATTTATTCCCTCTTCTCCCACTGTAAAATTCCTGATTGCCATTAAATGCCTTCTTTTTGACACACACAAGAAAAGGTCAGTTGTCCTGCTGGCCTGAAAGTACATCTGTGTGCTAGATTTCAACAGATTCTGCAGTCTTGCAGCAATGGAGCAGTCACAAGTAAGAAGAACATGCAGACACAGACAGAAACAAACCGATGTGTTCCAGAACTCACCAGGAGATGCTGAGGTTTATAAAATGGAGGGAAGATACAGCTGTAATCACTGGTTTCATAAAAGGTATTGGGGAAATCAGTAGCAGGTGTAAGATGACATCTTAGTGCTGCATACATTCCAACAATGAAAAATTATCTATTCCGTAATGATTGAAGTCTTTGCAACCTCTAAATAGTACAAATGCTGATGTATTCTGATACCTAATGTAATAATAGCTAACTTTTCATGTGTGACACATACTACTGGAAAATGGCACAGAATATCAAAGCCTTCCTAGACATGCTGAAGAGTGGAAATCCAAGTCTGATTTATCATCTGCCTGAATAGCTCCATGGGGCCTGGAGCACCTCTGCTGGCCTGCTGCTCCCTTTGGATTTCTCCTTATTTCTCAGTGACAGATGAACTCTCTCAAAGCAACTACAGTGCTACACTGTGTGAAGATAAATACAGAGGGATAGGTATAGAACACAACCACACCTCCAGGACAGCACAGAGCACAGGTCCTGGTGCGTCACACATAGCACACGAGGAGGATGTACCTTGCTTTCCTAGTTGGCGAGTAAACTCATAACTGGCTTGACTTCTTAAAATAGGCAAACTAAAGTAAGGCTAATTCTTGTCTTCTGTTGCATATTAAGTTATACATACACCATTTTATTCAACCTGCACATTAATATTTTTGTTCATTTGATGTTTGACATAACACCTGCCTCACAGTGTACTGATTATGATTTGATTCACACTGCCGCCTTCATATTAAATCATCACTTGTGCCTATTAATGTAACCTTTAACGTGATCAAAACAGTAATTAGGTAATTGCTATTATTCTTGAATGCTACTAAAAGATTTCCCCAAAAAGGTGGTGGTGATGACAGTGATGCACAGAAAGACTGTCTAATGAGACACTGAATAAACCAATCTCTTGGTACCCCTGTTAAATTAGATACCTCTTCATTGATGGTTTCAAGTCCCCAAAAGGAATACGCAGGAAATATCACCAGAATTTTACCCACGTTATTAATATCATGATGTAATGGGATTCATATGAATACATTCTCACAGAATCTCTGACCACACAATTTATATTGCTGCAGTCTGATGAAAACCATGTGCCTTACATCCTAGAAAGAACACACTGCCCATGTGGTACAAAAGACACCTACTGAGTCAGTTACATATTTGGGGTTTTGTTTGTTTGCCTTTTTAACTGTAGCTTTGTCAGGCTTACAGCCTTAATTGCACGTTTGTACAAAGGAGAAGAATTCAGAGCATTCTACAATAGGTATTGTTTAGTCTACACTGAGTTATGCTCAAGTGGGATAAAAATCTACATTTTGTCTTTTCTATTACAGCCTCCTGAATGCTGCCAAGAACTGCTTCTTGGAATAAAGAGCAACATTTCTTCTCATGGCTGCAATTGTTTTTATTCCTTTCACTAACAAATCATCTGAAAACTTCCATTTCATTTTTTCCCCTATTTTTAGGAACATCGACAGAAAACTCAAATCATGTAAATGTTTTTCCCACCTATCTCTGCATTTCCCTCGTTGTGTTTGCTTTGGGAATGATTTGTCTTGCTGTCTCTATGACTTTCCCCATTTCCTCATAAAAGCTACAGTTCACCAGGCAGAGAAGAATAATTTTTAAAAAGGAAAAAAAAAACCAACAGCAACAACAAGAAAAAAAACAATTTAAAAAAGCCTTACCCAACTACATGGCCAAGATAGCTAACTAAACATCATAAAACACTCCAATGTGAAATGTGAAGGGCTCCTGATCCAGTGTTTAAGCATATATGCCAAGTGTATGCCAAACATTACAAAAGAGAGAAACTAAGAACATTTGGTCGTGGGAAATCCAAAAGCAGCAGCAACGGGATAAAGCATTTGAATAAAGTATTTAATATATCCAGTTCATCCAGTTCTGCTCCTTCTTCCTCATCCAGAAGGAAAGCCTATTAATGTATTCTGAATGTGAAATGTTCTCTATGAAACATTTAACATACTACATTATTTTTATATTATTATTATTAAAATATTTACACTGAGAAGATGATCACTTTCCTTCTCAATATTAGCACAACCACTGTGGAATGCAGATTTTAATCGGATACAGTTGTAGAAAGGATAGGTCATTTTAAGTCTCAAGAGGAGATGTGGCTCAATCTGGAGGCAAAACAAGACATGTGAGGTTAAAAAAGACTCAGATTCAGCCCTTATATTCTCCCACACCTCTGGCTGTCGTTTGCATAGGAGGCTGAAATAACAAATTTGTATGCTGCTACAGAACTGAGAGATATTAAAGGTTAATTAGCGAGTTTTCTAAATCCAGCCCCCAAGATGGTATCTAAATAAGTCAGCACCAACTTTTGGATGATCCCCTGTTCTATAGATGGACTCTTATGTGCAGAATTTGTATTTGGGTCATCACTTCTAAAAAGTACCTCTTGGACACTCAAAGCTTTGGGCTGATGTAAGGTACCCCAGTTGTGAACAAACCCAAATTTAAGCGTCAGCTACTCCACCAGCGTATCAGTACTTTTATTCCAGTAAGTAAGGTGCGTGCATGGATCTTCCTCAATGTGACCCAGAACTATGAGAGGAAGGACAGTTTCATCCAACAGTTTGGCACAGATTCGGGAGTTTGGCCTTGTCCTTAGTCAGTCCTGGCTGGTCCAAAAGGAAAGGGGTGTTTTCTGAATGATAGCCAAATATCCTTCCCATGGGAGAGGAAAACAGAGGGGTTTCTCATCACTTGCTGGGGTGAATTACAAGAATTATGTGAATGGATGGGGAATTTCTTTTTGAAGAAGACCCACTTTCTCCATTCCTCCTGAAGGAACAAAGACATGCAAGGGCTTATTTCTTTGTGCTGCTGCCAAATAGTGGATATTTATCATCATAATTAAAGAAACAAATTGCCAAAAACAAATATTATTTGCAGATGGATTCCTCTGTCTTCTGTGAAAATTCTCTGTTTACATTTCAAATGAGTGGAAAAATAAGATTACGCATTTGAAAAAGCCCCAGGCCAGCCATTAGGAGAGATAGGGGAGCTCTGAACTTTCTCCTGCAAAACACACCTGAAAGACTTTCTAATTTCTCAGCATGTTGACATTATTTAAATTCCTGTCTTCCTGAAATATAGCCAAAGCTGAAGCTCTAGCCTCCAGAAAATAAACTCTTGTTTAATAATGTGATGGGTAAACGTATCCAGGAAATGTCACAAAATAAATCTGAGATAAATTAAACAAAACTGACTTCCTTTCTTATGTCAGATGCCTCTAATTTTGGCAGCTTGGAGTAACAAAGGAAAGAAAGCAAGCACTTAGAAATGAAAATGTCTGTTTAGCATCAGTGCTGCGAAGGAAAAGGAGCACGTTTCCAAACCTGCACCAGAATATGACATATGACCTGGGTCCTCTACGCTGTACATAAGCTTCTCATCAGTTTCAGTAGGAAGAACACTTCTCTTTCTTTGCCATGTTGGCTATTTTTTAGGAATTTGGGCTCAGTAAGGCTATGCTTCAGAGGATGCTGAAGGCTCTATTCCGTCCATCCTGTACAATGCTAGATAAGCTCCCACTCCTTGACTTTCAAGATGACAGTTTCCTACAAACCATCTGCTAAAATAACAAACGTCAGGATAGAAGTCTGACTGCCACAAGCAACAGATCTGTGGAATTACAGATCATGGAAGTCATTAATTAACAGTAAACACTGTTTCTTCATTGATGGTGGACATGGAGAATTGGCAGTCTAGGCTTACAAGGGCTGTTGATAAAGAACCTTATGAAATTAAAAAATAATAATACGTGAAGAAAACTACATGCACTTGGTATGAAGGAAGGGTATTGGGGGTCAAAGGAAAACATGGAAGACAGAGACTGCAGTCTTCCTCTGTGATAAACTTCAACTCCTTACTTCACTAAGCACCTGGCCCAGCTTTTTACTTCCTTCTCAGCAGAACTGCATTCTCTTTTGCAGGGTGCTCTCCAGTGCAGGGTTACACACGGACTTTTGGGAGGGCTGAATGCCACGAGAGCACAAGAGGCAGGATTTGCAGGCTGCTACCTGAGCCTGTCGCCCTTTGAAGATGAGCTCCCCAGCTGGCTGAAATAAGGAAACAATTATCTTTGCACCTGGCTGAGTCCTTCAGATCTTGCTACAATATAGATGGCCAACCAAGAAAACATGCCAAATAGTGGCCAAGAATATTTAAGAGATTAAATACGAAATTTCCCTAAGTCTTGTGAGTAGAGATGATTTATTTTATTATTTTCAATTTGGCCAGATTCTGAATACCTTAAGGATGCCTACTCAAGTGCCATTCTAACCTTACTCATTGCTCTGGATTAGGGATTCATTTCTCTACAGCACCAGATGCTGCTCTGATTACAAAATCACATGCCCTTGGGAGTAAGCCACCCTTAGCAATATATTTTGAATAGAAGTGGAAAAATCTGTTGAAAGAAAAGATAAGCAGGAATTAAAGAACAGGCTTATCCCTTGAAACAAACCAGGGCAAAAAGAAAACGTTCTGTTGGCCAAGTTTTGCCCCTCTAGAGACGTAAAGAATACAGTTTGTGTGATTCCATACACCACTATTTCCCACTTAAAAAAACAAATATTTTTTTTAAGTTGATTTCAAGCCTTTCCCCCACTCACTGCTTTCCTCTAATCTCTTTTTCTGAGCCTTCATGCTTAATGCCTCTCTGGGATTGTACAGGTAACACTGAATGCTAAAGAGATGATACCTTCTGCAGCCCTGGACCACCAGGGTGTAATTTCATCGACCCACAAGCAGCCAGCTGACAAACACTCCATCTGGCACGAGGGTGATTCTACTAGTCCAACCACTGGCTACTCAGTGGGCAGTCTAGAGGTAGACCACGTAGAGGTAGGCTGTGTTTAAGCAGCCATATCTAATGGGGATAATGATACAAGCAGTAGAGCAGCAATGGCAAATGAAGGGAAGGTATTTTCAGCAGATTATTCGGGAGGGAAAAAAGTTCTCTAATATAGCATCAACTTTCCCCAAAAAGAAATCACTAATATCAAATGATTTGTTCTCCCATAGAACCCTCTATCTGGCTGGGGACTCACAGAAACTAAACATTTCCACAGCAGCCTTTGAGAAAGGAAATATCATCTTCTTCACATGGATGACAAAAGCAAGGGGCAAAGAACGACGTCCTCAGGATTATACAGAATGGAACAAAGAAAAACACCCAGAATGTGCTTGCTCAGCTCTGGAAGAGTTCTTGGAAGCATGAGACAGTTCCATATATTATGATCACAGAGCATCACATGGTATAAAAGAGGGGATGGGAAAGTCTCACTGCTTCCCACAGGAAACCCCACAGTAATAAGCCCAGGGAAGGAGTATTCCCAGAAGACTTTTTCCCACATCACTTATTTGAGGGGGTGGGACTTCAAACCTCAAAATATGCAGCTTGACCTGACATACTTGTTTTTGCACAGTAAGTTTCAGACAGACAAGGCAGCTACCCATTAACAGCATCCTACTACTGCTGTACAGTTCCAGAAGTTTATTTGGAGTGTTTTCTGAGCCAGCTATCTCCATACCAATCTTCCCGTGTCTTGTTACAGGAGAACTAAGGCAAGCAAGCTTTCCAAAGGAGAAAGAACCCTGAAGGTCTGATTAGTGGAAGACACTGCATGGTTTCTTCCTCTGTGGGAAGAGAGGAATGCAGCCTGCCTTATGCTCCAAAAGTAGAGTCCCGAGGGCCAGGTATTCTTGAGTGTTTATCCTACACTTGACACTACCTGACATCCTATTACAGTGGATCCACTGTGCCTCACTTTCCTCCTTGCCACCTCAGTGATATTGCTTCATAGAAATGAAGAGCTAAGAATGAAAATGGTAGAGCTCATTTAGAATCAAAAAAAGCGTTGTTCGTTTTTCTGCAGTTTCTGTACAGCTTTGCAGTTGCCCTAGGTAGGTCACTAAATGCAACTGAAATAAGGAAATTCCTCATTTCTTTCCTGAGTAATGATACCAATAAACGTTACACCACTATGTACTAAATCAGCATAACCCTTCATGGCTCATATGTCTTGAAAGTGTTTATTCAACTTGTTTTTAACTGAAGAGGACTGCAGCACGCTACTGAAAAAGAGGGGAGGAAAGGAGACAGACACCAAACAAGCCTGACTTACTGCTCCAAATAACTACTGTAATCTCCTAACAATGAGAAGTTTCTGAAGATACTTGTTTTCTTCCACATTACTGAGAATCACAGAGGCTCCCAATGAGAGCCAGAAACTTTGAAAGGAGGGGGTGTTTATGCGAATGCGTGAATGTAAAAGTCCAGCCAAGCACAGAACAAAAACAAGGCAACTTCAGCCTCCAGAGAAATAACCTTCAAATCACAATTTGACAAACAATATCAACAACTATCAGAAAAGCAAGCAATCCAGCTGACTGCGGGGTTTTCATTCCCTTCTCAGCAGTGTGACCTCATCACAGTCGCACTCGCACAGAATCCTATTACTGCTGCCTCAGCTGCAGAGCTGCAAGACAAAGGAAGGTTACAGACATCACTCCCCTCTGTGCCTTGCTAATCAATAGTTTTTATCTAATTTCTTTGCTTCAAGATACAGGAAAACAAGGTGCTGCATCTGAAATGAAAGGCTGGGAATAACTGAGCTTTGAGGGAATCAATAGAAAATAGAATAGCTGACAATGTCATTCACTGAAACACTATGAAGAAAGAGCCTGAAGTTCCTTTAATTATCTACATGTTTGTATTTTTAACACTGACTTAGAGTCTGCAGAAATACTGGAGTTATATAAAAGCCATTCTGGTTTCAGCATTTTTTGAGCTCCTGGTTAGTCTGCACCGTTTCCTTATATTCCTATTCTGGGTGGAAGTTTCCCTTTTGGTGCCAGTTTAGGGCTCAGTGTGAAGCATCTGATAGCTTGCTACACTCAAGTGGATAACTTACACATGACAACACAGTGTCTGAACCCTGGCTAGCAGGATCAATGTAGCTCAGCTGATGGACAGTTAATGCAATGGACATACTTTCTTTCCCTAAAGTTCTAGATAATTTTTAGCAACACCAAGTTATGTGATTTCCTTAAACACGCTAATAAGAAACATAAAAGTTTAGCACTACTTAAACTAGAACCAAGAGAATTAAGAGATCCCCCTAACAGTAGTAGTCCACATACAGCTGACTCAGAAGAGAACAATAAATTAGAGTTAAGAGATATAAAATGGAAGTGCCAACTTGAAGCGTACTCTGTCTCCTCCAGAGCACCAAAGGGCTTCTCTCAACTAAAGCACACAGAAGAAAGTTGATAAAGCTGCACAGCCCACTCCACTTGCCTTAGTGGCTCTCCAGAGAGTCTTTCACGTGGACTATCAGCAGCAGCACAAACCCACTCCTTTCCCCCATCTCAAACTCTAATAGTGTTCCTGTGGGAAGTCATTAATTCCTTACAGCTGGTGGATCTCTGCACTCCTGACAGGCAGCTGTGTTTCTGCATCCTCCCCTGCCCCCCCAAGGGTGAATTAACACTTTCCCAACAGCCCCTTCACCAAACCAACGTGCACTGCTACACATGCTCTCGCTTTGCTCCAGCATTTTATGTCCTAGGCAGCAGGAGGGACTTCGGAGTGGAACACATCCATCCAGACTGCTCTCCAGAGCCCCTCTTTGAATGCCTTACACCTAAGGGACTTTGAGGTCACAAAGACAGAAATTACCAAGCATGTACAGTTTTCCTGTTGAATGTGTGCATCAATTTGTGCAAGACTGAGGAACAGGGCACCTATCATACATCCATGCTGTTCAGGGATTCTGAACTGAGCCATTCCTGTACCTGCTTCCCCTCCGTTTTCTCAGTCAGTGCCTGCCATACTGCAAAATGCAGCAGCAATCTGTTCTTCGTACTGAAAACAAGGGCAGAGAAGTCCCCTGTATCCAACTGGTTAATGGTTAGCTTGGTCAGGGTGCAGACAGACTTTTCTTCTTTGTTTGGAGGGATTCAAACCCACTTTTCCAAAGATGTTGCCTGCTTGGAGGTAATGATACCAATGGGTTGCTGCAGAAAAGAAATGGCTCCCAACATCCGCCCCTCACATTGTAAAGGATAGCGAGTCCTGCTTTACAGTAAGCGGAAAAGACAGGGCCTGGAAAACTTATCTTCAGAAGAGTGTTCCAAACAGTTAATCCCATATGGAGACAGATGCAAGGCCCCAGCCCTGAGCAAGGAGCCTGGGCTACAGCTGAGCGTGCCCGTCCCCCTGGCAGCGCTCCCTCCCAGCGCATTGCCTTTCCTGGCCGCCATTCTGAGGCTCCTTGCTAAGGGCTGGGCATCTCGCTAAGGGGGCAGGCATTGAGAGCTCACTGTTTTGGCATCCATAGAAGACTTTGGGCCTGTGTCTGAGGTGGGCTTGTTGCTCCCTTTCCAGCTCACGCTGCTTTTAGAACAGCATCTTCTTAACGCTTACACTGAAGAAATTGTGAAATCAAGGGAATGCGGAATTTCTTCTGTCACAAAAAGCAGCTCTTGCATATAAACTGTAACTGCTCCACAGCTGAGACTTCTCAGCCAGAGTAAAACATTGTTTTTAAGTAAACCATGAGATTTAATTTTTGTATAATTACGTATAATTAATATGGTTAGCATACAGCATCTACAACCTCCCAAAAATGCAGTGCAAGCACCAGCTACTTCAAGATGCTACTTCACTGCAGCTTGCAATCCTATTTTGGAATGCTGTGAGTTTGCTCTAGAAGGGATTGCTTTAATTTAAGATTTTAACTGTAACAGCCTATAAAACTCATTCAGAATAACGGGCATGCTTCTGTTTAATGGATAAACCATTTCTTCTGGCTTGAACTTTCATAAATCTGCCACTAGCCAGGATTTTAAATAAAAATAACTACCCATTTAATATAACAGAAAGCTACTCACATGTTAAACAGTAATCAGTTTTCTTATTCTTTCTTTCTTTGTGGGCCGTAGAACTGCTTGCAATATTGGTAACTGGACACTGTAAAGCACAAGAGTGAAGATAGATGGATAACCACTAACAAGTCCGAAGCTGAGGTGCAGTAAAGGCAAGAACTGCTCTGCAACATACATTTGTACAGTTGCTTGACGGATGCTTTAATGCTAACCTGGCACAGCGATCAGCTGCTTACCCAGGCAAAACTACCAACACAAGCAATTCTTGTTTTCCAGACTAACAGTAAATTCAATTTAATTTTGGTAAAGTTTCAGATTTAAAAAAAAAAAAAAAGAAAAAAAAAAAGGAGACATTTTTCAAAATGTCAAAACATTTCATGTTGACATTTTTAATGCGAAATGTTTGTCTCAGAAATGCCAAAAAGAATCATTTTGACATTTTCCTAATTGAAAGATTTTGCAAATTGGCATTTTTCATTCAAAAGTTCAGGTAATATTTTTTTAAAAATCACCTTCTTAACTGAAAGCTAAAGAGCTCAAAAATGAAATGAAATACTTCATTTCAGCTCAAATGAAATATTTCCCATTGATCAAATACAGCTTTAGCATTTCTCTGAAAAGCTCAGTTCTGTTTGAACTCTCAACAGTTTTTATCTTGGTTTTTATTTATTAAAAGAAAGAGGGAGGGAGAGAAGTCTTGTCTGAATTTAGAATTGGTGCCTGATAGATTTCTTGTTCTGTTCTTCTTAGTCAGGTTCGTCATAAATGATTGTGCATCATCTGAACAATGTTAGATAACAACGGGTACTTTTTACTCCACCTCAAACATGAGATAAAACTTTTAACTTCAGCTTCTTTAGCTGATGGATTTTATTCTGCATTTGCCACAGTCTAAATTTTTTGTTGAAGTTTATTCACCACCAGAGGGTTCAATTCACACATACATCTGTGACTTGGTTTTGGGTGGGGAATGGTCTCCATTTTATATTTATGAAGCTATATTAACACCTGGGAGAGAAGCCTATTTTTCCTGAAATAACATCAGCCAAACAAAGTTACAAGCTATAAATCTGGAGATGGATTAGATGAATTAGAAAATGAGCTGGACCAATGCATTGTTTCATTCCTTAATGGTAAAATCTCAGGCTTCAGAAAGTTAGAAATCCAGTGAAATGTTTCGTGCCCAGCGTGTGATTTATTTTTGCTAGGTTGTGTTCAGAGCTGGCTAAAGCAATCTGAGAGCTGCGAGTTGGTTTCATGGAGCTATTGCCCTCTATGGAGAGTGGATCGAGTTGCAGATGTTTGAAAATGGTCCGTCCTCACATCTAGACTTCAAAGAGGGCCCAGGGAGGGGGACCAGGGTAAGAGCCAGGAAATAAGAAAGAGGCCACACATCCTGAATTGCCAGAGAAGTATCACAACAAACTGCCAAATATAACTTTATAAGTATCTAAGTGGATAAAGAAGATGAGTGTGAAATTTAACCTGACTCAGGCATTTGTCAGCGTCAAAAGAAGAGGTCCTAACTTTTCCTCCCTTTGTTGCACTTCTACTGATTATTTTATATGTGGTCAACCTCTTACTGATGCAGGAAGTCTGCTCCAGATAAGGAAAGAGGTGTAGATTCCATATTGACATTAGTAACATAATTGTTTCATATGATATCTCAAAACTAGATGGGGAAAACATAGTCTATAAAATGGATGAAATACTGGTCGTAATATCTTCCGTGGGTAGTAATGATCAGTGGTTCACTGGAAGGATATGTGGGGTACAATCCTTCATCTTTTACTAGACAATATTTTCACTATAGATTTTTGTGGTAGAATATAGCACATACATGTTCAATTTGCTGATGAGAACATAGTGAAAGAACATCGAGTGCACTGGATAAAGAAGGGAAAGAATGAATGAAAAAATCAGTTCAGTAAGGAGACACACAAGGCTTTACAGTTAGGCAAGAACAGCTAGTTACCCAGAGCACACATTAAGAGACCAGACAAGAATCTAGATATTACCACAGATCACAGGCTCAGAAAAATCCAATAACATCATATGAATTTTTGGAAAGTGGCATCACTTCCAGGACATGGGAAGCCATCTTTCCAGTCAACTGATCACTCCCAAGGCCTTGCCTTGAGCCCTGTGTGTTCAGTATGGTACTTCCAAAAGGCTGTAGACCACTGGGAGAGAATCCAAAGCAGTGCTATAAAAGTATGAGAAATTCAAGTACATAAGGAAATCTTGATGGAACATAGGTTGCTTAGGGTAGAGAGGAAGAGATGGGAGGAAGACATGAGAGGACTCCACACAAAGGTACATCTGTAGGAGATAAGCTGTTCTTCACGTCCATTTTTAGCTGGACAAGAAATAAGGAAGTTAAATGGCAGCAAGGAATGTGTCACGTGAACGCAAACTATTATTAATTAATTACCATTATTAATTTATTCATACTACACAGTGTGTCTGCCAACATGCTGCATAACATTGCCAGGCTGTGGGCACTTAACGGTTAGTTACCACTAATAAAGTCCACCCCAGAGACCACTTCTGGACATCAGCCAGCTGCTGTAGTCTTTCTTTTATTTTAAGTTGCCTTACTTTCTCAGACCTATGAATGAAAGCATTCTACATGTTTGATGTTGAACTAGTTGTTTTATGTCCCTTTACGTATTTACTGATGGAAGAGACATGACAGCTGTTTTGGTTCTGTTGTTTGGGTGCAACTTGGCCAAGAGAAGCAGCACAACAGGGCTCGTGATTTGGGCCCTGCTGAAGCAGTAGAGCAGTGACAGCTCTCTTCAATTGCAACTTGATTGATTATAGCTAGCAGATATTCATTATCATTAATAGAGTATCTCAATAGAGCATATTTAGACTCAAGAAGTCAAGGGGTGAAGATCCTAGGCAGTGTAACAGCGAACTACAGAGTTAGATGGATGACACAAACATCAGTCAGGATCAACATCTATAAAGAATATCTATTCCCTACACTGATACCTTGCACCATTTTTCCTAAGCACCATTCCATTTAGAAACATGATATGCAGAGTAGGAATGTTTGCAAGTCTGGTCTTTTTTTCTGTTAAAAGAAAGAGTTTAGTGGCAATTAAACTCCAATTCTTAACAATTATTTCATTTTAAACAAAACTTAGGAATTCAAAAAGGCTCGTTATAAATTTCTACGTGAAACATCCCCCTTTTCTGTTTGAAGCCAGTTTTGGATTCAGAGTTTTTAAATATTTGTTTCAAATGCACGTTTTACAGCCCTAAGCAGAACATCAAAATGATGTTCTCCAAAGAACTGAAAGCTTAAGAAATTTCATGTCAGTGAAAATTAAAAAAAAAACAATTATTTCAAAATATCACAGAATTTCATTTCATTCATTTCCCATCCAAGTATTGCCAGGAAACTAACAGCATTGGATTTCCACCATCTCTAAAAATATTGGAGAAAACTCCGTGGTTGTGATTCATTAAGGCAATACCCACATAGCTGTGGGTAGGTCTTGTCTCACCTAGTCTGAGACATCTACAGTGTTGAAATCCCTGTCTGAGCCAGTCATCACAGCTTCCTTTAATGTCAACATGCTTGTGTGATGCATTATTTTATGGTAGGCATCTTAAATAGGCCACATGCATCCTATTTCTCTCTATCGGCAATGAAGGGAATCTAGTTCAGGTGGTGACTTTGCCTTGTTGAAGTCTTATGCTAAGCGTTCACATTTCTATATAAATGAAACAGTGATAACATTAGGAGTCAGACTCAAAAGGTAACACTCAGCATAGGTTAAGACAAGCACGATGAAGTCTACAAGAGGTGTAATTCACTGAAGACTGGATTCTCTTCACCACCTACTAAATGGGACCTGGACCATCTTCTCCAGAGCTCTTGGTTGGCCACCTGCTTTCTTTTATGTTGTGTTGGCTTTTCATTTGTTGCTAAAGGCAGGCATATGTAGGTGACTTTCTGTTTTGCTTTCTGTAGCCCCAAGGGCTTCAGCACAGAAACGAGATTTCATTTAGACACTGAAAAGACAGAAAATATGTAAAAAATTGTAGTGATGTTCTCAAGGTTGTTGGATTAACTTCCTTTTGCTATCACTGACAATGATTTATCCTGGTTGTTTAAATTCTGCTGGTAACTATTATGCAGTGAGGGCAATTATGCTCTCCCTGTGCCAAAAGAGAATTTTCCAAAGCCAAGCATGAATCTCCTACTTTCTCTCAGCGCTCTTCAGATTATGTTTCTAGAAACATGCACGAGGGAAATAAAATGTTTACCCTTGCTACCTTGACATCTCCATGTAGGTCATTCACTCTTTCACCATAGTTCTCTGCTGCAATACTGTAAGAATCACAATTGACAGAAATCAGCTAATGTATATGAAACAGTATCTCCACTGAATAGATGGAAACTAGTGACACAGCACTGCTTGCATTCTTCCACCTCAACCTCATTTACCCAACAGAATTTCAGTGTTCTGGCTTTCCAAGCAATTCCTCTGAATTTAGACGCTGGTAACACAAAATACGTGAAGCCAGTACTTAGAGTGTACGAACAAACCATTTCAAACTAAATGAAGAGAATTTCTTTTCTTTTTTTGTGTGTGATGGATGGTGCTGGATATAGCAAAAGCCACAGTGAACCAATCTACAAAAATTACCATAATGTAATGGAGGAAAGAATATGGTCAGTGATGGAGTGCTGAAAGCCATGAGTTAGCAGTGGAGCAGCCAGTGGTTCCACATAGCGGGATCCAGTACAAATGTGGTTATTGTGCTGCAGATGTGTGCTGGCTCAGATGGAGCCAGATTGGCCGCAGCTCCTCCTGAAATACAGTCAATCCACCCCCATAATGAAGATTGATTAATCTGAGGCCTAAACTCTATACTCATCATTATCATCATCATCAACGACAACAAGAGGTTAAAAAATCTCTGTAAGCCCTTTTGATGGTTTTATTGTCCAGAGTCTCAGAGGAGCTACTGACAGAAAACCCACCATTAAAGTACTGATGTGATACAGAGGAGAATGATTAAAACTTCATCAAAATAATTCAAAACAGGCTTTCTTTTTTAAAAACAGTTTATGAAGTTTTTTTAACATCTCATTCTTCTTATCTTTGTACCACTGCTCTCACAGACTACAGTCAGTGGCAAATGACAGTTGCCCTCTTCAGAAAAACAGAGCCCATTCTCCAATGACTAGTACTTAATTAACTCTGGCACGTGGATAGTGGCAAAGAATCTGAGGGATGAGTCAGAGCTTGTGCACTATAAAGGCACGGGCCAAAATGACAAACATGCTCCCAAAAATAGGTAAGTACTGGAAGGCTTCTCTGCTGAGGTATTCATCTTCCGTTCGAGTCAAATGGTTTATCCAAGTCTCAAAGACTATTTATTTGATGTGTGTTATTCCACTTCAGATTCACTGTGGGAGCTGTCAGTGCCTTAGAAAATCAGCTCCTAACTGCAGAACAGTTCTGGGACTCTCCGTCCTGATCCCCAATAAGATCACAGAATCCTGTCCTCCTTTGACTGTGGTTCTTGTTTGCAGCATGGAGTACCTGCACAGTCCCTGTAAGTGCAGAGGCAGTCTGGCTCACCTCCAGTTGTGCCCCTTCCTGTAAGATTAAACTGGTGAAGAGTCCATCTACCAAGAAGACAAGCTGTGTTTGCTCTTTCTCCTACCTTGCTGTTCAGCTCAAGGATCAGGTCAGGAGTTGATTCAATGAAGACATCCAAGAGGGCACAGGAGTGAAGGAAAAGGGAGGAAATCTTTGCCATGAGAAAGGAGAAAGCGTGGCAAACCAGCCCAATTACAGTGATGGAAACCAGACTTCCAAGTCTTGGGAAGTCCAAGGCCAAAAGAAAGGGAAAAGCTTCCTCCTACACTGTTACAGTCAGAATCCAGGGGGGATCTTTCCCTCTTTGGTGAATTATAAGGATGTCTGAACATCACTCAGAGCAGTAGCAAGCCTAATACATACATAACTTCAGCCAAATCTGCCAGCCATCACATCACATGAATTTGCATTGAAGCTCAGTTGCCTGGGATTTTTTTTAATGGTGAGCATATTCAGCTCACTATATATTCTCATTGTGTAATCATCTATCCATCATCTGGTATATGCACAGCTATAAAAGCACAAACCAGATCGACATTGTTATTTTTTGAGAAAACATTCCTTTGTTCAAGGCAAGGCTTTGTCTCCTTCAGTTGTGCTGGGTTTTAGTTATTCTAAAATCTGACTTTATAAAAACCTTCTGCAAGAGCAGATAAAATGAAGGCTCTCTCTGTGTAGGAGTGATTAGTATTCTGTAGTGTCGCAGTACATTTTCATACAGATTTTTTGTGTGTTTTTCCCCCTTCAGAATAGTACATTTGTGGGCTCTACATATCTTAAAATAGATTGAAGATAACATTTTTTAAAATCTACACTTGGGCCCCGTAATTATGCAAGTTTTCTGCAACTTTTGAAGGAGGATTATTCACATTAGGAAGACAAAATGTCGGCAACTACATTTCTGGGGCCAAAAGTAAGTAATGTTGTTTGGAAAGAAGGCTGAAAATATTCAGCTCCTATGTGCTTTTCTTTCCTAGGAATGTAAACATTGCAAACACGGTGTGGTTTAATTATTTCTGCAATACATTTGTGGAAAATAGGTATTTCCTAATGATATGAGCTTATCATAATGACAAGGACACAGCTTTGCAGCGAGCTCAGTATCTCCTGAGAAGTGCCGAGCACTCTCTGCGACTCTCACTGCAGTTGGTGGCAGTTGCAGCTGCTCAGCACACTGGAGAATCGGGCCTTGACTGCCTTGCAGTTCACAAAAATTCAGAAAAGATCTGTGAGACTGTTGCAAAGCTTGGGCCTCATATACGTCACTGGAGCACTCAAGTGAGATATGGCATCAAGACCTGAGCAAATATTTAAAACAGAAGCAACTCAGGCCGCACAACCCAATCAAGGAGTTGGAGTTGATCCAGTGCCTAACGTCGGGTTAAAAAATGTAAAAAGGAAACAAGACCAAGAAGCCAAAAAACACTGCACTGACCCGAGCTTTTGAATAGAGCCCCTCTAAAATCTTTCTTTTTTTTTCTCATCTGTCCCTGTAGTATAAAAGATTTTTTTTCAGTTCTTGTCAGCCACGAACAGCATTTTCCTTTCTTGTTTTCTGCACGGACATTACATACATAAGCAATTGCCTTTAACCCCAGGATCATTCCATTGACTTCAGCAGTATTTACTAATATGTTTAGAGTTAGGCACATGCTTAATTATCCAGTAGAAAAAGGGACCTTAAATAGTTCTCCGATACGGGAAGGCTGTTTTAGGTTAACTACAAATGTGATTTGCCTTGTGGGAACCTTTGTCTCACTTCCATGATTGAGGGCAAACCATAATGGAGTAATGGACACATAATGCACTTAACTCCACTTTTTAAAACAATATTTTATTGATTTAACTGAAAATCTCAAGTCTGTGGATTTGCTCTCTACAATGCCAGCCAATAACTGTGCTAAAGGAAAACGAAGGGAGGAGAGTGGCGGGGAACACCAACATTTCACCCTGAAATTTTAACCCTTTCAATTTTTTTTCTTTTTAAGACTCTTTTGTTTCAAAAGATGGAATGAAACAAAGCCCGAAGTGTTTCTTTGGCAGACCAATTGGAAACACAGATAGAGAAGAAAGGCAAACAGAGACAGCCCAATTTATGTCACAGCTCACTACATTAGAGAATGTCTCAGCCCTGAATTTTTTCTCTGTTCGTGCCAGCACTCCTTTGATGATTACTTTATCTGAAAAAGATAAGACATTATGAATTTGATTATGGCATCACTCCATGTGGTTTGACAGAGCCTCAAGCACATTGGCAAATTGCTGTCTGAGCAGTTCCATTATTATTGCATAGCATGGCTCAGAGTTAAGGACTAAGCTGTAATAAATATAGAATTAAAAAAAAAATAAAAACAACCAACAGTCACTCTTAGCCTTTAAAGAAATTACTCATTTAAAGTTACAGTGTCTTCCCATTACTTGCAATGTCATTCAGTAAAACATTAATAATTGCTGTCCTGAGTATTACCTGTAAGCTCAAAGCAATCCCAGAGCCCAGCTCCACAATGCTGAAATGTCATTTCTGACCATCTTTGAAGAATTTAATCAGTACTTAAATTGCATGGGACTGACAAGGAGAACTGTTGACAGCAGTTTCTTTGAGGCTGATCATACAATTTTCAAGCTGAATGTTAGGACTGCGAAGTATTTTAAGTAGAACAGAACAGTAACTGTAATTTTAACAAGAGGAACATTTTATGTGTTTGGGGTTTTTTTCTATGCATTAGTCTGGAATTTAGGCACTTAATAGTCTCTTAGTTTAAGGACTTCAGTCTTGGTACAAAGAAAACCAACATATATTACAATTCAGAGTAGGTCATTGGAAGAGCAAACACATACATCACTGCCACTAGAAGTTCAGAAAACCGATTATATATTATTACTATGCCTTAAAAACACAGGACTGTAGTTAGAGGGAAGCCTAAGGAATTCTGAACTGGGACCATTTAAGTTTACTTCTGATCCTTCCTTCTGTAGAGACCCTAAAAGCAAAGAAGAGCAACAGAGTTTGTGGAAGACCTTACACGTGAAGTTGAGGACATCCCAACCAAAGCAGGAAAGCTCTTTGTGTACAAAGTTAATTGGACTTGCCAGTATGCAGTAATCCATTTGGAAAACAGTGCTTTCCAGCCCTTCAGCTAGGACGTGGCCATAACAGAATGTTTGTTTTCAGCCACATCTGGGAGAGCAGAAACTTCCAGGATGGAGCAAGGGCTCAGAGAAGTGGACGAGGACAATTTTAAGTAAGAGTAAAACGACTTTCCTTTTTTTGGTAAAGCAGTGACTGCCTTCAGCTACCATGATCAGTGCAAGACTGGACCTGACCAAAGCAAGGGAACACGCTGGGGAGAGCAGCTTCATCAGTGGGAAGCAGAAAATTTAATTCATGAATACAAGAAGCTCGTGAAGTGAGGCAGGGAAAGAGTGACTGCTCCCTTCTGTGCCGTGCGTGTAACCCAAAGGCTAAATCCTTTGTTAACTGGCAAGTAATGTCCTTGTTTTGCTTCATTAAAGACAAAGCAGAAATCTCCCAAGGTATCTTGAAAGATGCCAAAATATGATCATATATCTCAGACGGACTGCTATCATACACCCAGCTGATCTGGGAAGCAGTTTAAAAGTAAAGCAAGAGCAGTAAAGCCAAATAAAGGAGTGCAAGCACTTATCTACTGAAGGAGATGCACACAGCAGATGGCAGTTGCAGAGCAACCACAGGCACACGCCTGTGTATCTCTGTGCGTGAGCATGCGTGGCTGCATGTATGTCTTTCACTTCTCAGGACTTAAGCATGCTACTATTTCCTAAGCAGGTCCCTCCTGATTGATCGAGGTGTAAAAAAGCTACAAGTGATAACAGGTCTCGGTCTGCTCGTTTCCCAAAGCTTAAAGCTCACTGCATGACTCACAGGTACTGCAGCAGCCTGCATGCAGGGTTCTGTTCTGCAAAGGCCTCCTCCTAAAAAACACTTCTAACTGTGCAGCTTTCGTGGGCCTGCTTCTGCATATCAGGGTTGCATACCCCAAGCTCTCTGTCTGCAGAGCTCGCTTCCTTCTCAGCTGACATGGTGTGCACAAAGCCAAAGCAAAGGGGCCCCCCGGCTTTGATGTGCCTCACCAGGAGCCAAGAAAAGTGTATAGAGAGTATTTTAATAATTAAGAATTATGGATATGAAAGCAAAGCTATTAGCATTGCCAAGTTCGGCCATAGTCTTTGAAACGAACTCTGTCAAAATGCATTTCTAAGAAGAAATTATGTTATAAATTATTTTTATGGAATGTTCCAAAGTTAAATGAATATTTAGGCTGCAGTTCATGAAAACCTCCCTCTTCTGAAAAAAAATGTTTTCATTTTTTAGATTTCTCTTTGTCAGCATTTCTAACAGTAAAAATGACAAACTTTCATGGGTAGGTGCCAATGGAGACAGCTGTATTTTATTATTGAATACTTCTGGTGCTTAGTTTGGCACCAGTCCTGTTTATATTGCTAGTGAGATTTCATGCAAGCCTTTGCAAGGTCTTGTGTTTAAACTTAAATGTCTGATATGGTTTGTAATTGATTCCACCCAGTTCCTTCCCTCCTCCTTCTCGGTCCATTTTGTAAAGGAGAATTTATCACTGTGTGGGGAACACAAACCTTCCAGTTCTGCAAATTCAAAGACAAAAATTCCACAGCAAGATCCCAGAAACCTAGAAACCTCTGCTGCTATTATGATTCTCTTCAGCTGCTAAGGGAATGTATTCATCCCTGCTATTCCTGCCCTTGGATTCTTATTTTTGATGTGTTTTGAATAACTAACTTTTCTTAAGGTTAAATCAAACAAACCTATCTGCTTCCCGACTTAGAGCAAAAATCTATATTGGCATACCCCCTATTCCTTGATTTTTTTCTCTTCTCTTCTGCCATAACCTCTATGCTCACTGTGGATATACCATGCTGCTTACTATGTGCTTGCATGAGTGGCAGTGAATATAAAAAAGCAACTTCATAATAATATGCCTTAAATATGAAGATGGTTTGCTTTGGCGCCTTTCTGCAAGACACCATAGGGGCGAACTTCCCTTCTGTCAGGGCTCATGTAACATAGGTCAGAGGATTTGTTTTATGGAGTGAACTTCAGAAGGGAACAGAGGAAAGAGGGTTTGTTAAAACGCATCAACTAGAGTTCCAGCATGGTAAACAAGACTATTTGTTTGCCTTGGTCGGGTCTAAATAGAGCCAAACAGAAACCAGAAATAAAATACTCACTGGCCAGTTTAGCGTGTAGGGAGCTACTCCTGATGAGTAGCTAATCAGTGAACTGCACTTGGCCTTGCTTGTCTTTGACACGACATCTGTGACTGCCAGCCTGATCTCACCTCTTCTACCACTGCCGTGTCCTGTCGCAGGACTGCTGGGCCTGAAATGCTCTTTTTGGCATCTGCCAGACAGTAAGTATTGCAACATCCATGCTTCTGGCTGGCGTTTTTAGCATTATTGCACTACAAGAGCTGACAGTGTGACATATTTTGCAGTGTTCTGATCTTGTTCCTATCAGATCATGCACAGAATTTCACAATATTTAGAATTAGGTATTGCTTTTGCCTTGTTTTATATCAAAAGAGCTTCCACACCTTCCAAAACTCATTCCCTGTGTGCTGCTGGTAACTATTACGCAGAAAGATAAAACGAGTTATTCGAAATCAGCTGAGATCCCCATGTTACTCTGCATTCTGTGATGTTAGAACTGTAAACTTTCTCACTTTAAGTTCTGTTACAGTGAGCTGCAAGCGTAACTTAACAAATGTCTGTATAGCCATAGCTGTAGAGAAAGAAAAACTATATGGGGCTTTAAAAGTCAATGTTTCTCTCCCACCCACCATAAAAACTGTCTAGAAACTTCTTGTAGCCATGAAACTATGAAGATAATTGCACAGGGTATGATTGTCCTTCAAGGGAAATGAAAGAATATTATATAGATTTCAATACAGAAAGGAGGCTATAATTGCATGCTATGCAGATATAATTCGTGACAGAATTACAACAAATATCACATGCCAGTAACTCCGACTAAGAGCTGCGGTGTTCAGCTAATCTCTCTCTCACAGGGTGAACAGAAGAAGGTGCATCAGTAAATTGGCACCAGAGACTAATTAGTGTTCTCATTCAGCCTACTAAGTAGGAAGAGATGGCAGAAGTAGATAATATTCAACAAGCAGATCTGGATTAATATAAATTGCAGACCCAAGGATCTCTGGAATGCAAAACAGAAGCTAAAATTTCACCCAGCTTTATCACACTAGAAGGCAAAACAGAAGTCTTAGTGTTAAAACATCTTTTGCCATCACGGGTATGTAGCTAAACGAACCCATGTTTCCTCTATGTGTTTACTCCACCTTCTGCTATGCAGGAAGGGGGGATGTAAGGCTAGGGCTTGGATAATAACTTACCCAGAAACATTTTCTGAGCTAAAGGTCAGGTAAAGAACCAGGAGAAGCAAGTTCCAGAGGAATGCAGCTCTGAGTAAGAATTCCTACGTCCAGCTCCCACTCCCATCTTGAAGGGGATGATTAGCTGAAGTTTCCTGACGAGCGTAGGTGTTTGCAACAAGTCAGAGAGAGAGAGAAGTGATATATTAGGTCATTTAGCCTAGTCTAGCACTGCTGTGTGGATAGATCAACACTTCAGATTTCACACAGGACTCTTAGGCAGTGTGAAGAATACAACAGAAGCATAATGAAGTTCTCTTCCACTTGGAAGGTGGACAGCTTTGCTGTGATTCAGCATTTGTCCAAGTTGCTGGACAGCATTCAAGATTCCTCCCTGGTACAAAAGCTTCACTACCGGCCTGCTTCAAAGCAGATAAGCATTTCAATTTTAACATTTAAGGGATAAGAAAAAACATGTCAGTTCCTGACTAGGGAAAGATAAAACAACCATTTTGCTGGACCAAGATATCATTTCAGACTCCCAGACTGAAGACACATCCAGTAGGACCTTGACATGATACACAGTTTGACAAGAGGCAGGTTTATCCATTGAACATCTGTCAGGTACACAGACCTTGCTGAGAAGCAACTCTGGTACAGAGAGCTTGCTCCAGTGGCAGGAAAGCCCATGGTATAACAAATTTGATTTTATGATGATCGTAATTTGCATTAGATTTAGCACTCACTTAAGTTGGACTTTATGATTTTGAATTTCCTCTTTAAGGGAAAAGCTGCAAGAACTGTAAAATCGGGATGTACTGTGATAAAAAACACCAGTTGGAGAAACTATAGCAAAAATCACAATTTTTTCTTGCTCACAGAAAGCACAGACCTTTTCATCACTCTAGTGGCTGAATCCTATTGACTGTACCTTACAGTAGAGGAAGTTAGATACTATTTACTAAGAGCCTTCAAGAAAGGCCAGAAATGTGCATTTGGGGCTCCAACCATATCGAGACTATTTCTACTACGCTGAAGTGAGCTGTCAGGCTGCTGGTGGCAGATGGACACAATATAATATTTTAGGGTCTCAACAGCAGAGTTTTCATAAGCGATCAGACATAGCACTTCAATTATTAGGTCTGGCAGGAGTGTTCTCATTGGGTTTCATCTGAAAATATAGAAGGAAAAACATTAGACTTTGATAATAAAGTCAGTATCAGAAGACTGGATTGGACCAGTGACTGGAGATCTGAGTACAGAAGCAGAAAATAAGTATCAGCATTAAAGGCCAGAGCTGAATTTCATTGACATGTGAGCAGGTGGACCTAAATTAAAAAAAAAAAAAAGGAAATAAACCATATTTGTTTCAGCTCAGAAACTGAACTATGCTTAAGAAGTTCAAGTCGCCCCTGCTTCTTGTTTCGTCTCTCACTTTCTCACTTCCTTCTTTTTTTTCATCTGTGTCTTTTTTCATTTGTAGGGAAAAAAAAAAAAAAGGAATGAAAAGAAAAGAAAAAAATACATCCACTGCAGAACTGACCTTCTGGATGCTCAGTTCCAGTCCAGGCCCAGCTTTTATTGGTGAGATTACAGAACCTTGAAAGAATAAGTCTTTGAATGATAAGACGTGTGCAATGAGGCATTTCAGCAAGGCTCTGGAAGAAAATCCAGAGTTGCACATTTCAGCAGAAATGCATCTGTTGTCACACTACCAAATGAAAGGGGTGCCATCCTTCAGTCTGCTTATTTAAGAAAGAGAACGCAAGAGAGAAAGACATAACAACTTTAATATCTCCCACAGAGAATGCTCAGTGTCAGTGAATGCTATCAGTCCAGTTCTTATTTACTCCAATGGGAAACGAGAGCAGAAGCCTTTCCCTTGGTCTTCTGGCCTTAAGATAAGGATGCAGCTTTAACAGTCACTGGAGTAACACGGCTTCAGAAGCACAAGGAAAAAGACTATCAGATTTGCTCTGGGGCTTCAGCAGTTCAAAAGATTCTCAAACTGGTTGTTGGGTTGCTTTTTGCTCTCTTTTTTTTTTATTATTTTATTATATTATTTATATACTTTTTATCTCTGATTTATACAGTTCCCCACCAAAATGGTCTCTTATAATTCTCATTTGGGCAAACGTGACAGCACTCTTCACTTTTTGTGTTATTTTCCTCACCACCTCCTCTTGCTTCCAAGAGATTCACTGCTCTACTGACATAAGTTTTCAAAATCCAGTACACAGCAGGAAATCTATAAGGGCCCTTCATTTGGCAAAACCCATTAAGATTTTGTGAGTATTGTAGAAGTTTAACAGCCCTCCCAAGGGAGGCGTTCAGCAGGAGTGATGACTCAGAGGACAACAGGCTGCCATGCACTGGTTTGTCAATAAAGATGAATGCTGTTCTTTGCTGCGTTGAGGGGAAGCTCTTAAAACACACATTGGACTGGTTTGTTTCTTGACTTTGCCACAGACTTTCTGTGTGACCATGAGCAAGATGTGCAGCTCACTTCTGCCATTTAGCAAGACTGGGCCGGGAAGTGCCCAACAGATCGGAGCTGTGGCTGACAATGGCTTCATCATTCACAGATAAATATAGGCTACTCAACCCACCTAAAAACACCAAGGGCTGATCCAACTCTGCCAGGTGCCACTCTGCAATGAGAGAAAATCTTCAACCTGAATGCAAACTCTAGGCTTAGCTCAGCAACTCTGCATAAAGGAAAAAATGCTATGGAATCTAAGCCTGAGAAACAGCTAGAAAAGATCCCAGCTGGAGAGCAATCCCAGCCCAGCTAACAAGGCACTGCCATTTACATCCCAGGACAGGCTGAGATGTTTGGCTCAGCTCACATTTTCCTGTCTGCAAACACAGTGGTCACATCAGCTGTGCAGTTTCACATGAGATGCCCCAGGCTGTCAGTGCTCACCCTAGGACCTCAGACAACTTCTGTGGAATAGATATTTGCAAGATGGAAAAGGCCTTGCCCGGTTGTTTCATATAGAGCAAGACACTAACAGTGCAATGTAATGTTAACCAGCACGGTGCTACCACATCCTTTCTTGAAGCCAGGCATTTCTGCAAAGCTGTATTCAGTGATGTTAGCACCTGTATGGCTACATACTGGGCTGTGTGCAGAGAAATTTAAATACTCCAAAGCCTTGATGCAAGAGGCAAAATTCACTACCAAGCCCACAAGTAAACAGAACATTCGGTTCCTCACTATTGCCAGTTCTTTGGACTCTGCAAGCACAAATATCCACTGCAGGAGAGAAGTGTGTGAAAGAGATTCTGTGGGCTGCTGGGAGTTATTGCTTCCATGCCACCCACTATACTAACTCATAAAAACAGAAAAGTAATCCCTATGCATTTCCTTTACGTAATCGTGGTTGAATACTGGTACCCAAATGTCCATCCCTCTTCCATGGTGCTCTGTCTTAAATTATAGCCATTTGATGTTAATTTCCAGTCCTAGCAATTACTGGATAATTTCTGTGTTTTATAGAAAGTGTGACAGGAATATTCCTCTTGGGGTGAATCAATATCAACTTATGCCAAGAAAGAGAGTATTTTACAGTACATAGTGACTCTGTTTTTTTTTTGTATTTTTGTCAGACTAATAGAGAGTCATTAATTCTGTGGGCGATTCTAATATTAAGTGCACATGCATGTGGTAGGTGGGTGGCAAAGACAGTTATTGATTATAATATGGACATAGTAATGAAACTTGAAATCCACTGCAACGAACACTGGACTGTGCACATAGCTTAATAATAGTCTTTGGAATAGTGCTTTATAATGAGTGTAGCAGAACAGATAAGAGTGGAGAATGAAGATCTCCACGTAGACAAGGCAGGGGTGTAGGACAACCATGGCAGAGCAATCCAGTGCATTATACCACGCAGGTATGAAGTACACAGGTTCTGCTTACTTGTTTACGCAAAACAGCTAAAAGCTTTGCAGGGCAGTGGATGAATGTCACCCGAGATATTCTTCTGGAGTAACGGCCTACAGAGATTAAGGAGTAAATTAAATTTGTGACAGTTTCTCTCCGCTTTGACTGCTCTCAACATCAATATTTATCATTTTGTGATGGCCGCCTGAGCTTAAGAGCAATGAAGCTCTCCTGAGCTCAGAAGAAAGGGCTTCAGAGTGATGGACATTAAAATCTGATCCAGGGATGATTTGATGACATCACCACTTGTGGTTCCAAAGTCCCCATTTTGCTGTTTCTTGCCTGCCTGTCTCCTTTTTTTTTACTAGCAGGTCATTAAATGCTTTGTTGCTGCAACAGTAGAATCAGAGAAGCGTCATAAAGAAAAGCTCAGGAAAGAACTGTTTTGCCATTCCTAGAATTCAGCACTCCATTTTCTTACCTGAACTTTGGATTTATACCAGCTTCAAATGCTGAGCTGAAAGCACGCACACAGAGGTGCATGCACCAAGTTGTGTGAACGACTAAAGAGGCCTGGACAGCAGCGCGGAGAATGGCGATTCTAAGAATTTCTCCATTGGAAGGCAAAGATGAGACGAAGCCATCTGCTTCAGAAAGAGCATTTCTGCAGAATGCAGAACGCTTCTATAGAAGTTTCTGTTGCATGGAAAACCTGAATGTTGCTAACCCTTCTGAGAACCACTAATTAACTCCAATTTCTACTACTTTTGGCAGATGTTCAGGGTGCTCAGCATCTCACAAGGATTTCACCGTGAATCTCACCAGAATGGAGCATCTAATTTAGCCCAAACAAAATTAATTTGCTGTGTTGAATCTGTGGCAGCAACCGTCTCATGAGAGAGAATCAAACCCATAAAGGAATAGCTACAGTGCAGAACCTGGGTATCCTCAGGACACAACGACAGGACCAAATGAGGATACAAAGTGCAGGATCTGCAAAATAAAATGCTTAAATTTTCAGCCAGTATTCAGGTATGTGCAGTACCCGTGAAACTCATATTTGAAGTTTTAATGAATTCTGAATGGGAATCTGAGAGATTGCTTCAACGTTGTTGAAAATATTGACAAAAGGCTATAGCTGGCCGCAATGACATTTGTAATGGATCACAGTTATTGGTTTCTATAATTCAAGCACTGGATTACTTTGTAAATCCAGATGAATTTCTGTAGGAAAAGTTTTAAAATGGGACGCCTGCTCTGCTGAATCTCCTTCCTAAACCTGTAGTGTTTGTGTCTGAAAATAGTGAATTCCATTTGTCTCTGCCACTTGCAGAGGGGATTCTGTTACCCAACGCTCCGCATCGCCGTGCAGCTCCAAGAGCTGCTCAAACTTTTTGAGTCCGGAATATATTTGGATGGAAAATTTCTTTTCCACGTTTTGTTTGTTGGGAAAAACAAACAAACAAACAAACAAACAAAAAACCAATTGGATTTTCATGTCTAAAAAATGTTTGGATTTTTCCACAGTAGAGAACTGAGTAATAAATAAATAAATGAAACATTTGTGTTTTTGTAACATACGTATACTGTAGCTTCACTGAAGGAATGTAAGCTGCCTTGAAATGCTGTACAGACATAAAAGCACAGCTAGTTGTGTGCTAGCAAAATGTTCAGAAATCCATAGACAGAACCATGTCCTGATCATCTTCTTCCTGCTCTGTGCCACACAGAGGGCCCCGAGTACGAGCAGGCCCAGGATTACCCAGCAGAACATTACGAATGGCTCCATGTGCACTTGTAATTAATGAACTGGTGGCCTGACAATGCAGTATTCAGGAAACACCAGCTGGTAAAACTCTGTACGACAAAATGAGGCTAAGCAACTGGAAAATCACTACCAGCACAGTGCCTTTATGTGGCATCCCAGCTACAGAAATCCACAGAATTTAAAATGAAATGTTTAAATAAAAAGTAGGGTATATACATTTTTGCTATCAGTATTTCTGATAGTAGGAAATATTGTTTAATTACTACGCTGAGTTTAATTGCATTAGTAACAGTGTAAGAAATGGCTTCAAAGCAGAGAAGAGCAAAAACTCAGTGCTAAGGCTGATCAAACTCTTCCCAGAGAAGAAAGGTGAGTCTGACAAGACCAAAGACTGAGTTCTATGCCAGTGTTAATATCAAAACTCTGTATTCCCCAGTCTTTCACTTCTGTTGTTTCTGAGTAGATCAATCTGAAATGTAAGTGTAATATATAAGTTCGAAGTGAAGTTATTAAAATCACTTCTATTAGCTTTACGCACTATGGCTGCAGTTTAAGCAAATGAATTAAGCACTGCTTAAGCACATTTCTGTTGCACTAAGCTGTTTAGCAAACGCTTTCCCTGGAGGCCTCGAGGAGCCATAAGAATGTCAGCATATGCAGAATTTGGGGATGCACTTAACTGCACAGCGGCACAACACCGCATCAGAATAATTCTGCACCCAACATTCCACTTTGTAGGATCAAACAAGTGACTGCATGACTTTGTTGGGATTTTTCTCTCTATCGCACAGAAAAAAAATGTAGTTGGTAAAGAAAAGAATAATTACAAGTCCTTTCCAAGTATTTATGGAAAGGTAAATTCTAGGGGTGATTAATGAGGTGGTAGCAGAGGCAAACGGACTCCAGAGCAAGGGAGAGAAAAAACCCCACAAGCACTAGATCAATCCATCCTCTGTCAGTGCATAATAAACACTGCGGTCTTCCAGCCTATAATTCACCAGATTCAATATTAGGTCATTTAAGAATCCCTGTGTGACACAAATAGAAAAGCAAGTTAGCAGCAGAAATATAATGATTAATTTTACATGGAGCAGAGATGTGCATGCCTGTTCAGCTCCTCAGAAGCCCCTTGACAGACGATTTTTTATTTCTATTTTTTTCTTTTTAGTCTACAATTGACACAGTGTTCCTGATGACTTGAAATGAGGTTGTCAGGACGAATGAATATCACTTATAGGAGGTTTGACTGCCAGTGGGCATTAAGCAGGCAGCAACGCTGTCCTGCAAAAATGAATGAAATTAGCAGCTCCCTTTGTATTGGTGCAGGGCAATATATACAAATAAACGGGAAAGCATGAAGCTAAATGATCACTGATAGCAGCACAAAGACTGCTACAGTCCCAGCATCTACATATTTATTAGTTGCAGTGATACAGCCAAATGCTAGAACCTAAATTACAGTGAGATTCAAGATACAATTGAGGATAGGTAGACTGAATTAAACGAGCATGATGCTGGTTGTCCCCTTCCAGCTGGAAGAATGATAATAGAGTACACACGTTACAATAAATACGCAGTGATGGTACTATTAGGAAATGAAATAGCTGTCAAGTCATAGGACTAATTAGCAGCTTTATGACTGATAAGTGAAAGAAAATGTTATATAACTTACTGAATTGCTTTATCTAATCACATAATCTCCATGAATGTCTGCAGAAACAACTTGGGAACAGCAGCAATAGACCCAGCCCTGTAGTCACGGTGAAAAAGGAACATTTTAACAACTGGCAACAAAAGATACTCACATTTTTTAAACAAGTAGATATCGAAATGTCCACTTTGTCCTAAGAATTATTTTTAATAACTGTGGTGTAAGATGACCACGATCAAACGAGGAAACACTTCCATGGGACTGCAGAGTTTGCATATCATAAAATGTTCGTGTGAATGATGTATTTGCAATGATTCCTACAAGGTTCCTAATTAATACTTTCCAGACCAGTATTTATGAGAAATAATTTGAAGCAGTGAACAATATAGTTTACAGACAACATCCAGCACAACTGATATCCTTACTTCACAGTTCAGGATGGTGGGACTGGATAGCTCAAAAGGAGACCTCATGTCTGATCATGCCATGATGACCACCATGCCTTGTGGCACTGGGTTGGATGGGGGTGTTGGAGCCTGGCAGGAAGAGGAATCTTTCTCTGGAGCTTGCAGTGCCATGCAAACCGCTCACAGCTTTCTGCCCCTTCCTGCAGAGATTTCTGCAGACTCGTTGGCCTCAGGGAGCTTTTCCCAGTGATGGAGCAGGGCTCTGGGCTGTGAGTTTGCCCAGCACCTGCCCTCTGGCAGAGAGAATGGTCTCTGGGCAAAAGTTCAGACAGGTTCCTATGTGACTGAACTGCATCCAGTTCTTGAAAAGGCTTACAAGATAGAAAAGCAAGTGTCCTAATCTATCAAAGCTACTAATTAGCTGGATGAAAACATGCGGCAAATGGACATTTTCTTTCAAGGAAATAATTGCATAGCTTTGGAGAAATGGGTGCCATTCTCTGTGGAAGACAACAAGCAAAGGGTCACCGTGACATGGCATCAGAGAGCGCGTCAGGCAGACTTTCAGGGAAGGTACCCCTCTAGCAACTGCTCCACATAGTCTTAAACCAAACTATCGTGACTAATAATGCAATAACTTGAATTGCAGCAACTGCAATGTCATTGTCAAGAGTGGAGCAGCCTCTAATAATGTTCTGTAATTCCAGAGGGAGAACTGTCTGGTTTTTGCCTGCAGTTTTGTTCTGCAGGGAAAACATATGGATCAGCAGAAAGCTACCCACAGAATCACTGCACCAGGGTGAACAATTCTCTGAGGTGCTGAGTAGGTGCACCTCATGTTAAACATGGTTGTTATTTTCCCAGCTTGCTTGTTGTGGTCTCAACCAGTGATAGGTTATTCATTATTGAGCTGGGTATGTTGGCAACTCTTTAAAATGCCACTGTATTTCCTTTGCTCTGGTCTTAAATTAGAGGAAGTTTTAAGCAGATTACTATTTCTGAAAGTTTTATCTTCTGTAAGTGCAGCATCTCAATGCCCTCCTAGAGAGCTGAGATGTATGGGAAAACAGAAAGAAGAGCAGAAGAGCCTGGAAGGTGCAAGACCGCGGGGACATGGGGAAGCAATGGCAGCAAGTGGAAAGAGGGGTTAGCCTGGCCATCCGTGAACCCTAAATAGGAATACCTCTACAGAGTCTCACTGGTGAAAGTTTCTCAGAATCAGACTTCCAAGTACTGCTGTGAAGGAGGGAATGGTAAAAGAAGCTCACGTACTTCCTCTCTGTGGGGTCAGTGGCAGCCATGACCTGCCCTGTGAACAGGTAACTGGTGACTTGCTTCAGCTTCCAGCCGCCAGGCTTCTGCCTTCCTCGAGCCACATTCTTGCTTTTAAATGGACAGCAAATTCTTTGCCCGAGAAAGCAATACAATACATGCAATTAATACTGTAATTACTACTACTGTGTACTATGGGTGGATTCTTGCTCTCAGCAAACGTAAAGGAAGCATAAGGAGCCGGAATAGTCTTTCTCCTTTGACTCAGTGTTCTCCCTCTCTCTGGTCAGAAAACGTTCAACTGGAAGTTGTGTCAGACAAGTACCCATCTGATTTTAAGGCTTTTATGAAGGTGGAGAACCTGACTCCAATTTAAATCTGAGCTCGTCATTTCCAGAGAAGCCCTACATTCCCCAAATCAGGCTTGCTTAAAGGCTTGCTTTAATTTATAATCTTTACCTTGCATTATAAAATAAATGCCAGAATGATGGAGAGTGGCCTTTCTAGGTCAAACAATTGTAGAAAAGTCAGAGAGAGGCTGGAGGGGAAATGCCTGTTCAATCAGGCAAGTTCACTAATGATTTATAAAATGTCTTAATTTCTTCAGCATGGTCTACAGGCATCCTTTCATGAATCAGACAGGACAAATAACAGTCTAATATTTCAGAATTAGCAACTTGCTGAAGTAACCAGGCTGTAATCTTCCTAGTCATGGGTTAGAATTTTTGAGGTCTCATCAGCACACCACAGCTTCTTTCTTTAAGTGTTTTGTGTAACTGCAGGCTTATCTTCAAAGAGCAGATGTATGAACTATCATTTTTGATTAAAGCCATCCAGTTGGAATAAAAAAAAAAATAAAATTCATCTGTTCACTGCAGTTAGAATCATCTATTTTAAATACATTTACATATTCCCCTAGCTGTCCAACTATTTTTTCCCCACTTTCTCTTCTTTTTGCAGCTTGGAATCCTGCCACATTTATATTTTGCACTAACTACTCAGGGTCCTAATTAGCAGAAATGGGATGTCAGCAGGGTACCAGCCAGCAAGGGAGGCTTTTTTGCTTCACTGGGAAGATGTGCAGCATGTGGCATGGATCAAAATCTTTGCATCCCATGCAGAGAACAGCATGATGTGAATTGAAGAGCAAGGTAAATGGGAGAATTTGGGCATCTCGGGAATTTGTGAATTGGCAAAAGCTGCCGATTCACACACTTTAGCTATAGGCAAAATGAAGGAGGTTTTGCCAGCAATACTGTAAATTAATCCAACATTTAGTATCTGAGGATGCGATGATACTCAAAAAGAATCTGCAGTTCTGGTTTCTGAGCCCATAGCTGTTTCATGCAGCCCAGTCCCACTGACATCTAAGGCTTGAGATGTACAAGAGACAACACGTATTGCAAAGTCTCACATTATGTACCTGGCCCCCATGAGAGCTCCAGAGCCCTCCAGAACACACAGGTTGTCTGCAGAGCATGGGGAGAAGTGCATCAGATAATGGCCAAAATGAGAGAAGAGAGCTGAGCTGGCACAAGTATTAGCAAGTGGCAAGGAGAGATGTGTCTCACACCACTCCCCTTTCAAAGACTGACCCCTACTCAGAGCTGCCCTACACCTCAACCACCTGGAAACCACAGCTCACGCAAAGATGGAGGCAAAATCAATTTCCCTGCTGTGGATGTCTCTGGAAGAGAACTGGGTGCCAATGGCTTTAATGGCAAGTAATAGACATAGATGACAGAATAGACAATAGAATAGACAGTGCCTATTCCAATGTCTATTTCTTGGCATTTTTCTGGGGTCTTCTTGCTTTTTGTTTGTGACATTCTATTTTTGTTAAGGCAGTTGAGGAATTAGCAAGTAGGGCATGAGGAATTCTGAAATATCAGACTACAGATCCTTACCCAAAGAGAACAAAATGTCTGACCTTACTCTCCTGATTTCATACCATATGAGTAGATGCTCATTTTCACAGCAGGTCATGGGCAGCAGAAGTTGCTTTTTCAGTGGTTTAAGTGGAAGGTATTTGTCAAAATCATCCGTACTCAGTGGATAATTTCTTTAGCAGAGACTGTTGTCACAGGACAAGAAAATGGTTTCAAACTAAAAAAGAGGAGATTTAGATTGGATATAAGGAAAAAGTCTTTCACAATAAGGGAGGTGAAGCCCAGAGAGGTGGTGGTGCCCCATCCCAGAGATGCTCAAAGTCAGGGGATGGGGCTCTGAGCGCTGATGGAGCTGTGGGTGTCCCTGCACGCTGCAGGGGAGCCGGAGCAGATGGCCTTAAAAGTCCCTTCCAACTCAAACCATTCTGTGATTCTATGAAAACAGAACGGTTTTAACCATTGGTGGCTTTAGTGGAATTTGCTCATATACTGTCGGAGGGAAATCTGATCCCTAGAATTACAAAATGGTCCTTTGAAGTCACAAATGTGGTACAGTCAATGATTTTCCAAAGGAATGTTCAGTGCTGCTCACTAATGAAACATGGGTTATGATAATGGCTGATAATGATAATTATTAATATGCTAACTATACATCCAGTATTAAAATCTTATCTAAGCACTGTAAGGCACTAAAAAGTGTCAGACTCTGCGGATGAGGCTTTAATCTGTGGTGAAGAATTTTTACTGTAGATCCAAGAGGAAAGGAAGAGAAGGCAGGACTCTGCTGGCAATAAATATGGTAAAAATAGAGAATATTGTTTCTTTGCTTTTGAACAGTTTTGGTTTTTCTTCAAATTCTCTCACTTTTCTCTTATTTATTGTTTAACTTCAGAGTTTACGAAGTGACAAGTTTCTTTTGTCTTTTGCTGTTAGACAAACTGCGTCTGTTTGGAAAGTGACATGGAAAGGAGAAAGGAATGACAACATCCTTTGCACTCACTCTTCGTTTAAGTGCAGAGACAAACATGTGAAAGGAAGGAAAAATGAAAAAAGAAATGCAAAAAGATTCTAAAACCCTGAGGTTTCTGAGTTTGAAAGAATACCTGGAAAATTAGAAAATGAAAGAGGAGACGCCTTAGTTTTGAAAATGTGGCCCTTTCCAGTTTCATCTGTAGAACTGCCACAAGTGCTGTTCCACCTCTGTAAGCTGGGCTGCCCTCTGAGTCGGGATGATGCGGCAGCAGGAGGCGGCTGTGTGCGCTCTGTGTAAGGGTAATAGTCATACGGAGTGCAGAGCAGTGGAGAATCAGCAGTGTGGGTCAAAATACGAAAGGGACAATTTAATATGGAAGCCAGAAGGGTTTAACTAAACACTGCACGTGACTTCAAAGCCAAGATTTACCTGAAAGGAGCTATTTGACCCAGTGGTGCCCAGATTCTCCACTCTCGTTATGACTTTCTTCACTGCGACTCTGGTTTATAATTTTTTTTCTAATTAAAAGCATTAATATTCTGATCTATTCAGAGCTCTTAGGCAGTTGTTTTTATCTGCTTGTGGAATGCAGTGATTTGTTCACAGCACTGAATAATCTCAGCCAACCTCCCTGTTTGCTCAGCGCTTGGTAGGAGGGTAGATACTATTATGCTGTCATTACTCTCCATTATAGCAAAGCTGAAATCTCTTGTGACTTTCTTCATGGAAAAGTTACTGCTTGGCAGGGGAAACATCTTTGGCGGTGTGGGATAATCCTATGAATGAGTAAAGAGCTAGATAGAGTGAAGACAAAGCCATATAAAGAGAGATTGCAGACTGCACTCACCTCTGAGCTAGAGTAAATATCAAAATCAATTAGAAAAGTGAAATGATGAAATAATTCATTGTTTCATGAAGTGAAATGATGGAAGGTTCTGAATGGCCGCCTATGGGAAGGTACAGTGGAACTTCTCAGAGGAGGTGAAATAGGTGTGGCTTTGGCCAGAAGGTGGGCAAGAAGGATTTGCTATGGATAAACAACTCCAAACAGTTCCCTGCTCATGGCAGTTTCTTCCAGGAAAAAGAAATCACTGGACACAATGAATCAAGAGCACTGATGCTTCATTCCACCTACTGCTCCTCTAATAGAGTTATTTCAGTTACTGTCCCCCCATGGGCAAACTGCATCGCTCAGGAGGGAGGAGACAATTTTGTGTTCCTTCTTTTAATTTTAGTAAAAGTAAAGCCCATCAACCACAGTCCTGCAAGGTGCTTTGTACTCCCTACCCTGACGTGAACCAGAACAACTTAAATCAATATTTTAAAAGTATTTTTGGTCTCTGCAAAAGGCCTCTGCAAAAGTGCTGTTCTCCTCCAAAGGCCTTTGTCTCCTGCCCCAGGGTATGCAGAACTTCTATCAGCATCACTGTACTTTCATCCTGCAGCAGGGAGACAGGGCCCTGCAGCATCACAAGCACTGGGCCTATGGAACCAGGTGACCAAAGCCAAGACTGAGTCTGGAAGTTGTTGTTCCCCTTATCCATTGCACAAATCCAGTGTGCTGTGAGGTTATATACAGAATTATCTGTACATTTTAACTTTCTACCTCAAGGATCAATCTAATTAGCCCAACATGATGTTAGCACATTAAGCACACTCCAGCAGACTGAGAGTATTTATTACTGAGAGAACTCCTACTAGAAACCTTGGAATTTTTACAATACATTTTTGTCCTTACTTTTTGGAGCAACAATAATGTAATACCACACTCCCTCCCCAGTTAGCTGCAGGGTCCCTTTTAATGAATAGGAACAAACAAACTATCCAGCTAAGCCCAGAAAAATGACCCCTATCAAAAACAGAATCAAACAATACCCTGAAAAAATCTACATATACAAAGAACAAACTTTTCTTGTTCTTCCAAAGATTAGCACAGTAGGTATTTGGCATTCAACAAATTCTACAACAACATAAATTATTTTGTGTTTGAAGAGGTTTTCTTTAGCATTATTGTTGCAGTTATTTTACAAAAATAAAAGAGAAAAGAAAGTTTTAGAAAACAACTCAGAAATACTATTCTAGGTAGCAGTCTGTACAGCCAGGACTCCTCTGCTCTCATCCAATGACAATTTGTAGACTGCTATGTTTTAAACATAGAACTACCAGCTCCCGTTCAGCATTCACAGCTCGAGCAACAACAGTGGTATTTTCCAGCTCTCCACAGAACAGTATCTGTGACTCCAGCGCTGTACTGGGCATGGAAGAAACTTATCCTGAGCTCACAGAAGAATGGACACAGATGTATAAAAATGATACACTCCACTCTCCAAGTGGAGACGCAAAGGTGCCTGATTGCCTCACACCAAGTGCCAAGACTTTGGGATCTTCTATCAAACCTGGACAGGGGAATGACTCAGAAAACAGCTCCATCTCCCTCGGGGTCCAGAGGGACCTTTCTACTGGTCCACCTCTTTCACAGGAGGGAAGACTGGAAAGGAAACAGAGCATCTGGCAACAAGGCGTTCCAGCTGTGCTCTCCAACTCCTGCCTTGCTCGCTGGCAGGGTCCAACTCGCACTGACCCACTCCACTCCAGCAGTCAGGCTGCCCAAATCACAGCAGCTGAGGTGAAGTGATTCTCTGTGCTTTGCATCCATAAAACACTTCCAGCAGAAGCCCATGAAAGCAAGCAAAGCCTCTGGGCTGCACTTCTTTCTCAGTAAAATTGGAATTACTTAATTAGATCATCCGTTCGCTATGACAGTGACTGTCTGATATTGGGGTGCAGCACTTCTTTAGGGTATCAGTGTACCATGACGAGGCAAGAAATGCCATGTGTGCATGACTGAGTGCATAGATCACAGTGCTGCCATCAGTGATTATAACCTTTAGGTCTAGTAGAACATTGATTTCTGAGTACTGGCTACCTCTCAGGGAAAAAGCCAGTTCTTCACCTGTCCTTTTAAGTTTACATTTAGAAGCATTAAAACCAGCTGGCCTTCAGAGTTCTGTGTAAGGAACTAGAAAAGTATGAAGAAGTCAGCACTACCCGTGCAGGCTATCCATGATGGTGCTTCTGCTGCAAAGTGTAACATTCCTTCAGTCAGTACGATGGGATGTGAAGGGAAGGAAATGAAAATGCTGATCATCCTCTTCAGAGATAGAGCTTCAAAGCAATTATCAGGAGTTTTCCAAGTTCTTGTTAATGGGAAATGCAGTCTCCACATCAGCTGTTTCCAACAGAAGGGTTTGATTTTGCTTTGTTTTATTTATTATTCTTATTTTCAATAGGAAATGTGAAATGACACTACTCATCTCAGCTTGGATCCAAATGATCCCAGCACTTCCTGTGAGGGAACCTTCCTCTGCACACGGGTCGCATCACAGCGGTCTGTCATGAAGCAGCTGCTCCCATTCCGGTCACCACTTTGATCCATCAGAGCCTGGGATGTTTGATCGTGTTGTGAAGCCTACATTGCTCATGGGTGTTCCAAAATGAGAATGACTAATAGGATGAGTGTGTCTTGGGGCTGAGATGGGGGTTATTCTGTAGAGGTTTATTGATCTGAAGAAGTCCAAATATGAGTCATTATGCAGAAAAGATTCTTATTTGCAGTCTTGCAAAGTGCCAAGGTCCCTACAGTGTTGCAAATAAAACTGTAGCAAGTTCATTCTGAGCAGCTCTGATAAGAAATCACCAGGGGGTTGTACAGATCTTGAGGGCACAGCCCCTGGCTCTGCAGTTGGGAAGCTGTGGCAGTGACACAAGGGGCCTGTTGGCAGCGCGGGCAGGGAGCAGAGAGCAAGGGCAGAGTGTAGGCGGCAATGGGCAGGGGACAATGGGCAGGGGGCAGTCTGGAGTGAGTAAGGGGCAGTGGGCAGAGGAGCAGTGCCGCCTCCTGACAGCTCGGGTCACTGCAGAGAGAACATGGGGAGATAAGGGCTGGCTGTACCCAGCTGGAAGATGGGAGAGATCAGTGGGAGAAAGGCCTAACATGAGGTCATCCTTAGACAGTCTACGGAGACAATTGAAGAGTGGTAATAAGAGCTAATTAATTATCCTAAGTGTTTTTATTGTTTACTCCCTGCCTCTGTGCTAAGAGGAACTCGATGTTTTTTTGTTCTCTATCAGCATTTTTCCCTCTTTATGCCCTCCGAGACACGAGGAAATATAAGTCACAGCAATCCCTCCCTGGTCAGTGCAAACAAAATGCCAAAGCAAGTTATTTGAGAGGAACTGTTAAACATCATCCCACATCCATCACATCTGCCATAAATAATGGAACTGCTGCATGGAATCTAACCTCCTTTTGAGGTTCAGCCTGTGCTCATGGGTTTGAAGCTTCTCTTCTTGGGATTTCCTCAGCACAGAACTAACAGATACCTACACACACACACACAGCTCTGTTTGTGACTCTGGACATATTCTCCAAACCCTCTGTCTGAATACGGCTGCAGCAAGGAGGGAAGGAGCTGAGCTCCGTGCTTTATCTAGCTTGAGGCTGCTTACTGCTACACAAAAGCCTGCAGTTCCTGAAGACTGAAAGCCAAAAGTGAGAGAGTAAAAAAATTTTCCTGGCTTATTTTTATTCCCTTTCCAGCCTATCAATTATTTCTCTGCCTCAGCTGCTGTTAGGCTCCAAGTCATTAGGTTGCTGGAAAGAGAAGTTATAAGAAAGAAATGTGTGTGAGGTGAGGTGGCATCTTGCTTTGAAATCTGCAGGTGCTGCATTTTCTACTTACTGCTGCAGTGCTGCATAGACTGCTGTTACTTTACAGACAGATGCAAAGACCCTTTTGGATGCTGAAAATACCCTGCATTTGTTTGAGAAATGCTTCAGTCTTTTTTTTTGCTTAGTTACCAGAGCAGATTTCTCAACGTATGTCTTTTTCTTATTAACACGAGGAACTTTCGTGTTAGTTTTAGTGCCCAATTGTCCAATGCAATTAGAACTGCCAAAAACAATAACCCAGGAAATGTCATTTTCCACAACATTTTAGCACTGGCTGATTTGGTGGAATCCCAGCAGTGAGCTGTGAGCAATGATATATGAAGTGAAAAATGCTTGCCCTCCCTCGCAAGCCTCTCCACACACTGCTCTGACTTCCTGCTCACAATCCGTACTGAGGTCATGGGTTTTGCTGTCAGACTAAGCTTGAAAATAGATGATGGCTGCACGCTTGCCAGGTGCTTTTGCTACCACTGTGGTCAGATAGATAGCAGTTTACCATATCAGAAGTTCTCCTTATTGCGAGTTTTACTTTCAACTCAGAACTTCCATTGAGTACTACAAAAAGACTGGCTTGAGGCCCAGCATCCGGGATAACTTGCCTTGCATTTGTGTGAGCTAAGCTCATGTTGTAAGGAAATAGTTATGTACCTAGTCACAGCATATCATGTAGAGCAACCCTGAAAACAGCCTCAAAGGCCGTATTCCAGGGGAGGTAGATGGACTATAACAAAGTTTTTCTGACGGTTGGAAAGTTTGTGAGTAATGTGAAAGTGTGTTTGGAACAGCAAATAATGCATTTTGCTGTAGTATGGATATGTAGCAGGCGGTCCTCCTGAAAGTTATTCATGTGGAAAAAATAAAAAAAGATAGCAAGATAGGCAAGCAGAGTTTGTAACAAGCCATAGCAGGCTTTCAGCAATGGCTTTTACAGCTTTTCACTACTCAGATGCCATTTTTGCATTCAGAGGTTAGAATCTAATGGGATGTGCAGATGCATAGATATTTTCCCTTCTTTTGACTGACTGATTTGAAGAATAGGAACCTCAGGCTCTGTGCCACAATTGGGAAAGGCAATTCTAGCTTTCATGAGAAGTTGCTTAAATTATTAGTTTCAGAAGTAAAATGCTGGCTGTATTTATGTTTACAGAAGAGAAAATGGGGTATAAACTTTCCAACAACTGCACGGAGTCCAAAGTCTTTTTTCCCTCCTCTCTGACACAGCTATAATATTTGCTAAATGTGCAGTGGGTTTATTTTTCACTCTTAAAACTGCACAAGAAGGTCACCAGTTGAACTAGTCTTTCCATATGGAATTAAGCAGAAGCAGATTAGTAGTTAAAGAGAGAGATTCTCTTGGGAGTCTTCTCTAGATCTCTCTGTTTTATTATTTTAATATTTGAAGTCCACTCTGAGTATCCAGTTTAGCTGAAAAGGAGTCACAGACCTGATGGCATTTTCAAATTTGTCTGTGCCTTTTATTTCACTCCTTTTTGGATACCATAATCCTGTTTATTCAAAGGTCACTGTGCTGAAAGCTGTATCTGCAGGTCACAAGAAATACTGAAGACACAGTCACACAGGGTAGAAAAATATGACTTGCATAACCCTTCACCTCTATTTCTTTTTGGTCTTTCTATTGGTTTTACAGATGAAAACAAAGGAAATTCTATTGTCTTGAGTTTGCCTGTGCAAAATAAATCAAATTTAAGTTATGGTTCCCTCCCCCTCTAATAAGAACACACTAGGTCCTGCAGCAGCAAGAAGGTTTTGGTGCTGTTAACACTCTATGGCTCATGCATGCTCAGTCCTCTTAGCCACCATTTCCTAGTCACATAAATATTTCTAATACTGACACATCAGAAATGAAAGTTGGTTAGCACTGTGCAGTAGGAAGTAGTCTTCTAAGGGTATAACAAAGTAAAGAAGTAAATTTATACCCTCTCAAATGTTGTGATTAGATTAAAATTCAAGGTAAGATTTGAGTCTAAGAAAACCGCTGATATATTAAAAAAATATATTCTAAACTATCTTCTAGTGCAAACACCATGGAAGCCAAAATCTCATATATGGAACTTAAGCAGAGCACAAGGCATTCTACTGACAAGAAGGACATGTACATTGACCATAACCTGCACCTACCAAATGAGATAGCTTTTTCTTTTTTTGGTGTAGCAAATTTACTGACAGCAAATCCAACTGCAAAAGTGAGACCAGTTAAAATTTGAGCCCACTTCTATCTGGGGCAGGAGACCTCGTAGCAGATGACATGGAAAATGCCAAGGTACTCAATGCCTTAATTTCCTCTGTCTTTAGTGATAATGTTTGACTCAGGCCTCCAAGGCCAGTGCAAAAATCCTGAGCAGAGAAGATTTACCCTGGTTAGAGGAGGATAGGGTTAGGCTACATTTGTTCATGCACTTGTGCATACACAAGTTCAGGGAACCTGAAGGCACACACCCAGTAGAGCCAAGGGAGCCAGCCGATGTCACTGCCAGGTCACACTCAATTATGGTTGAAAGGTAACAGCAATCAGGGGATATTCCTGAGGACTGGGAAAAATGAAAATCAAATTTCAATTCAGCCTCCAAAGAAAGGCAAGGAGGAGAATCCTGAGAACTACAGGCCTCACCTTGGTCTTGAGAAAGTGATGGAACAAATAATCCTGGAAACCATTTCCAATGATATGAAGGACACGAAAGTGATTAGGGGTAGTCAGCATAGATTTATGAAGGGGAAATCATGCCTGACCAACATAATAGCCTTCTATGATGAGAAGACTGGCCTGGTGGATGAGGGGAGAGCTGTGGATGTTATTTATCTCAACAGCAGTAAGGCTTTCAGTGCTGTTTCCCATGACAACCTCATAGAGAAACAGATGAAATACAGGCTATATATACCATGCTTATAGGAGAATGCCATGAAGAAAAGGTATTCGTGCTGTTCAGCAGTTCTAGCTGCACCTTCTTTTTAGTGGCTGGAAGAAAATCTTGCAAAACTCCTGCATAGGGTAAGTAACTTGTTGACGTGGCTGAACAAAAATATAACTTGTTACTGTTTACTTCATCATTATTAACATCATAACAAAATGTAGGGGATTAAACTGGGTGTCTAAGATGACAGTTCTGGAAGGGTTCAGTATGAGCAGACACATAATTTACCCAGCATTTCAGATAATGTAGGCATGCACTGATTGTCAATACTGACATTAGTCTGCAAGCTCATTTCCATCTCTTGCCTCTCTGGATTCCCAGTCCAGTTTGCACAGGGAAGAGGAAGATACTTGAGGATGAACCTGACTTCAAAAGAGGCTGATGTCTGTCTACCAGAGAGCAGGAGCAGCAGGCTGAAAATAGCAGATAGATAGCTTAGGAGTGACTGGGCCTGAAACCTGTAATGAGAAAAGCCAAGATCTTGCCAGGACTGAATACTGACAGTGATAGCTACATAAGAAGATAGGGCTGAGTCCCTCAGAAAGACATTACATTGCCTCTCAAATCCCAAGATGAGTTTGCCCTGAGGCTGTGAAGTGAATGTAATACTTATTTGGGTTGCATCCACTAAAGGCATCATGCATAATATGCTGCTGCCTATTATTCCTGGGGAGGTAATCATTCTTCATGTAGACATCTAGAGAATGTTGAGAAAAGAGTGAGAGCAGTTCTCTCCATGCCTTGGCAGCACAGGCAGGTTCCTTACTGGCACTTCATCAACCACAACAATACAAAACTTCCCATTCTGCCCCTCCGTTTAAAGACAGATGACCCAGTATATACATTCTCTCTGGTCCAAATTGTGAAGCCATATAACACAGATTGCACTGTAGCATGCAGGCTGAGCAGAGAGCTGCAAAGCCAACCGGACGCTTCCACCACCTCTCCCATAAGCACTCAGACCTGCAGTTCCCAGAGATCCCCTCCTAAGCTGCCCTTTGAAAGGGAGGTTTGTAGCAGAAGAGTAACAGCGGTGTTTCAGCATTAAAAGTTATGAAAAATTAAAATACTCTCTAATCACCAAAAATGCCAATCTACTGGAATGAAAGTTCTTACTGAATGCAAACTGCTCCCATTTTTAACCAGAGACTTTCAAGAATCTTTCTGCAGTTCTGTCTCTCTGCCAAAGCCCTGTCTGTTTTTTAATTTTGCTTGCTGCCTCCCTCCCTCTTTCTTCCTTTTCCCACCCACACATTATTTACTCAGAATATGACCGAATTACAGTTTGTGTTTATCTGAAGGACCTCCAGTCCATCACTTCAGTTAAAGTGTTAGTTAGAATTAGGATGGACAAAACACCTTGTTAGGGGGGGAGAGAGAGAGAGAGATTGCTAGCGTTGTTACAGATAAGAGCAGAATCAGCTGGGGAGGGTAACAGAGAAAAGGCAGTATCTCCTTGAGCCTTGAATCTAAATGGTGTCACTGCAGGCCTGGAGTTTGGTTATTGTTCTAGCCAAAGTCAGGCTCTCCTTTAACCATTAAACTCAGGGCTGCTTTATTTTCCTGGTCTGTCCTTGCTCACACTGAAGGAAGTGGTGATTTCGCTGGAAGCGATGCTGTGCCCTTTGCTGCTAACCATAATGATGGTGTTTGCTGTGCCTCTAGCCAAGATCCTGATGAGACCCCAGAGAAATACTTTCTTCTCCCTGTAGCCTCACAGAACTAGTTTTACTTATTATTATTATTTTTTAAAGACAGTGTGAAGCTGGATGAAGAAAAACAAGCCCTGCCTTTGAAAGAAGTACTCTGCTTGTGAATCTCTGGATCTCTGGCACACATGAACAAAGGAGGGGAAATGGGAGGTCAAGGACAGAGCATCTGCTCACACTGTGATTGCCGTCTCCTTCCAAACATCAAGCTTTAAAAGGCCAGTCCTTAAAAAATCTAGTCCTGACTACAAATATCTCAGCTTGGCTTGCATCAGATAGTCTTCCTGCACCCGCTCATTTCAGCTGGAGTTTTGCCACTGACTTCCTTGGAACTAGGAACCTGGCATCTAATCACCATCATGCACCAAATCTGTACTGGTTTAGTCTTCATATTTAAGGATGAATAAAAACGATCCTGGGATCTGTTGGAGCAATAGAGCTGAGTAAAACACGAGCATGATGTGCTGGGTAGCATCTTTTCTAGCAGCTAGCCCACAGCAAGCAGCTGAAGTCTTATCCCCTCACTGAGAGTATTCAGGGCTTCTGCTGCGGTGAGAAGTCTTGGCCGTCACTGAATTCTGCAGCAGGTTGGTTGACAGTCCTCCGGTACCCTGCCAAGTGGGAAATACCTACATTTGCCCAAGGGCTGATCTGCTCACACAGATCAATCAGATACACACGCAGATAACCAGGTAAGCAATATCTGCGCTGCATTCCTCTTGCTGATTGCTCCCCTCGTACAGACACACCTGGGACAGAGTTATCATTACATTTGAAATATTCCTCAACTCAAGAATCCCAAATGCTTTTTACCCTATGGAAATTGAAGGAAATGTGAACTGCCCAGAGGAATTCTATGTGGAGTTCTACGGTGCACCAGAAAGCTGACTGCACAGAGCTGGAAAATGTTAAATAATTGGAGAGGATACAACTGAAATCCATCCCAACAGGAAAAATGGCAAGAGAAGCCAATGGGAATGAGTGGGGATAGGAAGATTAGCATCAGCAAAATGTGGAAGTCTTTCAAACACAAACAGTCTGGGAAGGAAGCAGATTGGGGAGAGCTAGTGTTAAAAAAAACACATCCCAAAGCTGGAGCAAGTTAAAAGAATAGCTAAAGAAGGAAAAGAAATACAGAACAGCTAATAACAGTTCTACGTTGTTCAAAGGCTATTTTTTTTTTTTCTTTTTTGTGCTAGAAGAAATGTAAAATGGTTTCTCTGAAAAATAAAAGGTCAAAAAGGAAAATCAGGAAAAATTGTTAAATATTTCCTTCAGAAGCACAGGAGACCCCTGACAGCCTAAGCAGGAGTCACCCAGGGAGGCCTCCAACAACAGACAGCTGCTTAATTTTGTTTCTGTCTTTACAAATGAGGAGGTTAGAGATCACTAATGTATTTCCCCTTGGAACAGCAGCTATCCAGTGACAAAAAGCACAGAAACATTCGCAGAAAGGAAAGGCTGGGTGCATCATGAGCCCAGCAGTGCATTCCAAAGTGGGAAAGGGCAAGTGAGCCTCTGCATGAGCACCAGAGTGACTCCTAAAGAGATGGGAAACATCTGCATTGTAGATGGCCATTCATAGGGATATCTCTGCAGCAGCAATCTGAGACTTATTTAACGTTGTTTACTAGATTTAGTCTGAAAAGTCTAATCTATTATGTGAGTCAGTATAGTTCTACTGGTGAAGGATGATTGAGATGTAGAGATCTTCACAGCTGCCATGAAAAAATGAAAGAAATGTTATAGACAGGAAATAGTAAGGACTCAGTTCTGCCTCCACTTACATTTACGCACTGAGCTCAAATCAGCAGGCTCACTTCTCTCATAAGATGCTTTTTTTCCCAGCAGACTTTCACAAGCCTTAAATGGAGTTACCTCCCCTGTACCAAAGGAAGCGAAAGGAGAATTTTGTTCACTGATCTGTTATGAACATATAATCAAACAAAGAATTTGGCTGCTGGCCTTCTTGACGGCATTTTCTATTACACTTTACTAGAAGGAGTCATGAGTTGAAATGAATAATTCTGCCTGAGGGAGGTAAATATTTCAGCACACAACTGTTGTCTAAGGAAGTGAAATCAGCTGCACCCCAAAGCCTTTCTGGGCAAAAGGGGTAATTCCTGGGTATCCTCTGTTAGTTACAGCACTGACACTGGTGCTTTATAGGCTCCTGAAGTCTGACAGAAGATTCCCAATAATGTCTCTGTGTTTTGGTTCACTTCCAGCAGTCTTCTTACCTTTTACCTTTACAGCTAGGTAACATCTTGAAAGGTTTGGATTCCAGAAATTCCCACAGATTTCATAAAGGAACACCATAAAACCTGAGACAACCTCATCTATTATCAAAGGCTACTGAGAGGGTTACAAAGATACCCATTCTCAACAGTTTAAATGGGAATTTCAAGTGCAAGGAGTTTGTATTTGCTGACAATGCTAAAACTGCAGGTGTAGAGACAGAGAAGACAGAGAAGGAAGAACGCACTACAGAGCTGTTCTCATCTTCTAGAATGAGACAGAAGGCAGAAAGCAGTGCCAACTGCAAGTTTAGGGGCAATGAATGAATCCAAAAAAGGCTTATTAAATTTATCAGCTACAAAATATAATGGTCAAGAAAGGAAGATTTAGGGGGCTATAATACGAAAATCTTTGAAGCTGTCTGTCAGGTGTACGGCAGTTATAAAATCAAGGAATAAGAAGGATGTGGTAAGAATGAGACAGAAAAGAAGTCAAGGAAATGATATATACAAATGCCATATACAAAGCTCTGATTCACTCTTCTGGAGAACACTGAGCAAAACTCAGCTCCCAGTCACAGCGGCACAACTTCTGTGCTCTCAGTACTATTAACAGCCAGAGAATTTGTTGCTTTGATTAGTGAGGGCAGAACTTTTTTTGTTTTTCAGAAAGGTTATTCTATTTGTGCAGAAGGTGCCACATAAAACAACAGGACAATCCCATGAACTGTGAGAAAAATTGTGATCATGCAGATAGGAATTTTTCCAATAGATGTGAAGCAGAACTAATTGCAAAGCAATTATATTGATTTCTTGAGACAAACACTGGGGAAAGGTAAATAACGTACCGATCTGCAAATGCTCACAAAGCACTTGCTTCCATTGGCTTCTCTGCTAATACAAACCTAGAAAAGTGAAGAAGTCTGCAGTAAAACTGAAATGTGAAACTCACAGCAAGGTTTGTTGAAGTTTCCAGTCAGTCTGTTAGTTCATAGCGCAGCAGGAATAAATGGAACAGTGCTATCAGGAAGGCCTGCAGTGCCAGGTGGCACACAGCAGTGTAAATCTCGGGCAGCGCTGCTCTGCACAGCTCACTCATGACCACGTCAGCTCCTTAATGCAAAGCCCCCATCATCGTTTCTGCCTGGCTTCTGTGGAGCAGTAACAAGTCAATGCATGTCGTTTTCCACTCAGTAATGAATAATCTGCATTGCCTACTTGTTGCCAAATTGCAACAAATGGTTCTAATGGCAATTACAGTGTTTTTTTCATAAACAGAAAATTGGGTACATACAGTCTGTAGATATAAGCCTACTTCTGAATTTGCTGAAAATTCAGAAGCTGATCAGGACCAATGGCAGCATCTTATCTATTCAATTAAAAGAAGAACACAACTCCATACTCCTGTTGTACTGGATCCATTCAGAGTTCTCTACTGCTTGCTATGTAAAGCCATGCTTTGAGGAGGAAAGGCAAAGCAAACCACAGAGCTTCAGAGAAACCAGATGCACATGTAAAGCAAGAAGTGGAGGTCATGAAAAAATGCCAAAATCTTGTGAAGGAAGAAGAAAGCACACTGTGCCAACCACAGCCAACCACAGGAAAAAAAATGGAAGGGAGAAAAAAGGAATGGGAATAAATACAAACCCTTGCTAAGACTGCTGGAATATGGACTTCAATAAAAAGAGTTTCATTTAGAACAGAGATGGGTCGTAAAACAACAGCATCTAGTGAGTAATCTGCTGGTCTGTAAAGCCATAGCTCTCCATCAGGCACTCCTAAAAGCAAGCTGTCATCTAACAGCAAAAGCTTTGTCCCTGACTTTGCACCTTTTAAGCCCTCAAATCAGCACTGAAGCACCACAGAAGTTTTATGCAGGCTTTCTGCAGCCTGGTGCTGGTCAGTCCGGACTGCAAGGCAAACACTTCTCAGCAATACCAGTTCTCCATAGCAGGATTGTTCAGGCAGGACTTAACTCGATGAGAGCATGAGTCACTTGGAGTTGGGATCGTCGTGTTCTTTCAAAGAAAAAGAGGGTTTGTTCTCTGTGTGAAAACATTCAGTGGCTGGGTATAGCCTCTGTGCACAGGGACACAGTTCAGCTAGATACTGTGTGTTGTCACGTGCCCTTTACAGAATAGAGGAGATGATGGTTAAAGTTGTAGAAATGCTAGCACGTGGAATCACTTTTCATAACCTGAATAAATAATTTTCAAAGCAAGCATTGTTCTTTCTCTTTTCTACACTTTGGCTGGCAGTGGAGAGGTGTTTTAAATAGAAAAGAAAGTACAGTGAACAGTATGACTTTATGAGTTTCCTCAGTCTCAGGAAGGAAGCAGAAGGTGCCGAATTAAACAAACATCTGCCCTGGCAAATAGCAAACAATGTGTTTGTCTAGTAAACTGAACAAACAGGACTTGGAAGTCTGAGAGAGGGGAGGATGAGACAGAGGAAGCCAAGATGGCCATTTTGCCAACTGACATTTTTTCATGCGCCAGCAGTCAGTGTTGTAATTACGAGAAACTCTGGGGAACTGAGGAGTCTGAATCCTCATTGCTTTACAGCATTGCCAATAAGATATAAAAATTGCTAACATAGTGAAAGCATTCATCTGCAGTGGGGTTTGGTATGCGTTTAACCAGCAAAACGTCTATTATGCAAAAGAAAATTCATTATAGAGTCTTTCATCACACCAATTTCATGCTCATCAAAAGGGCCAGATTAACAATGGCAGGAATTGACGTCTGGTGTTTATGTACAGAGGAGGCAGAGGCATTCATAGAGCATGCTTTCCTGCTAACACGTCTAGACCTGCCATGAAAAGGCAGCCCTGAGGGTCAGAAGGTTAGTCACTATTCATGGGCTCGCAGAAGTTTGCAGCCAAGGTGACAGTAAGTGCAAGAGTAAATTAGGCCTGAGGCTGTGAGGAGCACTGAGAAAGCCTCATTATAGTTGCAGCGTATATAACTTTTAGATTTGCTGCAAGGAGCCTCCAGATCAGGGACACCTACCTGCATAACTTACGCTCATGTGGGACACTCAGTCTATGAGATTATACAGACATCACAAAAACTGCAAGGTCTTCCAAGGACTACACGACTTGTGTGCACCTCCCTGTCTGTGGGTATGACTGGCAATGAGACTGGACTGGCATGGAGCCCTGAGACTCCCCTGACTTGATGGATTCAGTCAGAGTGAGCGCAGCTCAGTACCAACCTTCACACCCACATACTCACCAGCCTGGTTAGGTCCTCATGTTGCAGCTGGCAGTAAGGGACCCAGCACTCAGCAGGGCAGGCCTTTCGGTATTGTTGAACCTAATCAACACACGACTTTTTTTTTTCATTTTCAAAACCACATCTCTGCTGCCTTACAATTTTTTCCCTTATGTCTTCAACTTTGCAGAGAATTTATACCTTACTTTGTACTTGGGAGCTCCAAATGTGAATGTTAAAATCATTTTTCAGCCCTGGACCTCAGCTCTCAATGAATGATGGCAAGTGCTAAACATACAGCTCCCATGTGCAATGTTTTCTGGTCCCTGAAGAGATCCATATAAGGTGCAGCTTGACACCGTGCATTTATTAAGTGGTGGCTAGAAGCAGCCACCAACTCCACAGACACTGAATGGAAGGGACTAGGCTTGGTATTTCCTGCCTTGATCAAATTTTCTCTCCCATTTTTTCCCTCACAACTATCGTTCCATCCCTTTTATATTAGAACATCATTTTCCTCTACGTTAAAAGCAAGGCAGGAGCATCAACCATTGATCTTGCTCTTGTCCTCTGGCAGCCGGGAAGGTGTGGATTTTATTGATGCAATGAAATCTGTTAACTATCAAAACGTGCACAGTTATTTTCCAAATACTGTAAATGCTAATCACTGTGGTAACCTTTACTAGTAATTGGCAATAACTCAACGATTATTTCCTTTGACTTGAATGACTACAATAGCTTTTGTGATCTTTTTGTTGGTACGCTTCACTGATTTACATTTATGATATGGGGTGTTTCACAGCTCCCCTGCTTCAGGAAACTTCTGCGGAGAACAGAATTTGAGAACTGGAGGAAAGAGAAAAGCAGCAGGGACTGGTGGCTGATGTGAGGGACTCGAGTCACACAGCCCCTGGCGGAGCACACCCAAAGCGCTGGAACCAAAGGAGAATTTCATTTTGTTTTTGAAATGCTGTTATTACATTCAGGAAATTTGCAAAGGCACCTTGACAGAAAATGATCAAATATCTGAACTTCTAGTGCAGCAACATTTACTTAGTAAATGACATTTTAATGCAGAAAGTCAAATTTGCATACTAATTAAAATTTTCCTTTAAAACATTTAGACTTTTTGGCCTTCCCAACTACCCACTGCGACAGAGATTAAAAGATTTTTTTTATTAAGTCCTGTCAAACAAAACACTCTCCTGTAAAGTGGTACAGTACAAAGTAGCACTTTTAACCTATTTCCTCGTCATTCAGAATTCAGGCAGTTCACGTTTCCACGTGCTTCTTGATCTCAGACAGGCAGCTGATGGCAGAGCAACAGGGAGGAATGGGTTTCCTCCCTCTCTCCCTACATTTACACATTGTGGGAAAACAGTTTCATGTACTGCATGCCGGGTAATAAAATACAAAGGCATCACACTTGTAAAACCACACCAGCTATTTACGAAGAGAAAGAGATTTATAGAGGTGCTGCAAGTTATAGTAACACTTCAGCTGTCTTCACCTTTCTTGACTTCCAGGCAGAGATAGAGGGTGATACGGGTAAAGTAGGCAATAAATAGTCTGAGGTGGCAGAATGAGGATATTAGCGTCCCAGGGGAGGTGGTGGGTCATAGCCAGCAGCTCCCTGGGCTCTGCTGTTCCTGAGCAGCAAGGGCCTTCCAGCCCAGGGCACCTGAGCCTGGCAGTGTGGGCACAGCAGTGGCACACAGCTGCACAGCATAGCAGGGCACTGGGTGGGGGGAGGGAGGGAGGAATGCAGACAGCCTGCAGCTTCGGTTTGAGGTTGTTTTTCTTAAGTCAGCCATTGAAGCAAAATCCCTCCGATAATAATTTCCTGGCCAGGCACAGCTTCTTACTGTGAAATGACCATTTCTGTGTATTTCAATGGAAACAAAAATATTTCAGGAGGATCAAGACAAACTTGTTACACCATTTTTTCCAGTCTCCTCTTTGTATGTGCTTGTTACCAGCAGTAACTTCCTAAGATGTGGCCTTCCCACAAACCACGAGGATCACTACAAACAGGCAAGCAATGCTGCTAAGCTTCAGTTGTTTTCTGCTCTTTTGTTAGGCCAAGAACAGAGAGCTTTGCTTCTGTTTTGCTTGACAGGAAAACTTCAATGCTCTTCAAAGGTTGTTTTCACCGAGTGAAATTTATATTCATTTCTGTGTGTGATCAGACTTGCCTGCTCCCCGCTATGCACTGTGTGTGTGAAAGCACGCTCACACTGAGCAGCAGACTGCTGTGGGAAGGCTCAGAGATGGCTGCAGTGCTGCAGCGCAGTGCTAGCACTGAGTTTGGGGTGCTCCACAGCGGTTTTCTTTTTGTCCATTTATTGGACATCTTGAAAACTGGAACCGTGATAGGGCCATTCCAAAGATAGCTGAGAGATGGATCCTACAAACAGTGGTAGGCTGCAAACCCCACGTTCATCAGAAGTGCTACCCTAACCTCACCTGGGACCAGAAGTGCTAGCACACTCGCATCCCTTTACCTTAAGGACAGAATTCCATTCCTGCTCTTTTTCCCATGTACACTTAGGTCACATTTTACTGCTCTGCCAGATGGCCTTAAGTGAAGGTGAATTGCTTTAAGGTGAATGCCAGCTGAGGGTTTCTCCATACAGTACTATTTTGCAGTGGTACAAACAGGGTAATTACATCATTTTGAAGAACACAGCTACCTAGATACTTATCTTCCATCCTACAAGCAGTTAAACTCCTCCTCTTTGTCCCGTGTCTCACACCTGGGTTATCCACAGAAACTGATCTGGACTGGAATAGGAGCAGTTTCTGACGACCATCCCTACCAAAGCATCCTGGCCTTTACATCACTCTCCGTAAATGCCACAAACAGTTGTTGCTGGAGAGAGGGAAATTTCTGCATGTCATAAGACACTTTAGAACATGTATAAGAACTCACACCAAAGTCGTTTCAGTGCTACAAATACTTCATTGAAGACTGTAACTGTAAAGGCACGTTTTACCCTCCAAAAAACTATCACAATCCACATTAGCTCAAAAGTGAACTAATTCTCTGTTGATGCTGTCTTCTCTGCTACAGCACTAACTCTTAAACAATAAACTGGTTTTTAACTATAATGATGAGTACTCAACTGCTTTCATTAATGTCAGCTTTCTGCAAAGCTCTGAGTATTCAAGTTAAAGGCACTAATAATCTTCATATCCTGAAAAGTGCTCAAGTAGTTTCATCTGAAACCCCTTCCCTACCCCAGCTCTGTTCTTCTTCATTATGATGATGGTAATTCAGGGCTCTGAAAGGACATTTCAAACACAAACACCTCTTCTGTTTTTCACTTCATGCGCAGCTCAGAAGCCCACACTGTAGTTACCCCACCCCTTACCCCCTCCTCTCTCCCATCTTTATTTCCCTGCTTACAGATTTAACAAAGCCGTAACGTCTGCTCTTTGGGAATAGCTGTCCTGTCTGCAGGGTACTGTAATGAGTAATTTAATTTAACCCTTTGAAAAATGTGTTCAGATGATGTTCTTACACATCTTCAGCTGCAAGTAGAGCATGCACAACAATGGAATCACACAGAGGATTTTTGTCTTTTTAAAAGAGCCCTCTTTGTCTTTAAAACAGACAGAGAAGTTTGCAAATGATCCGAATATGCGACATTTCATTTCCATGTAGGGTAATGTTTGTAACTTCACTGTCTCTGTAGGGGACTCGAACATTTAGATCACAGTGTCTGATGTCAGTTGCAGCTAGGCATTTACAACCCTTGGGCCTCAAATCTTAATTATATCTGCTACTGTTTACGGCTTATAATTATTGATGTTAATTTACTGAGTGATGTTATACTTCTAGCCCCAAGTTATGTTTTTGGCACATTAATCCACTTGCACACAGACTATTTCATCTGATTGTACAGGCTGCAATTAAAGGGGATTCTTCATTTTAATTTTCATTTGATTTTGTCACGTTCTACATGATTTTTTTAAAAAGCAATATGACTTTTCCAAGTAATCTCATAAATAACGTTTAAATTACGCATGATACTTTGACAGGACAGCAAGAAAATAAAGCATTGTCCATCCATACATCAGACAGGTATGGCTGGCTGCTGTACGGATGGACAAAGCTTTATTTTATTTTATGTTACAGCAGCCAGCCATACCTGTCTGATGTTTCAGCAGCGGCTAGAGCCGCCAGAGGGCAGAGTGAAAAGCCCACTGGGTCTCTGTGGAGCACTGTCCCATCTATGGCATGTAGCTGTGTGAGCAGCATGAGGCTGCAGATGAAGAAGAGGAAACAGCACAGGCTTGTGCACTTGGCTGGTTGGGTTTCATTTCAGCAGGCTGGGTAGTCCCAGTAGTGCGTCATTGCTTCCAGGCTGCAGCCAGCACCGCTTCACCCATCGCCATGGACGGGCAGGGTGGTGATGGCTGTAGCAGATATGCACACAGCATCCTAACATCATGTGTGTGACTGGGCTGGGCAGTCAGGTGCTTCAGGGTAAGAGCATGCTTAAAAACAATTCAAGTGGGGATTTGTACTGACTTAGTTGCATGGGGCTTTCTAAGGACTGCAGTCAAGCACTTCAAGCTTTTTTTTTTTTTTTACATTGGGCTTTTAAGAAATCGGGTTTGAATTAAAGAAGGATTATTGCTGTTGCTGACTTACTCCTTCCTAATTGCTTTGATTTCTATGAAGACTAGATAATTGTGTCCTCTTAAAGAAGAGCAATTTATTTGAATGTTGGAAGGCCCCACAGTACCTTTAAGCATGGGAGTAAGTATAAACTTCAGTGTCCTCTCAGCTTCCCACGAGCTTTGTGCTGCCCAAGAGCAGCAGGATGACAGAGGACAGGGATGGCAGAGCAGCCTCTGGGTTCACACAATGTTCAGAAGAGGAGGCAGCTCCAGGTTAGCGTAGAGGGGCCTGGTAACGACATCATGGGATGTGGGAGAGCCTAGATGCCAATTAATCAGTGTGAGCAGGTAGGAAGGTGGTTCAAAGCCTTATTTTTCTCTTCCAGGAAAAATCCTAACATCCTACAGTTCTAGAAGTCACCTTAACAGGACACCGAGCTAGTTCTGACCTTTGTCAGAGCTTGGCAGTTGTACCATCACTGGCAAGAGGAGCTCCCACCTCTGTGCCAGGCCACCACTCTCTCTGGAGTGGTTCACACGCCCACAGTGCAAACTCCTACCTTACAGCATTGCTTTGTGCAGGCAGTGAGCAATCTCAGCTCCGGCACAATTTGACTGACATTACAGTGGAATTACAAACACTTTCCATGGGAATTAGGTGAATATCTGCCATTTATACCTTTCAAAATCTCTCCCCAAGTGCCAAGAGAGAAGAGTGATTGTGATATTACATTTTTTAACAGAAGCTGACTCTGAAAGACCATTTCTTTTCCTTTCAAGGTTCCATCCAAGAGTGGTTGGAAAAATGAGAGTTAAGTCATTTTTCCTCTCACTTCGTTTACTACCAAAGGCTGATGGGCTCAACAGAGAAACACAAATAATAAATAAAGAATCTAAAATGACAAACAAACAAAAGAAAAATTATGAAGTCAGTGGCCCACTAACATACAAATTAAATGCATTATCTAAGACATGGTCAAACACTCAGCTCACTTCTGTAGGCATTAGCTTTTCCAGCTGGCTGAAGGGCCATTGTGCTTGCAGCCTCCCAGATTAGAAAGCATATCCAGCTTGCTGAACTCTCAGTGCTGCAGGCCCTCAGACAATAACTCCTATTTGTTCTCATTATTAGTAATCATTATGGATGCAACTAAACTTCCTTAATTTCATTAGGACACGAATTTATTCAACAAATAATTTTAGCATTGGTGTGCTCCATTAAAACATGTTCTTAACTCTCATTCTAAATGCAGTTTATAACTGTATGGAGAGCACATATCTCCCTCTATCAGAGGATACTTTCTTCTCCTCGGGTTCAGACTTTGAACAAGCAGTTCCTCCTTCCATGAACAGATAGCACAGTTTGAGATGCACCAACTGAACAACTGCTCTCACTAAACTCAGTGGTCTTTTGGGACCAGAATTTTATTCTTTGATTCTCTATTATCATCCAGGGGCCAAAAATTTCTCCACTCCCAGCTTGAGGTGAGTGTGACAGAGGAACTGGTAACAAGTATTACAGTAGGAAGAAATAACCTTCTTATAAGGCGTTCTAATTTATCAGGTTCTCTGGAAGACCACAAGGTGATTGGACTGCTTTCAGCCAGTACTGCACCTCCATCCAGGCTGAAGAATAATATTACTGTTGGCAATGTGCTACCAAACACCATGAAAAAAATCATGTGCAGATCATACTCGTATATCACAGCAGTGCTTCTTTGCAGTAAAACAGACTACTAGGAAAAAATATAGCATTCATAAACTGAGTCTAAGGAAATATTCTTGCTGCACAGAAGTAGAGGACACGCATTTATGGTACTTTTATCAGCTTATTCTAAGCTGATGCCACAGTAACACAAGGTACAGGAGAGGACAGACAACAACAGGGGGAATGAAGATTTTTTTATCTTCTCCAGAGGATTAGAGAATCTGAGAGCAATCTCTTTTTGTCTGGGCACACTTACAACTGCAGACATATGTCTGGAGTAGGCAAAAAATGTGCTTCTTAAAAATACGGTGTTGAGCATTTTCATCCTACAGCAGCAGACAGGACTAGATGTGTTTCACCAGTGTGCTGACTGGGAGAAGAGTCATGGAAAAAAAACAACTTTGAATCAAAGTTGTTAGAACAGCAAATTAATATATTCTGTGCTCCCCCCCCTTTTTTTTTTGTCTTCGTCATGATAAATTCAGCAGCAAATACACTTAGAAAGGGAAAATCAACAATAGGTTCTGACCAAATTCTTTGTGATTTTGCTTGCTAGGGGAGTTCTTGGTTGTTACAAACAGTGTCATCCCGAATAATTCACTAACATGGTGGCCAGGTGGAGATATATGTCTAGATTGCATCAGCTGCATCTATATTACTCCTCGCCACACTATAGGGACTATTCTTGCATGATATATACTTGGCAGTTGTTTCAGCAGCACTTTTGCCGTTCCCAGGGGTTGGTGAACTGTAAAGCCCTCTGCGATAGAGATTTTATGCTTCACTTAGATGTAAACTGAGGCATAAAATAGTTCTGTGATTTAACCTGTAGTCATCAGGAAGCATAGGAAGTTAATCCAGGACTCATATCTGTCATGCTTTTATCTTTCTTACTAGAAATGTTGCCACATAAGAACAGGACTATGGAAGAGAAGGAGAATGTGGAGAAATGGAGCCTGGCTGCAAAACCAGCAGTGAAGGTGGATTCCGTACCATTGGGCGCTAGGATCGCTACTGCTGATTCCAACAGAAAAACATTTGGCCCAGTGCTGAGTGCTTTTGAAAATGCTGCTCTGACATTTTAGGCCTGAAACCAGACATTTTCCCTGACATTATGAAACACAGCGAGGTAATATTACAAATAAGTATAAAAAATAAATCCAGCTTGAAAAACATACATGACCTTTCAAAGCCTGAAATCATGTAATAATAACCAGCCTGATCCATTGCTGAGGTTTTATTGTTTGGGCTTCACTCATGTTTTTGCCTTTCTCCCCTGGACAAAGCAGACAGTTAGGGACTAAAATCCCAGAACAAGTGCATGCTTATTTACAAACAAAATGAAAAATGTCTTGAAACAGTTCAAAATGCTTAACCTGCTGGTGGGGAAATCATATAGAGGAAAAAAACAACACCTCCTCTCTCTGTTTTCTCCAGGGTTTGCTTATATTGTTTGCTTCAGACAGCCCATTTTTAATGAATCCAATAATCAGTTGGAACTCGAACCTGCTCTGCCATCTCTCACTGTTCTTTCAGTTCCAGGAAAACTGAAGCAAAAAATATTTTTCTTGCTCAGCATTAGAGAAGCCATAATAATACTAATGTTTACATCTGGTTCCAAAACCAGTTTTGAGCGTCAGTCAAAACAGAGATGAAATTTAATGCACAAAGTTCAACTTTTTTGGGAACACAAAATGTTTTCTTAGTTGGGCTTTCAATTCTTTATTTTTCTTTATTTTTATTTTTAAAGAGTGCTTCTTTTCCAGATTTGGAGCTAGCTTATCTAGGTTGGGATCAGCGGAACAGTACCTAACCCCAGTACTGTTCTTTGGGTGTTGAGTCAACACTGCATTTTTATGGCTCTGTAAATGCACCATTGCTAGGTGTTAGTGCATTGCTAAAGAGGTTCATAGACAAAGATTTTGTTGCAGTTCTGATAAAAGCACAAGGATCAGGGTTCAGCTCCCTGCAAAGAGGCAATGGCAAAGTTCCCTGGATGCAACAAACACCATGCTTTATCTCTTTACATGTACCTAACACCTTGTCCTCTACAGACAGTTCCCCAGTCTGCTCCGACATCCCTGACTGACGTGCCTTCCAGACTGGGAATGGCAAGAGGTAGCTCTACCTGCGTTTTCCTCCATGGAGGCACTCTGGGGCTCCTCTCCCAGTTGCCATGTTCTGTTAACATTGTTGGAATTTTGTATTTTTGAAAACCCTCTCCCCTTCAGTCATTTTTTCTTCATAATGGCAAACAGATTCATAAATCAGTGGGAGAGGATGGACATTGACAGACAGAAAGATGGGAAGACAGTCTCATTTCCTTGGGAAATGAGCCTAAGAAATGAACACACTCCCTAGAGATTTTGACTGCAATGACTTTGGTGTAGTTGCGCAAAACTACCTTTAAATGGATACTGTTGGATTATGTTCCATTTTTCCTCTTGTCCTGACCTGCTCATTGAGTAAATAGAGCCATCTGCCAAAGCAATGGCTCCTGAATTAGAGAAACGCACCTTCCCCCTGGGAGAGCAAAGTAGGCCAGCAATTCACCAGGGCTTTCTGCAGCTGAAATTATTATTCAGGTTTCCACACTTTAGGAGCAAGGGATCTGTATCTAAATGAATAATCTGGCAGGAAATGTAGTCACAAAAACATATTGGCTGAGAACCATAGGTAACTTCTATAGAGAATTTAAAGTGATGTTTTCAGATAAAAGTTTGTCATTCTCTTTCCCAGCCCTGACCAGTTTTTTTGTTCACTGCATGCACTTCTCTCCTTAGACAGCAGCAAACTGCACTGGGTCCACAGCCAAAGTCAAGATGCTAAAAGTCCTTAGCCATAGACACCAAAGTGCCGCCACAGACACCAAAGTCTGTTATTTGAGCTATAGACGATCAGGAAAACAATTTCTATCATGGAAAGCTGTTTTTTTTCTTTTGTCAATAAAATCTTTCTTTGACAAAAAGATTTCTTCAACCACTGTCTGTACTAATAAGAGTTTCTATTTCCAATGACTTTTTTTTTTTTTTTTTTTTTTGCAAAATATAAAACGTTTTCCTAGAAAATATCTTTTTCAGTTGAAAGGGGTTTTTTGCAAAAAAAGTTTTCCTACAATCTCTGCTGGTAACTGTGGTTTGATGTTCTAACAAGACGTAGAAGGAATGAAGTCCCTTTGTACCCTCCAGTCTTTCCTCTGACAATCCAGAGGGCTCATAGGAAGGTAACACTCTTAATCCCAGAAACTGGAAGAGAATGGGCTGCTGCATCCAAGCAGACAAGCCTCATGCAGGTCATTGGCAGGGGCAGAGATGAGGCCAATGCCTCTGTTCAGTAAATCCATACCTCGTAGGAAGGACAGTAGCCGAAGTGAAAGACCCAATTCCTTAACTCCATTTTACCTCTGAGGTGAACCAAGAGAAAATAATGGATTATACCAAGACCTAGTCTGACCTTTTCTGTCTACCCATCTCATCCTCCTTTTATTTCACTTTAATTAGCTATTCTTCAGTAAAAAAATAAAGCAAATACTTTTTTTTTCCCCAAAGGAAACATTCCCTTGACATAACGAGGAGCCTCCCCATTCTGTGTCCTCCTACAATTGCATAAGATTGTGGAAGGCACTGGCAAAGGTCTGGCAGAGGAGAGCAGAGAAAAAACATCTTTTAAAGAGCCTTTGCAAAATTCCTTGGATGACACATAACCTACACAGACTGGCCCATGCATGCTCAAGTCTGCCTTTTAAGAATACTGTGCCCTCAATGGCTGTTACTGATGCTACCACGGGGACTGTCTGGACACCTTCTCTCTTCACAATGATCTTTCTGTATCATTACAGGATGCAGTGGGAGCATCTGGGAAATTATCCCAGCTTCCTTCTTGGATGGACTCTCTGCCCGCATGCATGGGAGGATCACATCCAGAACATTCAGTTAGAGGAGGTGTTCATATCATTGGTTGTCTGTGGCTTTCACAGCGTACTTTGAGCGGCTGGTAAATCCACCAGCATGGAGACCTACATGCAGTGCAGCCCGATGGTAATGCTAGCAGAAGCTTAGTTACCATTTTTGGAACCCAGGATTCGTGAAGGCTTAAATGAAGGTGCTGCTACATATCAGTTCTGCTAAACCAGTACAAAGCGCTGTAGGAACACCATTAAATAGATCTAAAATTAGAGTATATAATTTCAGTTGAATTTATTGGGAACAAACCAATGCTAGCCTAAAATAAGTTTCTGTTAAACCACTGTATGACATCAAACTAATTTAATTAAAACTGGTTGCAAACTAATTTAATATATGGTTGTGGCACATGTAAAAAAGTAATCCGTAAATATCACTGACAGCTAAGGAGCACTTACTATGGACTGTAAGGACTGATACTTTTGAAAATTAGGTGTGTTCATGTAGGCTTCACATTCTGTATTTTGGTTTCAACCCACATGCAAAAAGGATCACTTTAATACTGCTCTGAACAAATCTACGGCTTTTTCATTATTTCTACAAGTTTTCTGGAAATTGTGCTCAGTAAGTTGCTCCCAGACTCCATATACAACAACAAAACAATTTGACTCGAATAGTAAAATTGTACTTTGCAGACCAGCTTCAAAGCAAGGACAAGAAGGCCATAAAGAGTCCAAAGCAGAACGAGATATCAATCACCAAAGCCAGTAGCTCAAATGTGAGGGAACTGCCCAGCTCCAGGCTCCCATCTGCCCTCAAGAATCTCAGAGAGGGGACAGGAAACAGGCAGGAATATCAGAAAGCAAATCATTTAGGCAGCAAAATCTAAAACTGAAACGAACATAAATATTAAAAGTTTCTCGAACATGAGCAGCTTTTGTCTTTCTTGTCTGAGGCAGCTAAGTACCTAATGGTGTGCGATAAAAGCAAAGTTAGGCAATTATTTTCCCCTGTTCTGCAATCTGTGTAAAAGCATGCGGGTAAACGTCATGTCTGGTTGCAAGTATCATGCTTTAAGGTCTGGAAATTTACATTCTTAGAGCCCAGACAGACATGAATTGACAAGCACTAGCCATTCCTGGAGCAAATGTCAGATTCAGAGAGCCCTTCTCTTCAGATAAGTGCCCCAGTTTTCCATGCACATGCGCAAACCAAGTCTTGATGCTTAACAAGACAAAAATCAAAGCATCTACAGAGTCTCCAAAGACTGCTTTTTCCTCTTTCTGGCTGCTGGTCTGGAAAGCCAGCTAAGACAACTTCTTAAAAAATTTCAGGAATTGAATCGCGTATCAGGTTTCATGACAAGCAAACCAAAAGAAACAACCTATCATAAAATCAGCCTACAATAATATCGCTAACTCTTACAAGAACAACATACTAAAATGCAAGAGTGATTTATCTGAGAGTGTCAGTATCTTCTCCACATAATATTTACTTGCTGAATTTGGTTGTAGCTTGAGCTAACTTGTCCTGTTTCATCTCTCATCAATCCAGAATTATGGTCCAGTCCTCAAAGGCAGAAAACACAGAAAGAGAAAAAAGGAATTCCCCGTTATGCAATTAAGGGCAGAAGAAACTGATTTTTATTTTTTTTTCTGTAAATCCTTTTAACCAAATGGATACGACAGTCTAAAATATTAATTATAATCAGAATTACTTCCCGTATTTTGAAATATTTTGAAAGTTAACTTTAAATGCTGAGGTTTTTTGGCTAAGAAATCTCAAATTAGCTTAACTTTCTTCTCAGGATCTGTTTGCATTGTGCCCAGGACAATCTTGTCTCTCTAACCGTATTCAGTGTATCTTTTTTTACCTCATACTAACCAGGTAATTATCTTACACATTCTTGTTTCTGAGAACTAATAAAATAAAAGGTTTGCTTCCTACTAACCCACCCACTCAGAAGCAATGTCTTCTCATGTTTTGCTTGAGCAAGCAATGTGGTCCTTTCAAACAGTCTGATTTGACATTTCAAATAGACGAAAAGTCATATCAGAAAGATATCTGTTGAGTGACAACATAAGTACTTATTTAATAAGTGTATTAAATACATACGCATGGCTATATACTGTACATGCAAGGTTTTAAATATATACCCTAGTTAACTGCCATATGGATATGTTGTTGTGGAAAAAAATATTTATAAAATGTTTTTTCCAAATGTTTAATCTACAGCAGATGCGCCTTGCGTTCATCTGTTTGGCTTGGCATTCACTACAGGGAGATCTTATTAATCATACAGACCTCCTGTAGCAGAGGAAACAGAGGCTATTATAGGATTCATCTGTTTATGACTAAACAGAAAAAAAGGATCTTCATCAAATGAGAGATCCCTCTCTGAAAGGGGGTATGTGGAAGGCTGTGAGGAAGCCACATGCTGTTTTTCATCTCCCAGCATTGTACCCTTACTCCTCCTCTTTATATTGAAATAACACAGTGAAACAGGCTGGGGGAGGAGAGGGAAACAGAGAAGTTGCAACTATGGGGATGGATTTGGAGCAATCCAGATTTCATTTGCCCCTTTCCACACGAAGGTTGTGGAAGCTCTGCTCCTGACCCATTTGTTCTTCCTTTATGCTGTAATGTTTGGAAAAATACACAGCAGGATTTATGGAAAGTGCTTCAAAGTCTAATTTTCCTCTCAGAATCTCCAGTAGGCATCTCTCTGAGCTCCGCTTCACATGGTGAGTCAGTGCCAACGTTAACAAAAAATCTCCTTTGATTTTACTGCCTCCCATAATTGTATTATTCATCTGTCTCGCTAGTTCTCTGTCCTGACAGAGGAGTACATGCAGCTGACCTCCTGAACTGGGCAAGGAAGAAGCAGAGAAAGCCAGTAAGGAAAAGAATTAGTTAGGTTCTATGGAGTAGAGAACATCATCCTAAGCATGTCAGCTGAGTGCAAACCAAACAGAAGACAGCAGAACTCAGGCATTCAAAGGGTCTGCTTTGAAACAAAGGAAAACATCTTAGGCTCCCTCTCTACCTGTCATACTTCATAAATTATGTGTGCTAATGACATGCTATTAGAATTATGTATCTCATTTGCAACAGATCATATATAGAACAAATTGCCTCTTATCCTGATTCCAAAATGGGCATTGACAGTTCACCTGTTAGCAGTTGTGATTGCTGGGCCATCTAAAGACCAAGTTATTCAGGCTCACAAGCACATGAATATCTGGGATTGACATCTTCGTTGCGAAGATGGAACTAAAATAAACTCAGAGGAAAAAGATTTAGATATTTAATTTCCAACAGTAGTGTCAAAATCAGTAGATGAACTGTGGAGGTCTTTCTTTAGTGAGCGTGACGAGCGTTATCCACTCTTAAAATAACATGTTGGCTCAGTATTTTCACTTTGTCACAGTTTGTAACAGCTGGATTTCTAACTGAGGCAATGGAGCATCCCATCATGGACTGACCTGACATCTCCACCTCACAGCAGAATAATTCTATACAAAAGAGTTATTTTGCAGATTCTGTTCACTCTTTAATTTTAGTGTAAGATCTCTTGCCCTGTTTTGCCAATTGACCATGAAAGCCACATGTTATGAATTTCATTTCCTGACTGGATAAAAATGTGACAGATTGAGGATGACATATGCTCACATCAGCTCTTCAGAGTGGAAAATAAAATGTCTGCTTACAAACTTTTGGAACAGGAAAAGGGTTAGGCTTGATTTGGAAGCTAAGCCAACCCTTATCTGTTCTTTTGATTCAGAAGTAGAGAGGTCAGGTTTGCCAGGGCTGTGGGAGCTCTCTGTGTTCTCTGCGGGTCATTAAAGTTGAACTGCCTTATTTTTCTACTTAAAAAGGAAAGGGTTGTGAACATGTTTGACTCTTAAGGACATTTGTTCAGCATCTTCTTCGTTTTAGCGAGTCCCATGTCCTCACTGCACTTCTCCCTGTTCCCATCATAGAATCTCTCTCCATTGTGCTCAGGCCTTGGAATCACCCAAGGTAACTACTGCAAAATGCAGCACGTCCTGAGGATCTCCCCAGCCTTTCTAGAGAGGTGACCTAAAAGCAACGCTAAGTGGAACTTTGGGTTGGTGGTGATATGCAGGCTAACCCAAAGGCAACAGAATCTGACTCATTTTCTTTATCATTACCTTATTAACCCTTTAAAGATCAGTCTTTGTAACCAGTAAAATTGATCATGCATGCCTTCACTGTTCAGACTTGCTGTGTATTCACCAGCTGTTTTCTAACTTACAGTATCTCTTGTGTTTTGTCCCTGAATTCCATGCAGTCTGGGACTCCCATATGGACAAACTTGTCTGTCCTTAATATGAAATTTGGTCTCAGCTTTGGCAGTTTGCAAGTCTACATTACAGCGTATCTTTAAAAAGGATAACCAGCAGCTGCAACTAACCAGAACGTTCTGCATCACCTTCAACTAGTGTAGCCCTTTTGATACTGATAGCAGAGAGTTTTTTAATAACTATCTCTATTTACCCGCATCTTCTTTGAGGTGTGAGCTGGCTCATGATGACGACAGTATCCACTGAGGACCAGAAAGCCATAAACAGTACTATAAACTCAAAGATGTGTATTCAGCACCAGACGTAAAGCGTTCCCACACTGATGTAGAATCTAATTCCAGCAATGATTTGTAACATTCATGAACCTAACCTGGAAGGAGACAGGAAAGCAGTCGTGAGGGGAATGGGCTTTGTTTCCCCAAAGCCTTCTCTCCTGAAATGATTTCCTCATTAATGCACTCCTGCCTAAATTCTACTTTAGCTGTCATTTGCATTTTTGAGTTATTAAGGTTGTTTTCAAATGTATTGTATACATGCCAAACACCCCATAAATGCAGGCTCTACGCTGAGCTCAGTGAACTTCAGCCAATTTATTTTAGCTGAGTAATTGCCCAGGTGAATCCAGATTTCTTTACTCATTTTTCAGCAATATAAACTGTAATCAGCCTCTCTGTAAATATGCATCTTATATACCCAATATTAACTAGATCTAATCAGCTTAATTATGTGGTTAATACTAATTCAAGTTCATGCAGCATAATCTTCTATTTAAAGTGGGTACAATATTTTACAGTATCTGAAAAATGGCTTGGCTTAATAAACTGATGGAAGAAAAACATCTTTAAAAAGAGAATTAAAGGACAACTCTCGAATGCAGATTGCAGCATTACCCAGAGAACATCCGCACACAAATCCTCCTTCCAGAGAAGTGCTGCACAACAGGCGTTCACCAACAAAAGAATTCCAATACTATTTGAAATCCTGTTCTGGCTTCTACAGTGCAAATCTGTCTCCTCATCTGTAGGAGAGCTCAAAAACAGTACAGTTGTGTTCCACTGTGCCAACCCTATGGCAGTGCCAATTCTGTACTGTATAAACCGTTTTGTATCTCTATTTCTACCTGATATCTCTTTTGCCGCACCGGTACAAACAAATGTTGTTTTGGTGCAAGGCACTGCAGAATGAGTCTGGATGCATTAGTGTACTTCTGAGTTCATTTCCTGAACAATATTAATGTCTAATAATTAATAACTTTTTCAAATACTTAGTATACATGTTTAACTAAAGATGGTTATACCCAACACCCATATTTTGACTTTTGATTTATAATTACCCTTTTCTAATTCTTCCATATTTACTTATTGCAACTCTATATATCATATACAGCAGTTAATGCTATATTTTAAACTGCAGACAGCAAATCAGAATGCTTCAGCTCTGTTTTTCATGGTTCAGACATGTCTGAAATATAATGAGAGCAGGGATTTGTCTGCCCTGATTTAATTACTACAATCCAGATAACTCTGTCAATCAATTTTTCTCCTTGTGACTCCTGGCAGGGTGAAAAATGCCTTCATTATAAGGACTGATCATTAGTGGATGTGAAGTTGAGAAGATGATGAAGATGAGTTGTTGGCTCTGGCAGAGAATTGACCCATCAGTGTCATTAAGTGAACTGCGGCAAGCCCAGCAATTCCCATGGGGCAAATCATTGAATTCCTCAGGAGCAAAGGTCTGTGTCTGTCTACACCAAAGCACTTTGAAATGTACACACATGCAGTTTGCAGTAATCTGATGGATAACTAAACAATTACACAGGCAGTCACTGATTTGTCCTTCTCTTTTCATGAAAGAAACAACTTTTAAGGTACTGTATTTTAGTTTCCTTTTTATGTGGCAGTTTAAATAACGTTTATACCCACTGCCCTTTCAACTCTGCATTATCAAAGTTCAGCTCCGAGCTGCATCCACCTCCCAATGCACAAAAGCTCTTTATTAAAAATGTAAATTGCAATTCTGAGTTCTTTTCCTTCTAAATACTGAATGACAGGACCGAGTCTCTGAGCTCTGAGGAATTCTCAATCGATGTTTTTCACCTAGCAGTAAAAACACCTTCCTGTAGAGCAGCTTCAGTGACAAGCAACCCAATGACAAATGAGCATTATATGTTCAATGTTTTTTTCTAAATTATGCTTTAATTGCAAAAGGTGATTTTACATAATTGACCTATTAATCATAAAATAAAATTAAAAAAATAAGAAAATTGTTAGAAACCAAAGTATTGCTAGCAGAGCAGTCACACAGAGAACATTCTGTTGGAATCAAAGACATGCTCAGGGGACCGAAATGCTGTGCAGGTTACTGTCACTGTGCTGCTTTTAGAATAAGCTGTAGAGGACCTGGGGGTCTGTGTAAATTCAGGGCTGTGTGCTACAGGCCCCCAGGTTCCACAGTCTGACCTCTCCAGCTTTCAGGCTGCAGAGTCGGGCAGTTCTCGCAGTGCCCATTTCAGCTCCTCAGGCTGTGTTAAACCGATCCCCTCCACAGCAGCATCTGTCTAATCCTGAGTTACTGCTACCAAACATCCCTGTGCTAATTTTTCTCTGGTGGACTACAAATATTAACCGAGAAGGTTCAATCGTAAGGTCTTTGATTGCTAGCACAGGATCCAAACTCCAGATTGAAGGCAATTTAAACATAGGAGTGTGCAAGCAGGGAGATGCAAAGCATGCAAGCAACCTTTGGCAGGAGTACAGAGAGAATACAGCTTCATGTAATTCTGTTATTGAAGTTATTGAATTAAGTCTTAAAACTGAGAAAGAAAGGAAGGTGTTACTTTGATGGGAAGGGTGCTCGCTGAGCTAATTGATTCAGCAGTGAGACTGAAGCAGTGCTATGAGTCAGAAAAGCTCAGCATTAACTTTGCTAAATAGTTGGAAGTTTTCCTACAGCTTACAAAATCTCTGAAGTATTTTTCCATCTTGATGCCTCAGCTATGCTTAAGCACCAAGAAGGCTCTCAGGCACTATTGTGACACTGCCATCACTTAAGCTCCTGTCTCCCATAGCCCACAGCTCTGTTTGAGAACAGCATACTCTCTTCACTGCTAATTCCTAGATAGTCATTATTTAGAATAAATTATCTTTTCCACTGCAGTGGTTCACAGCCAGAATCACAGAAGCTGTCCGTGGTCAAAACTTACACAAAACAGCATCCAGGATCTGCTAGCCTGCCAAATTATTAATAGCATTCACTGAAATAGCACAGAGGAAGTCCAGTTAGGCATTTAGGGTCTTCATATCAAATAGCATCTTAAGAAACAAACCCTTTCACAAATATCTTTCAAAGGATAAGAAAAATGAAGGAAGGAAGAGAAAAAGCAAGGATACGGAAAATGAGAGTTAAATCTTTGTCATTTCACTTCAATCTTCATCAGGACTGGAACAGGGCTTTCTACAGCAGCACCGAATAAACTGCACTGTATGTTTGCTATGGTGAACATTTTTAAAGTGCAATTCTCTTTTACTCCTAACCGTTCCTTCCATAAAATAGGGCAAGGTGGAAAATGTCTTCAAAAGGTCAAATTTCCTCTTGCTTCCTGCCTCCCTTAACTCATGCAAGTTCTTCACCAATTTTCTTCAAACTTTCCAAAGCAAGTAGTATTTTTCTGAAGGTAAACATGACAGCATTTGTCCCCACCTTTTTTCCAGAAAGTCTAAAAGCATGAAAAGTTCCTTCTCTACCTGAACCTGATTTGGTCCCATGATCTGTCACTTCCAGCACCTTTCTGTGAATGAAATACTGCAGAAAAAATAACGTGAGAGTGAAACAAAAAGCAGGCTTTCCAAATGGACCTGATGCTGAAAACTGAAAATGAATTTGTGATTCATAGGCCTAGGAAACAAAGACCAGATCCTGCTAGCTCTTGTCAGTATTGTGCTCCGTGAGCAGCTCCATGGAAATCACTGATGCCATCCAGTGAGGCAAAGTGCTTCATAGCTGGGGACAGAACTCAGCATCCTGAGGGACATATTCAACACATAGCTTGGGAGAGTGTTGAGAATATCAGCAAAGGGAGAGTGTGGAGCAACAATAATGTTGAGGTGTTATGTTTTGTAGAATGCCTAAAGGAAAGAACACCTTAATCTGGCCAGTGTCACTGCTCTTTCATTGTCAGTCAAAACAGAGACTCTTCCCAATAGATGCCAGTTGAAAAAGCTTGTATACCCAAGCCTGGCTGCAATCTGAGATGGTATGTTAGAAAGCCGTTCACTGAATCACTCATGGACTGGCAAAATCAGAACAAAGAGGTTTTTAACACAAACCAATAATCTTCAGTAACGATGAAAACTAAACATAATTCAATATGTTTACATTAAACAAGTCAACCGAGACACATCCACTGTGCACAAAATGCATGATTATACTTCAGGAAGCACTTAACAAGTTTCCTTCAGTTGTGATGATGGGTCAGATTTACCAGTGGTGCCATTCCATCAGTTTCATTGAAGTTATAGAGGCGGTGAATGCGGCCCATTTCTGAAGGCATAAAGCCAGTAAATAGTCTGCAGTGGGATTCTGATAAATGCTGCCATCTGCAATATGTTATACCCAATGCAGGGCAGAAACAGATGGAAAAGCTTTTCAATCCAGAGTACCAACTTAAAATAAACATCCTTAAATGTAGCTGTTTCTTCAGCGGGTATTGAAGAACAGACAAAAAATAAATGAATGAAATGATGGAGGCTTATAAATTCTTTTTTCACAGTGACCAAAGTAAATCCTCTTGAGTTCACATATACCTTTGTTACACAGGGATCAAAAAATTCTTGTTTTCAGGACAAAATGATCACGTAAGTCACAATGGTCTCTAAAGCTAAAACCTGTGTGCTTCCACTCTGCATTTTTCCGATAAGTACTCCCATTTCTCACCAAGTTATCTTCACTTCAGCTTCTCCCAAAGACCAAAGTTGCAATCCTCTTTGTAGCAGCTGCAGAATTTCCTTCCTGAGCCCAACACTTGATCTCAATAGAAGGCTGAAGTCGGCCTGTAAGGACTAGAAAGGGCCTCTTTCTTCCCCTCACGATGCCTTGAGCACGCTGCCTATATAAAGCAAGAGTCCAGCTTTAACAGTAGAGTTTCTGCTGGTTACTGCAGATATTAGCTTTTGAGCATGGGAAACAGCATTAGAAGCCTCAGTCCAATATGCTCTTTCAACAAAAGGAGACAAAATATGCTACCAAATCGGACATGGCTCAACTTTTGTCCATTGTGTCAAAAGCTAAGGGAAGACTTTGCATTAATGTGTGTTAGCTTCAAGCCCAGGAGAGAACAAGCAAGCAAAGATAATACTATCCCTGGTTTCAAAAGCAAACTTTAAGTTTGGTTGTCCTTCATTATAAGACAGCACTTTGCCTGTAAATTCAGGATGGTTTTAAGAGAGCCACATGCCTCAGAGTACACAATAAACTGCTAGAGTCAAAATGCTGAAAGGATTTACTTGGAAAATTGCAAATTGAATGAGGAGAATTACTCTGGCTAGACACACACATCATTAGGAATTATTGGCATATGGGTTTCAACAGCACTGGATGCCTGAATGAGAGAATTTCAAGCTTAGAGGAGATAGATTTAAAAGGCTTTAGGATAAACCAAAAGGGTTGCAGACTGCCTTATGTGGCAACTCTGTGCCATGGAAACACGCGATACACAATGAAACATATGGAACTGAAACCTAATTTTATGGAAGCATTTGAGTTGGTAACTTGGACATGCTTTCAAAGAGCTGCAGCTGAACTGAAGAACAGATGCATTTTTTATCTACCAAATTGTATCCCCAGGATTCAGGAGATAAAATATTGATGGTTGACATTTGAGTCTCCTGTAAGAAAACAGGATGTTTTTCTCAGCTCTCTCCAGCAACCTTCTCCCTTTGCCATTTGTAAAAGGAAACTTCAGGGACAAATCTTCAGCTAGTGCAAAACTGGGGTTTCTCCAGCGTAGTGAAATGATCTCTGATTTGAACCGCTGAGGGTTTGGCTCATGGAAGAACCCTGAGTTTGCTGTTATGGCTGCGTTTTGTAGCTATCTTTGCATTGGTCAGTGTGCAGGCAGGGCAGCAGGACAGCACAGAGAATTCTGGTCGTAATGGAGCTGCAGAGAAAAAAGCTGCACTGGAAACTGCTTTCAGATTATGACACAGAGGCATCCAGACCTGATCCCTGAGTCAGTGGAAACACATCTGAGATGCAGGAAAGAAAGCAGTAACAGCCTCAGCGAATATCTCCAGAGGTTACTTATATGCTGTGTCTCCTTGGGATCAGAAACTTTTCCTTCTCTGCAGATTTTCAGGTCTGACTTCATTCTGGCAAGAACAGAAACCAATAGCAACATCTGCTACCACATGACACCTGAATTCAATGGGCGAGGACAGAGAGAACCAAAAGAAAGTGTGAGAACTGAGGGGAGCACACAGGTTTGGGGAAGTTGCACGTTTGCAGTTTCTCCCTCAGTTTCTCTGCTGGACTAACGCATTCAGAAGTCAATCAGTGCAGAACACCAGGCAGCTCAAACTGTTCTGGATGATGGCGCCAATAAGAGGCTGCAACTTTCTGATCCCTCTCAGCTCCTCTTCCTAAAAGTACTCAAAGCCATTCACTTTGTTATTTCCTTCTTTCCTTCCCCAAAATATAGAATGTCTCTCCATCACTTTATGTCTTTCTCCATAGGGCTTAACTTCTGATTTATTGCCATACGTCAGAGATGCTCTTTAGTTCTAGCTGTACTAATGGGAAAAACAGTCCCGATGGAGGAAAATAATGCGGGCCAAACTTTGCTTTCTGTTACACCACCATTGCTCAATCTTTTCCAACCTGAAACTGTTCCCTTCATCTCGGGATTTAATATGTCTCTTCCTTTTAAAAAACGTCAAAAAGGAGGGTGAAAATGGCCCCTCGGACACGTGTTCATGAAAGTCCATGGCAGCCAAGAATCTGCTCAGACTGAAAACTGTTGTGCATCTGCAATGCAAATGCAGAATAACACATTATTCGGTGTAACTGAAAACCGGAAGCTGGCGCTGCAGATTCCTCCCACTCCTCCTGGTGCTTGTTTCCATCCATAACATTTTTTCCAGTAAGCACCTGCCTGACGCCTATTTAATACATCCACAGCTGCAGTTTCCATAGCTGCCTTTTGACAGCACAGTCCAAAATGAATCATCCTCTCTGTGAGGAAATTTCTCCAGAATGCTTTCTCTTTCTCATCTCTTCCTTCATCATCTCTGGATTCCCATTATTTCTATAAGGTATATGATTAAATTCCTATTAGAAGATCAGTCTTCCCTCAGCCCTTTCCAACCACCCACCCAGAGTCAAATAGGCTGCCATAGCACTAAGTCGTCTGGTCTTTTTTTAATAGGCTGGCTCTTATAACTCTTCATGTTGCCATCTATCATTTGACATCACTGACAGTTCTGCTAAAGCCCTTATATGGATAAAATATATTCTGTCAAAAAATGCTTAGGACAAACTATATTTTGTCAAGCACCTTCATCTATTCAGCGTAGAATATTAATCCTGCCAAGTGTCTTAAAACATTCTGCTGACAAATCTCCATCTTTTCAATATGGGAAAGCAGCGCACAGCAAGATTTCTTGCACTGAAATTTATTTTTGATGTCTAGTCACCAGCTCATCCTTAGCATTGATTATCTCTTCCCTTAGCTACGTTTTTGAGATACCCTTCATTAAACATTGACCAGATATTCCAGTGTAGGAATTCCCCCCTATTCACTACAATCTTACATTACAGTCTTCCATTTTCAGCTGCTCAGACTCTCATCTGCTCAGTCGAGCTCTAGGCCAAAATTTGCCATAGATTCATAGTGACACAGCAGAGAAAGAGGACTAAAAGAGAACTCAAAATTAAACCCATCCATCTGTTTATCCCAAGGCAAGAAATGCCATCTACATCATCAGTGGCAAATATGTGCTGAATTTCTTTAACAAATAGTTACCTGCTTTTGGTAGCAACCAACTGAGCAACTAGGACAGAAGTGGCCACCCAGACCTACTCACACTACTGGGGGTCCCTGAATTAACTCCAGTTTGAATTATATCTCTTTTAAGAACACATACTGTACTAACTTCAAGATTAGGTAACCGAGAGTCCAAAAGTCAACCACACTCCTATTTAAGTGCCTTGCTTCTGGAGCTGCACACCATAGCCAAGCATTCACAACCACCCTGCCCGTTCTTTTCTAGAGGTTAGCCCTACCCAAAAACCAACAGCTTGCTTCCATTGCAGGTGAATGACTGATTTTATTCAACAGCAATCACTGTCACAGTTCTGGAAAAGTCAACACAAACTTTCACATGCAAGCAGAAGAGCTCTCGGAGCATGGTTTAACTTAGTGAACAGTCTGTTACCAAATACAGCCCCAAAGGGACAGGTTCAGAGATATGGCAAAAAAAAAGCAGCTCAAAAGGAAGAGCTTAGCACAGAGCTTTATCAGAATCAGCTGTACCCACTTCTGACACATGCAATTCTATGATTCTGTGAACTTCTGTGGCCTTGTGGATTTGCTGCTTTTTATTTCCTGTTCTTGGGTTACACTGGCAAACAGAAGCATTAGGTGCTGTGGAGGGGAGGGGGAAAAGCAAATAAAGGAAGAGTTCTGTATGCATCCCCAAAAGAGTAGACAGTAAAAGTCAGATAACTCATATTAACAACAAGCAGCTGGAAAAATAAGCAGGATGTGTTGTAAATGAACCAGATGAATTAAAAGGGATAGGAGGAATCTATTTTAAAAAAAAGCAACAAAGGAACAAGAATGAATGTAGGACGAGATGGTTAAAGCAAGGAAATTCTTACAGAAAACTCAGCTGCAGCAAAAACAAGAACATGCCTCTACAGAGGAAAAAATAACGGTACAGAAATAATACTGCTAAAGCAGATACGGCCTTAAATTCACTCAGAGGCCCAAGGTTCCCTTGGAAGAGAAGTGGAAAAACATTCCAAAGAGCAGAATACTGTTAGAGTGTTCACAAATCCCTGATTCAGCATTGGGTGATTTCTGTTTCTCACAATTTATTTTAGTCCTCTAAATGTCCAAAACCATCTGCATTGCCAAATTTATTTGACAAGGTGTGTATATATGGCAGCTTCTCTGGCTTGCTGCATATCAGGAAGAGTTACTTCCCCACAAAACCTTTTACAAAAACTGGAAGTGTTTGAAGAAATACATCAGTTTGGACGAAAACGTTTCTTCACGTGACATGGAGATAGCTGAAGAAACTGCAATTAAAAAGCTAAAATAACGGGACACGGTGGCTGAGCCTCACACCATCCCGTCCTCGATAAAAGATGCAGTCTGTTGTCTGCTCTGGGCCATGTGTCTGTCTGTCTCTGCCTCGGAGAATTTTAAAAGCTCTTGCTGTCATTTCCTACTGGAAAATAAATACGCTTCAAAACCTCAAAATCTTTTGCTAAATGGAACGGTTGTTTTCCTTGTCCAAGAGCAATATTCTCCTCTCTGGTAAATTCTGCACTGCTTTGGAACCCCACGGCTTGTTCTCAGAATGTTGATTTTAAACCAGCTATCATGGGTACCTGCAGTAAATAAACCCCTCAGATGGTTTTTTCTGCTGCAGGGGGTGGGAAGTGATAGGGTCAGATCGCACACTGCAGTGATCCTGCTCCAGCAGAGTTAAACAGTCAGAACTGCATGTGAACGTCTCAGATCTCCGTTTAGCAGCATGCTACCAGATCAGGCCCTGAAAACTTTTGTATGTCTGTACAAGATTATTTTCTTTAATTTATGACACACTGCAACCAGGGCAGATGATGAGTGTATAATGAGGTAAGGAGGCACTGAGATCGGAGCAAGGCATCTCACGCTCCAGATAAAGCCACATATAAGCAGTAGGTACAATCAAGGGGAGAGAAAAAGGTTCTGCAGGTCCCGGGTTATTAGCATAAAGCAAGAGTTTAATAAGCTAAACCTGTTAGACCGTAGCAGTTATATGGCTATGGTGGCAATCGTGCTGAGGTCTACTTTAACGTTAACATCTGAATAATTTGCATGCTTTTAACATAAAACTATAGTTCAGCTGGGGCATTATTGCAAAATTGTTACTTCCTGATAGTTTTTTTTTTAGTTTCAGACTTCATTTGCAGACCACAAAACAATAAAACCTTGAAGGAAAAAAAAAAGGAGAGCATAAATAAGTAATGGTTCCGTAAAATAAAAATATATTTGTTTAAAGTATCAAAAAGGCCAAGAGGCCAAAATGCAACATACCCATGAAGAAACAGAAAGTTAGTGCGTGAGGAAAAGCAGTGATTTCTCTCCATGTGGCACAGAGACAGAGATCAGGAGTGTGGAACATCCTCTGTGTCCCTGACATGAAATTACTGAGCTCATCCCAAAAAACAGATTCAACTTTAACAACTCTGACAGCTCAAGCAGACAAAAAAGACCCTTCCTTCAGGGCCATGAGCCTTTTCACTCACACTCCTGTTTTGGAGGATTAGAATTCTTTGCTGGAACAATCTCTATTATTTTTCACTAACTGTTTTCAGCCATCTGAGTCAGCCATTATTGTTTCAGAAGCCCAGGTCATTCTTGTATCCTTCCAAAACCCATTTGAATCAATTGAAAATAAACAGTGTGTGAAAAAGGATTCAGAATCAGTAGGGGGAAAAGTGAACCTCGTACTGAGGAGAAAGGAAAACTAACATTACAGAAGCAGAACAGGAATGTCAGGCTCTTCCCGTGTAAAAGTAGAGGGGAGTGGGAGGTGAGGCAGCGCTGGTGAGAGGTTGAGAAGTTGAGATTAACTGCATGTAATCAGGCTTCCTTCCTTCAGTGCATTGCAGGTGTTTACTGCTGCCTTTCTATGCAAGCATCTGTTTTGTGTAAATAAAGGTCCACTCGCAGGAAGTCCTGATCTAACAAGCTCACATCAAGAGGCTGAGCTGTGGGAATGAAGCATTTCATTGTGTGAGAAAAGAGTGATCGTGGTCCTCTATCAATTGGATTAACCATTCTACGTAGAAGAATTGCCTGACCTGGAGCACCTGTGGAGTTTGGTTAGACAACTTCACTGAAGCTCCTGCAGAAACGAACCTATCTGTCTTCCAAAGATGCCCTACTCCTGCTGCTAAAGGCAGGGTAACGAGCACCACCTCTGTGCTGCTTAGGTAGAAACATCTATCATCAAACAGAGGTAATGATTTTCAAGTGACTGATGGTAGATATTGTCCATAATTGATACATGGTAGAGTGGTACAATGGAGAAGGAAAAAACATGATATTAAAGCTAAAACTCTAGTAAATATTATGTGTTACATTTGGTAGAGAAGTGGACTCAGAGGGACATGGAGTGATCAGGGGACAGGAACAACAGAAACACACAACACTTTTCCTTTCTTATAAAGTTTCACTGAGTAAATGAAAAATAATCATAGTATAACACGAATCAATGGTCTGAATCATGCTCTGAAATAATTCTTTAATGCACTCCAGCACAGGGTTGTTAGCCTAAAAGGAGCACATCTCTGGTGACTTGAAATGTGTTTTCAAGTTACTCAAATTAGCTGAGATATCATTTATGAAGTTTCTGTCGTCATGCTATGCAGTCATCAGTACTCAGAAATTCAGATGAGAGCTGGAGATGTAAGCTCTGCATCTTCCTTTCCAATCTGCCTTGCTTGTGGTCTTGGGGTGTAATTCATGTAAATATGGATATAATTAGATATTTAGAAACAGCAGAGAGTTCGTTTGTTACAGAAACATGAAGAATAAGAAGGTTTATATATATATATATAATTCAGTTTGGGATTTTAAATTGGATTCTTCATTGTCTGAAGCCTGTTAGTCATTATTCCATGGGTGCAGAGCTTGAACTGACGTCTGCAGGGCTTTGTGTATGTATGAGCCTCTCAGAAAACATTCCCAACAGCGACATTCCCCAGGGAGTGCTGACACAAATAACGGACACAACATATTTTATCTATTAAAAACACTTCAGGCTTTCAAGTAATGCCAAAACCCACAATTAAATCAACATTAGGCACATTGAAAGAGATGATTCAGAGAAAGTTCTTCACAGTAATGCACAGGTGGATATTTGCATTGTAGGAGTGAGCCAGATTGAAACAATTTTAACTCTGCACATGCAGAATGTTTCCGGGCAGTGACAATGATCCACAGCTATCTTAATCCAGAGCCCGGTTCCAGAAACTCACATGTGAATGTAGTTCTTTCCAAAGGAAAGTGTTCATAGCCGAGCCGCTTACACTGAAACCACATTTTTATTCTGGGCATGCATGTTCTAGGTAGTATTCAGAAGACAAGTAAATAAACAGCTTAGCCCCCAAGAAATCAGGAATCAGGCAACAGTTTCCTGAAAGCCCACTTTGCCCTGCCCTTTGATTAGTTTGGCAAAAAACCAACAGAAAATAAAACCATTTTTCTGGTTCTAGGAGTCCCACACGGCGCTCAGTTATTTTTATGTTAATTGTGTCCTGCCGTGGTTTGCCTTCTGACAGAACTATGAGATACAAGTTGACACATACCCCTTCCTTTTGGCTTGGTTATTTCAACACCAAAATCAGATATGCACAGATGTTTATACACTGAAAGCTTTGGAAATATTGGCCGCTTCTAAAGCACGTATCCCCTCCCAACCTGTCATTTCAGTCTCCGTTCAACACGCATTTGGTAACATTTCCTCATATTTATTTAGTGAAAAAATATTTATAATAGAGATTCACAGGAGTCAGACTCTGGAAAGAGCTATTTATACAAAGGAATGACTCCTCTGCTGCTCCCAGCATCTTCCTTCTCCACTTACATTTTCCTGGGGGGGGGAGAGGCTTTGACATACGCTGTGCTCAAATAGTAAGCTGACACATACCATGACTGAACCTTGCCTTACTGCTCCATGTGATTATTCACTTTGTTTGAAAGTTACACAACAGGTTTCTTGTTTGTCTTATTTTCGTTTCTTGTTTATCATAGCAACAGTCAGAAATGGACTAAGTAATGAGTCGGCAAGACTCAAATGCGAAATCAGAAAACTAGATTTGTAGCATCATAGGAACAGAATAAAAGCTTCGGTAAAGACAGCAGGAGAGTGCTGAGCTTAAGAGTGGAGAAACTCAGAGTGTGGTGAGTTTTATTTTGCTGAATGCTTTGTTGCTGTACCCACGTGGTCTCTGAAAGTGATTTCTGTCACGGGTAGACGAAGAAAGGGCTTCATCTGCATTATTTGAAATACAGCACCTTTTAGAGGAGTCAACGCTACCTCAGCTGTGCTTCTCATCTTGTACTGCAGCAAATGCTGGTCTTCAGACATTTCTACTGCTACGCTTGCCAGTGTTAAAAGGCAGTTGTGTTCATCTTTTTGTTGAATAAGCGTCACTGACAACCCAAGCTCTCTTTGCATTAGCTTCAGAAAGCAGGTTTTATTCTTTCCTACACATGCAATGATGCAAGTGTGCAGGGACTAGAAAAAACGTCTTGCAAATTTTTCCAATTAGACAAGTTCTGGTCCTTGCAAGGAACTGAAGGAAATTACTTGTGTGCAAAGATACCAGGGAAGGAATTTTTTGAATAAATTCCTTTCTATTAGCGAGCACGGCATAGATCAGTCTTGGCTATGTTCTGCAAACAATTTGCAGATGTCCCCTGTTACAGATGTCTACATATGTCCCTTATCTGTAACTCATTCTTCCAGTCATCTGACACAGAATCTTCCAAAATGCTGAGATCTCTGAAAGATTTCTGCAGTGCCAGTCAGCAGTACTACAGATCAACAGCTCCCCATCCATTCAGATACAATTCTGCCTTCCGATTTGTTTTCTCATAGTCTTGCTGCGTAATGGGAGGTGAGAATATTTCCAGGTGCCACTTCCTGCCTGCCTATGAAAGCACAGCCAGCAGAGATCACATATTCACTATCATGCACACGAGAGCAGTGGACATGACTACAAGACTCAGCATGGAACATGATTCCATCACCTTCCCTGAATCAGAAAGAAGAAAATGTAAATGAAACAAGTCTTGCTTTGACCTCTATAATTGCATTAACGTGCCTGTTCATGGAGATTGTTTGCATTTATTCTTTAAACTGTTTTTAATCAATATTTAGTTTTGAAATGTTTGCACAGAAGACATCTGGAAGAAAGAGAAGGCCAAGAACAGAGTTCTGCAAATGTCATGGCAGTTGTGTATGCACTGGTCTATCATAAAATGTTGTGAAATCCTAGTTTATGTTTCATTAAAAAGAGGTGGGGATAATTAAAAGCAAAGGAACAGAAGAACAAACAGTGGAGGCAGATGTTTTCCAGATTTCCATGATAAATTAGTGAAATATTTAAAAACATGTATTCTCCTTTTCTCTTTATCTCTGGATATTTTCATCCCTTGGTTATATCATACTGAAAAAGAATACAAATATTTCACAAAGGTCATGTTTCCCAGCTGTTTGGGGAAACCAGGTCCTATAAATATAAAAGTGATATTAAGGAAGGTGAAGTATCCTGAGCTGACGCAGGGACAGCCCCAGGAGCCTCAGAGGAGGTAAAAACACCTACCAGATGGAAACAAAAAATGCTGCCCTGTATTTCCTTTTCATTCCATCCCAGCATTCCTTCTGCACACAAATTCCAAAATTAAATGGACATTATAGGCACACAAAAATTCTACCAACTTAAAAATAAATTTGAGAGCAATCCCCTCGTTCCAATGTCCTTTAAATGTAAACCAGGTTCTTGTTTCTATGCATCTGACATTTTAAATGAGATTGGGGATAAGACTCCATGGGTTTCGTTAATTAAGTCAACTTTAATAAATATACATAGACAAATAATACCATGCTTGTCATCTGTCAATGGAGAGACAAACAAGATTGCCTTGGAAAATGTAGCTACTTCCTTTCTTTAATTTAAAGCTTTCCCTTATATAGAGAATTGAGATTACAGTGCAAGAGCAGTTTAGAGGCTGCAGTAAAAGTCCAAAGTGCCAGTTTAGCTGAACAAGTTTATTTTAACATTCCTCTCCTCATTCTGTATTTTCAGCTGGGCACACTGGAAAACGCAGGGCTCGGATTCCACTGGCATCCAGATCCACTTTGGATCAGCCACGATCCTTAACCACTCCCCGCTGTTTTCTGAAAGTGCTCCTGACTTGTTTGTCCACCCCAAGTCAACTAAACAGATCTAAAAGCTGTTCTTGGTCTCAAGACTGTGTGAAAAGACAGCTCTAGTTTAAGCCTATAATGGTTGCTTCACATCTAGGTCCAGTTGGTGACTCAGCCAAGCCTGAGGATAACTATATGCATTGTTAGTTCTCACATTTTTCAGGGAGCCAGAGAAAAAGAGAAAAGAGGATAATAAAATTGCGGACAGATTAAAGGACTAAAGATGTGCAAAAGTTATGTGCAGTCTAGAAAAGTTAAGAGAGAGAGGTATCACTGTATTCTAAAAATGTCTCAGAGAAAAATTCCTATCAAAAGGAATGCTGCCCTCAGTCTCTCTAACGTGTTCACATTGATTTTAATGGAGATGCAAAATGCGCCATGCAAGCTTTGGGAATCATTCTCAACCTTGGAACACAATACACAGCACAAAGTATAACAGTTTAAATTTAAGATGCTAAATTAGGAGAATACTCTTAAGAGAAAAGAGAGAGCAGTGGAATTCCCCAAGGGATGGCTGCACAGACAAGAAAAAGGACATAAAGAGAAATTATGTCAATAGCACACAAAGTTTGCAGAAGGCTTTTTTGCAGCACACCCTCCACAGCTCTAGATCTACCAGCTGCATTTTAGTCTTTGATATTATAGTCTAATATATAGGTAAGTATATATATATATATATGTATGTATGTATGTATGTATATATATTTGCAGCAAAGAAACCAGCCAAAACAGTTACTGGTTTGTTGTGTTAAGCTAAGTAGCAAAATGCCAGAGATCTTTGAAAACCAAGCTGAACCATATGGATGTGTAAGGCTAAGTAGCAAGGTAAGGCAAGCTGGGTGCCTCAAAAGAATCATAGTTAATCGTGGTCTGTGAAATATGATGAGATGATGAAAGGCAGGATGAACAATTAAGCCTGATAGACAACATATGACAACCATACATGGCTGTGCATTGCAGCTTAATCTAAAGCAGCAAAGAAGAGAGGGCATAAAAGATGGACAGGAAATGTGAGCAATGCATGAAAACATATGGAACCCAGCAGACTACTCTGTACTAGTTCTATTACTAAATTATTCCAAATATACAAAGCAAAAATAAAGGAGAAGATCAAATACATAAACTAGAAATACAGTTGGGTTTTGTTGGGGGTCTTTTTTATTTGTTTACTTAATTTGCATTTGAAAAAAATTGCAAAAAAAAAAGGTCTTGTGAGCATGGTTTAGACTGGAGTCTAAACACAAATCAGGCACAAAACAGGGATAAACAAAACCTTCAAGTTCATGAAGGTTTCTTGAATCAAATCCTACACTATTTCTTTGCCAACAGAAGAGCAGCTTGTATTTCACTTGACATTCCCCTCTTCCTCAGAATCTTGGGGGCACTTTTTCTACTTGAGCACCTTTTCTATTTGACACTTCCAAAGACACTCTAGAGAATCCTGCAATGGGAACATCCCACTTCACATTAGCAAGGCTTGCTACCTCACGGTTCTGCAAGATTTGCCAGGTCAAGATCACTCACAACTCTGTCAACTGAAAATCCAAGCCATATCATCAAAATATCACACAGGTATTTCTTTAGGAATGTGCTGCCACAAAGGCTCTGAGAGTATCCAGTTACTACTTATATCGTTTTCCATCACGACTAATATTAGACTGTGAAATAGCCTATATATATATATATACACACGTGTGTATGTGTGTGTGTGAGAGAGGGCACTTGTGCGCTTATATGTAGATGAGGTCTAGGTTGAGAAGTTTATTAGCAAGAGAATTTCTGCAGAAGAGTGGTGCATTTTTCCTGCGTGTCATCCATGTCTGGAGATGCCAGTGATGCCACTGGAAATTCTAAACAAAGACCAGAGTCCGGTGCTAGGTCTGAAGGTACTAGATGAGAAGGATCGGTCCTTCAATTGCATGTGGTAGACAACTTCTGCTTAACTCTTTGTTAGACTTCTATTCCTCTTGGAAGAGATATGGAAAAGTGCAGTGGATATAGCCAAACGAGTGCTTGTGCTGACATTTTTAGCTGTTCTTAGACACATGCAGCAATAAATTGCTCTCTAATTTAAAGAGAGGCCTACTGACAGCTTTAGAATTATGACTTAGCTCCGCAAAGAAAACACAGTGATTCCCGTGTTAAATCCACCAAAACTTCATCACTTTTTGCAGATTCTGCCTCACATAGCCACGTGTGGATCCTTACATGGCTTGGGAATTAAGGGGAATTTCAGACTCTATTTCTAGGTGTGCCTTAGTTCTACCTTTTTTGTTTTTATTTCTAGTTTTTTAGTTTTGGAGTTGTGTCACTAAGTTTCATCTCCTTTCTTTGAGGATCTCATGCACTATTCAAAACATTATTTGATTAAACCTTCAATAGAAGTATTACTGCTATAGAGCACAGAAGTATTAGAAAAGTCTACATAAGGGTAGTAAAGTGCCCAGAAGTAATAGCAAAATAAAGGAAGGTTGCAGAGAAACTGTTCTTATGAGAACACTCAGGCCTTAGGGTTTGTTTAGGACCAGGTTACATTTGTTTTTAAACCCTTCTTTAGTAAAGATTGAAAGCCATGACTGATATGTTCCAAAAAGACATTTTGCTCATTGGGAAATGCAAATAAATGTACATCTCTTCCTCATATTGGTATATAGTAAACACTGTGTGTTCAGAAGCAGACAAAATGACCCAAGCAAAGGTGAAGAAGCAGCAGTATATGCAGAAGAAAGGTTTCCCTCACTGTCTTGCTTTCTTTCTTTCAGCTTTCCTTTGTAGTTTTAACAACAGCCCCAAATAGGCCTCAAGGTATTGTAGGACCTTAAGATACAAACTTAGAAACAAACCTTAGAAATACATTTCTAAAACAAAATCAACCTTGTGAGTAATTCTGAGTTTCGGTATCAAAAGAAGGAAAAGAGCTGTGAGATATTTAACTTCCAGTGCTCACAGATTGAGTGACTCAACAGCAAACTTCCCAAGTACCCCATGTTACACCTCACCATAGATGTTTAATTCTTCATGATGAACAGTTTCACTTGTGTGCTTTATCACGGCCATCTCACAACGTAAAACAGACGGTCATTAATTTACTATGTGACACCCAAGATGTCTCTGTACTACTTAGTGAGAAATACATCCAAATACACATTTGGTATAAATTAAATAATATAAATATTGTCAGATTTTTTTTTTAGTTTCCTATAAAAATACTGAATTAAATTTTTAAGTGACTCAGTTTATTTCTGAGTGCACAATTTGGGGTGACTTGAGAGTCCCTCCTTTTCACAAAATGCCCAACTTTTGTTTTCTGAAAATCACGCCTAGAGTGTGGCCAAATGAGCACACACAAATGGAAGCAAATCAAAACAACAGTAATTTCTGAACACGTTGGCCACTGGGTAGCCAATACTGTAATAGACCTGATTATTCTGCTCAGTGGAACACTGCTTCCAAATGTAAAAGGAAGATCCAGTGCTGCTCACATACTACTCAGGCCAGGATCTTCCAGACTGCATAAGCATGTGAACAACATGTGTTTGGTTGCAGCACCCACTGTTTGAAACCCAGTGTTCCATCAGATTGAGTGGAAGTTATCCAGCAAACAGCAGTGTGTGCCAACGACAGCAGAACTATGTCTTGTTTTTCCTCCTAATTCCTGTTTCTCCTAATGTGGGGCTGGTGGCTAATGGCTTACTAAAGCCTTCATATAACAAAACATTCAGTTTCTTTGTAGCACTCAGTGTTGTCTGCATGTAGCACAGCTTGTTTTTCATAACACTCTCACTGGAGATTAGGATGCTGAAAAATACATGTCAATAAAATGACCAACATTTCGTAAGAAACTCCTACGGGTGAAGTGCAAAACTCCAGTTTAATTAGCAGGCTTACACAGCTTTGTCATAGGGCTCCAAAGGGATGAGAAGAAGAGGAAGCCCTTGTTTCTTGCCTCTGCCTAGACAGCAGTAATGAATCTTTTCCACAAACCAGATCCATAGCAGCCTCTTCACCAGCGTGTAGTTGAATGAGCAATGCACCACGGCCCTGTCAGCTTTTCCCAAGATGTAAGAATTATAAAAAGAGGTGTTTGTTCAACATGCTGCACAAGACATATGGCTTAGATGTGGTTAAAGCTCCAACGCACACACAACATTGCTCCATAGATCAGCACTCCCTGCTTTACAGTTATACCTGCACACTAAACATGAAAACACACACAAAAAAAACCCCAAAACGCGATCCAAATCTTAAAACTAAATACTGCTATACTACTCCAAACGAGATATTAACAAAATGGCCTTCCTTCTTTAAATGTTCATAAAACCATTGGGAAACGTCAGGGTTTTTTCATATGGTTGTCTGGAAGACTCAGGCATCCACCAGTGCTTGTATCTGAGCAATGCAGACGGCCACGTGACACTCACAAACACGCATTCCAAGTGTGGAGCTGAGCTGAAGAATTTGCTGCTGTTCTCAGCAGCTATAATTATCACACTTGCAGTTCTTGTCATCACCCACACAGGTGTATTATCATGTAATGCAAAGTTAAAAGAACCTTAACTCTTACTAAAGAACTGGAGCAGCAGGCGACAGAAGACCCAAAGCTGTTGTTTCTGACAGCAGCGAGCCAAGAATCTCCAATTCAACCCCTTCCTGCTCCAAGTCTGTCCAGGGCTGTAATTTGTGATACAAAGTCTCTCTTTGCTTTGATATTTTCCTCATCTTTAAAAGTTCTGATTCATATAATTCACGTAATCAAAATACTTATCAATAATAGCTGGGCTTAACTTACAAAGGATGAGGCTAAGTTTGAAATACACGATTCCCCTAGCACTAGTGACAGTGAATGACTGAGTTTGAAGCCAAACGTATCAATTTATACATTTATTAGTACTTTTACCTCCTGGCTGTTTCTGGGCACTGAATAGGATCAAATTGAGATACTGAGGTAGAATAAAAGGTTTTTCCATTTTCATTTTTATCCACTTCCCTCACATTCAATAAACTGAGGGTCTCAGAAAAAATACTTCAATGACCCATTCAAAATATAAATCAAAGACTATAGAGCAGGAAAGAAATTTTGTACTATTATTATTATCTTTGTACTGCATTGGTAATCAAGAAAGCAGGCCTCACTTCAGGCACAAAGCTCTAAAATGCTTGGGGAGGTTTACTACATGGAATAGAATAAGGATGCTACCTGAAAGAAACATTTCAGTGTTTTTCATGGGTAGAAGCATGAAGCAGTTAAACTGTGTAATTCAGTGGTTACTGTGTCTCCCAGGGCAGGCATCAGGTCTGACACTACAGTGACAAAATTAGCCTCTGCAAGTCCCTGACCTTTGAAAGACATCTATAAGCCAAATCAGGCAGTTGCATTAGAAAATAGTTTTCCATGCTAGTAATTACAAAAACTATTTTACCCACACCAGAGCAAACAAAATACTCATTTGAACAGGCTGAGAATACTTATATTAGTGCCTGCTCAGTTCCAGTGCTCTGTAGCAGATGTAAAGCAGCTGTGCTTTTCTGCTTGTGTGCCAAGAACGTGACTAGAATGGTTTAACCAGAGAAACCCAGTTTCCCTCCTCCATATTTTCCCTTCCTCTTGGCATCCTCTTCTCATTCTTCTGCTCAATTGTTCCTTTAATCCATGAAAGCAGTGCAGTGACGGAGGCTCTTTCATGTAGATTTCATTCACATTGGCAGTGCTCTTGATCCCCACTCCTCCTTCCTGAAGCACACCATAGTTGTGGCTTTTGCTCTTTCCCTGTTGATCTTAAGGGTGGTACATGCTGTTTTGTGGGCTGAGGTGCGGTATGTACAGAACAGGAAGTCAGAGGACTCCTCCAATCTGCTTGGGATTGCAAAGGCCTGAAAGAGATCTGTCTACGCTGCTGCTTTTCTTTATCTATAGCTGCATCAAAATCTGCCTGGGTGGATTTACAGTATAGATCCAGAAGCTGTTAAGAGGACTTTATCATGAACAAAGACCAGTTAGTGTCTTATCCTTCTGATCCTTAGGAGACCAGTTCCTTGCAGAATAATTCAAGTGGAACTGCCCACAGACCAGCTTACCCAAGACCATCTCTGAGCCTTGTACTGCCTTCTGCAGGAACTTCCCTTCTCTCCTTTCTCCTCTCTGTAGCAAGCTTAATCTCAAAGTCACCCTAGCGCACCCTAGTTGTTCTCCTTTAAGAGTCCATTTTATAACTATCATCTGTCTCGTGCCTGTGTTTTCATTTCCTTCTTAAATGCAGCAGGGAGGCCTCACTCATTGGACAGAACAAAGCCTCCTTTACAAAGGCATTCCACATACAATCTCTGTATACTTTTAGGAGAGAGCGGGGCAACGTTTCCTATGAAGAGGAGTAACTAACATCAGCGCTGATATCCACAGGTCCTACTCTTCTCTGCTTTCCTCTCTTTCCTGTTCTCATTAATGCAACGATTGGTTTAATTTCAATAAATGCAATTAATTATTTGAATCAACACAATCAGCGGGGCTGCTGTAAAACATTTGGATGCCCAGCCAGGCTGTCAGCTCAGTGACAGTTCTTTCACCTTTGAGACAGAAGTGTGTGAGTGATGGACTGGTTCACTGCAAGAGCATACAGGGATTTGTGGCCAACTCCACTGATATTTATAAGAATGTTCTTGATTCCATCAGAGTTTTTGCCATAATTATCCTATACTTTTTATCAGTTCTAGTTGTATGTGGTTTTTAGACCGCTGTGGATGTTGTACCTTGTGTATTGTTTTGGAAGCACAATACACTCAAATGCATGATTTGCATATGCAAATGCTATGTTTCCGTGTGCAAATGACAATGACACCAGGAACTGAAAGCAGAAATGATTGTGCTGATAGAACTATTCTCCTGTTAATCAGAAGCTAGATTTCATTCTTTATGAAAACATAGCTCAGGGATGTTTGCCAGAAATTCGCCATTTAATCTCCAGCACCACAACTGAAAACTTTTGGCAAATATGAATAAATTTGAAATGGAAAAGAATAAAGCCAAGCATAATCGCTTCTTTGTTCTTTGAAGTTCTCCCAGTGTTATGTTATAAACAGTTGTAAAAATCCCACTATTTGCTTTCTTCTCTTGGTAGGGGCACTAGGGAAGAAACTGTGTGGAATTCAAAACTAGGAGTGTCAATTTAAAATCATTTTAAAAATGAAGAAAAACATCAAGATGTCACTTAACCTTCATAACAACCATCCATGTCATTTCCACAAACACTGACATCTTCCTCGTTGGCTTTCCAGCTCTAAGTACCTTTTCCTCTTGAATGCAATCCTTTTGAATGCAGATTTTATGTGTATTTTAAACAAGCTCAGTTCACACTTAATACCAGAAAAACTTCCCTCTTCTACAACCAGACATTTCATCAGTAAAAGCTCTGGCACCTTCGACTATGAGGTTTTTTCCAACCACTGTGCAAAGGGACAAGAGAAACCCTGATTGAAGGCAGCAAGCACAATGAATTCTGCCACGTTCATTTGCATCTAACCTTACAAGGCACAGGGGGTTCAGAACATGAAGCATGCACATTTGTCATCAGCCGCCATTAGTAAAAACCAAAGCCATGTTTTCCAGGAACAGAAATTCAAAAACAATAATAATCAAATGAATATGAGTGTCTGTCTCTTCTCTTGCATGCACCCTGCAGAACCAGCAGAGGTAATCAAATTGCATGCTTCATGATGGCAACTGATTTCTAGTGCAAATGGGCAATTGCTGCATGACCTGATAGATGCATTTTAGGAGATTGTCTTGCATCTTTCTACAGAACTGTATTTATTCCATGTTAGCTGAATTAATAGCGTAAGGTAATAGCTCAAATTCCATGAGGAATCAGAGGCTTTTTCAGCGTGCCAGAGATCTTTCAAAATGACACTGCAGCAAACTCTTAACACAGTGCCTCAGCTTTCTCCTCAGTGTATTTGATCAAAGTTATTTGTCTCAGAAGGAGGACAGAGAGACTTTTTAATTCTATTTCTAAAACTTAGTTATTCTGTCACAAATACCTAGCAGAGGAACTCATGTCTTATCACAAGTTTGCTGTGAGATTTAATTTACTGGGTTTTGCAAAGAATTTCGAGGTTCTGGATAGAAGGCGTTACAGAAACAGAAAGCTTTAGGAACGGTGAGCACAGAACATTTCATTCTGAATGCAAACTCAAAGCTGTTCTTGCTGCTGCCTTTTTAAAAGCTGAGCCAAAAGATAGCAAAATACAATTTAGCAAGCCCAGCCAAATGCCCAGCCTTCTCCTGACTCTGAAATGCTTAACATTTCATTTATGGGATGCAGTCAGTCTGGATTATCACATTAAGCAAAGTCACAGAGCCATAAGGGACTTGATTAGAACTCCCTACACCACAACAGCATAGGAGTTATAAGCAGAGATGTGATAGCACCTGTGTGGGTGTACCACCTCCAACTATCTGTGCCAGTGCCACAGGTAGAGAAGTGAAGTAAACCTTTGGAAACAGGCAATCAAAAGCTGCACATCAGTGAGATGCACGCTGGTCAGGTGGCTCAAACAATGGTTTTAGCAGAGGCCAGAATCAGCCCTTTGTGGATTTTTGGTATTTTGCATGGTAGCTTTTCACAGCTTCATCCTGCCTTGTTTTCAGTGCTGCTAGAAAACAGGTGAGATTTTTGTGGAACAGCCTCTATTTTTCATACTTCTACTTATTTCGAGTGTGGAAAAGGAAGCCTGCAGGCATTAATGTGTGCTTAGCTGCTTAAATAATACTAATAATTCTATTACTTGGGTGTTTTGGAATGCCTTATAAAAGGAAAGGCATATTAAAAGAAAACCTTAAGTTCTTTTCCCAGAATATTTTAGCTAGATTATGCTGTATATCCAAATAACATACATGGATCAAAAAAAGAAGGAGGAAGCACACCAGGTGTTTTGAATATTGACAGTTCTCATTTAAACACTGCACCAGCAGAAGCCAAGCGTGATGAGGCTCTTTGCAACAGCACCGGTTTTCCTTAAAAATGAAGTTTAGTGCCTGAGTTTGTCTCTAAATGCTTAAAAAATGGCTCCATGGAAACACACGGAGCCCTCTAAGACAGATTTAAAGAAAGGTGGGAGGAGTCCAAGAAGAAACTGTTTGAGGATATTGATTTTACAAGTGCTGGAAAAGAAGGTGGAATATGTGCTGGGAAAGTATGTGGAATTTAAATGAGTCCTATAAATAACATTTACAGCATACACATCTGTACAAAGGCAGAAGGAACAGGGAGAAATAGATCTTTCTAATTCACATTAGTTACCATAGTGTTACTAGGTGTAGTCATCATTCAGCTGTAATGCATAGGTTTGGATTTCTCAACCCTTATTTCCAAATAATTACATATTTTCTAGAAGGTTACACGTAAGACTGAAGTCTGTAGCTACAGGGCCCTACTCAACCTCAGCCTGCACTGTGGTTTAATCTGACACTGTTTCCCTATACGAAAGTTGTTGTATACTTTGCAAAACAAAGTATTCAGAGGAGGAGCGTTCTGATTTCACAGTGAAGCATTCATTTCTTTCTAGAACGCAACATGTCTGTGGTGTTTGGGGCTCTGTTTGCAGAACGTATGCTGATCTTACAGTGCAGGGATACCAGCAGCAGAATGGCCCGATGTCACTTCCTGACTTACTGCTCTTCTTTGGCTTGAATTCCTCCTTTTTCACATATTCATTTTGTTTCCATCACTTTTCATCTTCCTCTGTCTTTCATTGTAACACAAACGCAGAACCCAACAACCACTGCATGTAAACAATGTCCATCTGATGCAGGCACATGGGTGCAGCTGTTTACAAAAATGGAACAGCAAACTCCATACTTCTCAGTATAAATTCACATCAGCAAATCTGCCTTTTGCTCAGTAATTTTACTTTTCCATACTTATTTGTTGTCATGTTGATGACAACAGTTTCAGAAGTACAGTATGTTTATCAGAAAGATGCATATTCAATTAATATTGCTTTAGGCAATTTTCGCTAAAAATCAAAGCTTGCAAATCTCTCCACAATTCACACATGTAATACGGCCCCTCAGAAGATGTTACAGCAGTATTTCTGTTCCCCTAGAAGACCTTGCCTTGCTCATTTAGAACTTGACTAGAACTTTATTTACAGTCACTCTAAACTAAATACATCAGGAATGGAAAGCTACAAAGCTGATCCTTTGATCTGTCATCACAGTTTTCCCAACATTCATTATCAAGCAGTTTGTTACCACCGTCTGAGCCACCTTAAATTGGTCTGTCACTGTAAAAGCAGTTACATGCTTACGATTGGTATCTGCACAAACACACATACAGACAACTCCTGCAAGAGGAGCGTAGGCCTTTGAGAGTTCACATGTGAAGCTCTCTCCATTACCCTAGAATTGTAAAATTCAGAAAAAAAAGATGCGGTCTTTTCATTAAAATCTTCATTTCAATGCATTTTTGTTTTTAGTCCTGAACAGCATCATGATGGGCCATGCCAGGAGGGCAAATATAAGCAGATGCATATTCATTTATGTCCAGATCATCATTAATATCTCATTTTTCTTGTTATTAGGTAGCAGAGCATCTTTGCTGCAACCAGATGCCACTGGGTTAATTGAGAGCACAAACATCTTTTAAGTGGAGCTCTCTTCTTGAAGGCTTCCTATCTGTTGCTGTTAATGCGTCCAACTGACCGCAGCAATTACCCTCTGCAGAGGAGTGAATACTTAGGAATATCTGTTGCAGCGCAGCAGAAACTAAACGTGTCAAATCAATTTTCTTTGGTATTTCAGAAAAGTGTAAATGTCTCTCTAAATCATTTGGAGAAGAAACCTCTCCAGTGACTTACAGCCATCATTAAATACATTTAGTGGGAAAATAAATTTGGTTTCATGTTTTATGAGCTCCTTTTCAAGGTATTATACTGGAGTTCTGCCATTTGTTTAATTAAGAATTGATTAAACTTTTTTCCCCCCTCTAATTTTAAGAATACTCATTCTCCAACCACAGATGTTCACAGCATCTGAAGTCTTTTCCCTCTTTTTCATAGACTTAGTAGCATTTCCTAAACACAAGAGGAGTAACACAGACTATGGGATAATGAAACGGCTGGAACTGCATCATCACTACTGATTAAGAGTTCATAATGAGAATCTCTTTTAACGTTTGCAAAACTTTCATTGGGTTGCACTCATTTCCTAAGCAGATCAATGCATGGAGCCTTCCACAATTTACACATGTTCTAGGTAATGCTCAATATAAAAATTAATGAAGAAAATAAGTCTTCTGTTTGGAAACCATGGGGACCCACAGGGAGAGCCTCTCAATACAAATCACATGTCAAAATTGGATTTAACTTTATTTTGGCATTGACAGCTGAAGAGAAATATCTCTCTTACAATTAAGTATGCTTTAGTGCTTGATCAAATGTGTGAAAATGGCATCTGATAACCAAGCTTTACAACTGCCACACTGAAATCACCAGGGAAAACCTAGATATACCCAGATATTTAAAGTCACTCCCTCTCAGTCTTAATGTTAGGTAGTACTGCACGAACAGCAGAGGAAGACCTCAGGTCAGAACGCTGTGTGTGCAGCACAGTGCTGCCCCTGGAGACAACTGACACCAGCTGCAGAAGCAGCAGGAGAAAACTTCTGATGCATGCTGTCAGTGCAATGGAAAACTGAACTACAAATTGTCTTACCTGGGAGTCCCAAATTCTTGCTTTAAGCCTTTAATACATAGAAAATGAAAGTTAAATAATATAGCCTGTCTGTTTATTAAGTGATTCACTAATACATGAGTAAAATCTTGTCTTTTCTAAAATTAATTGGGAATTCTGCCACTGAATTCAACAGAATGCAATTTCATTTACTGCATCCAATTCTCCAACTAGAAATAGATTTCAGTAAAATATTCAGATGCATTTGAACAATGAACCTTTGCCTTGTAATGAATCAAGACATCTTCCTGAGCTAAGATAAACTTCTGTGTGCCTTGCTTAAGAATGCCAGCTTGCAAGTCCCATCCTGTGGCACTTCAAACTTACATGTGTCCACATATAACAGTCCTTACATTCACACAGTCCATCTGAAAACAAACAGAGGTTAGAGGTCTTGGCAGTACACAAGGCAAGGCTCATGATAGCTCACAAGCAAGCATTCTTACCTCATGCTGGATTGCAAGCTTGAACCAAAATGACACCAGCCAGTGCCACAAAAAGTGTCTTACAGTCAGGTCAGGGGATTCAGATATGCACCAGTTTTCACACTCTACTGTAAATTTCCTTTATCCTGTTTTAAACCAAGCCTGTTTTTGCACCTCTATTTCTTAGTCTACAGAGACTGTTCTTGTATGATAAGTCAAATGTCAGTCTTGAACTCATGATCTCCTGGGTTTGCCAAACACATGAGCAGAGTCCAGGACCCCAACATGTCAGGCAGGGAAACTATGTTTTGGGCAAACAGCCATGCTGGTTTCATCAGTACAGAGGTATCCTGATAAGGATTCTTAATTTAATGGAACTCCTGCAAATAAACAAGCTTAATGAAGATTGCTCCCTTCCTGGAATTGATCTTGTTGCACCGATTTAATGCTATCACTTGCATAAGAGACTATGATAAAGTCTCTGAAAAAAATTATAAAATATGCAAATTTAGACACTTCAAAGGCTTTCATTTTAATTGCATAGAATGCAGAGCAGAACAAGAACAATTCCACTAAAAATGGAAAAAACATGAGAGGAAACTGGTACATTTGCATCACTATTTTCAGAATTACTCTCAAGCACAAGAGTTCTCCAAACTCCCAGTTCCTCTGAATGAGTGCAGTTGTCACAATGGGCTTGTAGAATTGCATGAATGTCTTCATTTTTTTCCTGTGGACCTCACAAAACTCTCTCAATTCAGTTTTCTTGCAAACACTGAATTCTGCATAGATTTTCTTTGTAAATATTACCATTCAATTTTGGATCACATTCAACTGAACCCGTGACCAGTTTTAGATGGATTGAGGTCCATCTTCAAACAAACCTGGGCTGAGCTGTGGCTTGGCTTCCAACAACCTCAGCTTAGTGGTTTTAACAGAATTTGGGGGTTCTTTTGAATCAGAGATGAGCTCAAGATGAAAAATTCCAGTTTGGGCCAGGAGTTGTGGGTATTTAGATCCAAAGTTGTGGTTCTGGCCCAGTTCTAAACAGAATCATAACCACAGCTCAAATTAAAACTGAGAAAAGAGCACATTTAAAGCCAGTCAACAAAGAAAAACAAATTTTGCACAACTCCTTTGGTTTATATTTTGACTGTGAATGTTTTAGGCTTAGTAGCACCAACATTGCAGCAATTTCTGAGACACTGGAAAGGAACCTGGAGTCAAAACTGATCCTGACTGTATTTCAGAAATGCAGCTGTCCTACAGCATATTTGTCAACGCATGCTTCGTTTTGACTTAGGGCTTAATTTACCTCTGCTTTCTAGCTGGATAGATTCTACTGTTTAATGCTCAGGTGTAGATCACACTGAATAAGATCACATCTATAAAAAGGAAACTGATCTCCTTTCAGTATTCAAAAGTACTTTTATGTTCTTAACTGCCTCAGTGGTTAATATTTATCAAACAGTTCAGAAAAACACCATCACAAAGAAGGAGAGATTTCTCCCTGTAGGGCTCCAGACTCTAAATTATCTCATTTTACAGTGCATGCTTGTATAAATATTTATTTTTTAAAAAATGAAGGGCTGCTATTATTGAATTTAGGAACAATAATAAAGAAACCCCAGGTTTTCAAAAAACATCTTATAAAATGATGATATTGTTTTGTTTGGTATTAAAATTCAGCCATTGGACCTAGCATGATGAAAAACAGCCCAAACTGCTTTGCTTTTAATTTATAGATGCTTTCCAGAGGAATAGGCCCTAGTTATTCAATCTATTCTGTGTAGTTTGTCATGCTGAATTAGAAATGAAGTGGTAAGCAGTAGTATCAGGATCCCTTAATCCGTCAAGTTAGCTCCTATACAGTATTTGAACAACATGCTTGGACACAATCCTTATGGAGTGGAGAAGATTTCAGGACAAAAGAATTAAGCATGAGTATGAAAAAGATTCATAAGAATCTGTAATTGAAGCCACATGCAGGAGAACTACGTTCTTGTGCTTCCCTTCAATAATAGCTATAGCCTTAAGGACATTACCACAGTCAGAGGTCTACTGAGCAGAACAAAGGAACATCCACATCCCAAACACCTTGAAAGTTTGTGTTTGGAAGGATAAGACAGAGGAGTGACCTTCAACGCTATTTCGTGCTCAGGGTGTGGCCTTCTAAGGCGTATGGAACTAAGAGCCAGACCTTGTGCTTTCATGAAGGAAGAATTAAGATAAGGAAAGACTCTACAAAAAGAAAAAAAAAAGGTTAAAAATAACAGCCTACAGCATAACACAGAGAATTCGGAACTCTTTTTAACAAAGACATTGTTCTGGGAAGCTTGTTTGTGGTTTAACCTGAGCAGTACATGTGCAAAGAGTGTAAGATAGCTTTTCGTTAGCATTAACACTAAGCATTAACACCCATTAGCTTTCCATGCCCTCATATTTTCAACTTCGTGTGAAATATTTCAGTTAACTCTGTGACACTACCTATACTTCCAACAAGGCTTTCAGTACAGACACAGCAACAAATCGATGTCTTTATATAGCCTCAGCCTACCGATATATTTTGGGAGAAAAGCTTTCAAGAGTTGAGGGAAACTTCCTAGGTGTTAAAGTTTCATCTTCGATCTGCAACTGGGAAGCCTTCATCTCCTGAAAACACACGGGGACCTGAACTACACTTTGAGTCTTTTCAGGGCCTCTCAAATTTGGCACAAGGCAATTGAAAATATTAAAAAAATCTTTAACATCTTTTCAGTCTTGACCAATAGAACAAAAATACGGTTCCTTATAGCCAACTTCATGATAAACATGACAACATTTAGAGAATAGAACATCTGGAACAAATGATATTTAGCAGGGCTTGTTCCAGAATGTTACCTCCTTCTACAGTTTCCCATTACTATCATTTCTCTGTTATTGCTGCCTGAGAGTTTTGTTATTCAGCTCAAAGGGACCACCCACTAGAAACCAGACAAACCAGACATTCGTTTCAGATAATCCACTTTCTCTGCTAGTAATAATAGAAGCTGTGTTCAGAACAGTGTTCTCCCAAATTCTCATTTCTTTTTTTTTTTTCTTACTTCACCTGTGCTTCTCTGCATGCTTTTGCTCTACTGCTTTGATAAAGCCATGGCCTCATAAACATCACTGACATCAGTAGAACAAAGAGATAGCTTCTTCAGAGAGGATGGTACCATATGAAAATAGCACATAGGAAGAAGCACGGGAAAGATGAATATTACTAAATAGCAGCTCAGGTGTGATAAGGAAGCTTAGCATCCAGACAAAACATCATTCCTTCAGCTGCACCTTTGCACAACCTCAAGTTCCTTCATAAAACCCAAGCTTTTGGAAGACACTCTCCCATGTAGGCAGGGGTCTCACATATCTGCCAAGTATGCCACCAAGTGGACAGTGAATGACTGCTCCCCTAATTAGCCTGGGCTGTGTTTTGAGCTACAGCAGTTTCCAGTTGAACTGAGTGACACACAGTTTAAGTGCAGTATTTTACAGCTTAGGTGACTGAAACTGGAATTACCTTAACGACCAATCCTTTGACTCTTTCTCAGCACTGCAGCCTGCAATTTCACAGCAGATTAGTGGAATAATATAAAGTGGATTTTATGTACAATGACCGAATTCAATATCTTTCCTATCTCAGCAGAGATCATCTTCAGAGAGGATAGACAGGCCATGAGTAAGGTGCTAAAATAGATGTGAGTTCATTCGTCTACCCTGGGCAAATCACATATGTTCTCTGGTTCAGACTAAGATGGGGATAGCAACACTCTGTCCTACTGCCTTTATATGTGAGAATAAAAGGTTTCTCTGATGCTATTTCAATATAGGTCATGTCAGCGATGGAGAGAGATGAAGATTCATAATGCAAAAGAAGAGTAAAGGTATGAGTCAGAGAAAATAACATGCAATTCAACTAGCCCAGTATCTACTCAACTATTTTTGCAAAGGAGTTGTGCTCTTCATCTCTGACAGGAAAAAAGAAAAAAAGAAAGAAAGAAAAGTAGAAATGCAGGAGAAAGTGTCTCACCTAAAGAATAATAGAGCCATCCAAAACTCCTGACTTGAGTGCAATGAAGGAAAACACTAACAAAGCCTGAATTTCTCAATCTAGACTTCAGATTTTAGCAGTATATGTCATCTGCCTAATGTCCAGGGGGAACTACGTAGTCATTGTTGTTTCTCCCACCAGCACTTAAAAGGAGCTCAATCCTGCAGAAGTCTTTTGGGATGGAAAGTGGTATAGATGGGGGGGGAGGGGAAAGGAAGGGGTTGTCAATGGCTTCACCCAAGGAAGTTAGAATTAGCAAACTGAAAGGCAGCAGCTAGAAAACTTCTGCAGGGAAATAGCATCCCATGGTGTGCTGATGCCTTCTCAGTGCTTACAATTGAGGATTCACAGTGGTCTTATGGCAGCATAAAATAAACTCTGGTATTATTACTCTGAAAAACTTGTATCTGATCAGTCACATACAGAAAAAGCTTTTTGTAATGATTGTTTATGCGCAGTTTATCTTAATAAGCCTCCTCTCCCTTCTCTTCTAAACACCTGTAGGAGAATGAAATTTTCATAAAGACTTCATACAATCTGACGAAGCCAGCATTTACTGATGTGCTCTCTTACAAATATGGACATTTATGTGGGTTAGTAAACGGAATACAGCACAGCTGTCCATTTCTTCTGCATTCTAATTCTTACCAAAAGGGATTGTACCCTTGTTTCTTTAGAGTTGTGTTTAAATGGACCTAATGTACCTATTTTGAATTGTGCAATTTCCTTTTGGAAGTGGATTGCGTCACCAAAACTCCAAATACCACGTCTTTGTGTTAGCCTAGGCCTTCTTCTGTTACCAATAGAAGGACATGGTCAATATTTAACTCCATCAATGTTTTCCATTCCTGCTTTTCTTACGTAGAATGGAGATATTTATTGGACAAGGACAAAAGATTCTTATTCACAAATCTGGCAAGCTCAAGAATTTGAACTACAAAGAGAAATATAGCTCTGTACATTCAAGAAATGAATTGGAAAAATGCACTGGCTTTCTTTCCATTTCTAAAACTCCCTTTGTTTCATTATCTCTACTCTTTTAGCATCGGAAGTTCATGACCTATCAATCAAGCAAGTATGAAGAGTAACTGTTAAGGACACACTTATGTGAGAACTATGTGTAGTTCTTGGCATCATGTGCACCCTCAGCCTCCCTTTGAGCCCACTCACTTCTCTTCTGAGCACTTTATTCTTGAAAGAATGGTCTACTGTCATATAAGTCATTTAACCATTGACAAAATGCCTGCTTCTCTGATTTTAAATTTGTAATCTGTGTAGGAATAATTATTTGATTCAGGAACTTGTGTGGGCAGATGGCTTTATCCAATGAATCATTAATAGAGACTAAATTTCAAGCACAAACGTCAGCAGAGATACACCAGAGTTTGGTGTAATGTTTATTCCTAAAATATGTGATAGATCCTTTGGCTCTACAGCAGCCTTACTCATAGGACAAGGGACTCCTACTTCTCATGGTTTCATTCAAGGTTACCACTCTTTCCACAAGAAATGCCAAGTGATGTATGAGAATTAAAGCAAGTTTAGGCATAAATTTGAATAAGGTTATGTTTTCAAGATAAGCAAATGATTAGCTGATTCTTTAGCTTGTAAGAGAGTGGAAGGAGAAAATTCAACACAAAATTTCAGATCTAAACAGGAAGGAAAGAAGTAACTAAAATACCAGAAAGGGGTTCAGAAGATCTAGTTTCAGATTTCCTGGATGATCTTAAGAAATCTGATAATCATTTTCCCTTTCATAACCTCTCAACTTGCCATTTCATGCTTTGTTTTATTTATAAAAGTTAATTAAATCACAAAGGCAGTAATTGTTTTTTACTACACAGGGGTGACAGCACAACTGGCCCTCATTCCAGCTAAAAAGATGGTAACGCTAAAGGTGTAAAACTTGACCCCTCCTTCCTCCCATGTTCGAATATTCTGAACTTTGGCATGCTTTATTTCTGGAATTGTTTTGCAATTCCCGAACAGCTTTTAAATACTGAGTTTGGTGACTTCTCATTCCATAGGAACCAGAGGAAAGAAATGCAACAGTGACTGAAACAGATGATGCATAGCATGAAGAGAAGAGACAGAATGGAGAACAAAGGAGAAAAATAAGAGTTCGGGTAAGCTGCTGATGGAAAAAAAAAAAAAAAAGAGAACAAAATTGCAGATCAAAAAGATAAGAATGGAAACAAACCACAAACAAACAGATACCAGAAAGAAATATACAGAATCAAAGGATGGATCTGGAAAAAAATAAAAATATAAGGAAGCAATATGGGCTTTTTTTTCCTTTCTCCACAGGAACTAAAACTGAGGTGTGGAACACTTTCCAGCGTTTTCAGTATTTTGCTATTTCCCTCTGCAAAATGAAATGTAAGAGGAAAACACAGCCAAGCATAGCATCCCTTATCTCAAATATCACCATAACCCACAATCTTTAAATCAGGAATTCTGAATTTCTACTGCTGAGCTAAAGAGCAGCAAGCCGGATCTGCAGATATACACTTGTTTTTCTGAAGATTCAGGTAAGTACTTCGCCATGGCATCACAAATACCTCTGTCTGTACATGACTCATATTGACTTCAAAGTACATTTCAAAATGCAGCTAGTTGTTTATCTGTTTCTTTAAGCATCCAGATACAACCCTAAATTTCTGTACAAAGAAGCCAAATAGGTACATTTCCTCTGATAATCAGACATTGGTAGGGATCATACGTACCAACCAGTGCTTTACTAACGATGGTACAAAGTGTGCCTCTGTATACAGTTCCCACCTCAACTTCACTTAATCCTGTTCTCTTGAATGTAGGTGGGAAAAGTGTTTTGCCCTTTCAACTCCTAATGTTCTGGTTCCTTTCAGTCCCAAATTATCCTCTGCTCCCAGCATCAGGCAGCTCTGCATTTCTCAGTCAGTTGTTGATGGCACAGCGCCTGGCACAAAGCACTAAATGCAGCACATAGAACTTGGCATGTCCATGTCCTAGTACTTTACATTACTTGTAAATCTTATCTTTTAAAGAATGCCAACTCATTTCTTCTATAAATAATAGATTAACGAATATCTATCTTTATATTCTTAATTTTTTCTCCCTTTGATTTACCTCCATGCCTCTACTTCTGCTCCACGCTGCAGCTTTGAAATTTGCTCAGACTGTAACGATCCATTACAAGACTTTAAGAATGCAGTACCTTAGGAAAGAGAGGAAATTTGGGAAACTGACACCATCAACAGAGCCATGCCATCTCCTGTGATTACAAGAGGCAGAAGATCAACTATTAATTCTAACAGTAGCACTATCAGGGCCAGACTTAATAGTTGCAAACTGTGGGATGTGCTCAGCACATCAATGTGCAGCAACATACAGAGATTAATCCAAGAAAAAGCTGCTAAAAGTGGGGGGAGCAAACCAGAATGATAATTCATCATGGAGAGCTGTCACAATAAATGAAAGTACTGGAGCAATTAGCAGACACAGTACTAAGCACTGTGCCACTTTCCCCATTTTAATTGTACTTTATTCAGAAGCTAAACTCAAACTGAACTCTGTTGGATACGGCAGAACTGATTCATTTTGGAGAACACAATGGTCTAACAGTTAACTTCTACTTTTCTAACAAAATAAAGAGTAGGAGTATGAGGAAAAAAGCATGTGGAGAAAGAACTGGTGGCCTGGAAGATTTTGCTCAGAATAGTATTCAATTTCTAACTGCAATCTCTTTTAAAAGTGTACAAAATGCTTCGCATTAATCTGAGTACTGAATCACCAGTATTTTAATGTTGTCCTTTCCTTGTCGGCTGTGAAAGCGCACATCCTCTTGTCCCTCACTGGGTGGCTGGAGAGTAAACTGGAGAGCAAGGCATGGACCCAACGACACCACCACTGGGGCTACAGCAGATTCTTTAGGAGGTCCATAGGTTGACAGGAGTACTTTCCTGGTATGAAGGCAGCAGCACAATTCTTTGGAGGTCAGTGGGAGAGCAATAGAAATTCTATCCTTGCATCTTTGCTTTATTGAGGATGTGCAAAAAAAGGAATTGTAATCCCCAAGAAATGGATGCTCAAGTCACTCAGCTATGAAAATACAGGAATCAGAATGCAGACACTACAACCAGACAGCCAGGAAAACAAACAAAAAACAAACAAAAAAAAGAGAGGGAGGAGAGAGAAAAATTCATTGCAACAGATGGATGAAATGTTCTGTAATAAAACATCACATTGTTTTTGAGGTTTTAAATGTTGTGAGACAGAATTGCTTTCTTCATTGTACCTACAACTGAGCATCCTGGCATTTTGTGCTGCCTGTGGCTGTCTTTAGATGAGTGGATGTGATGTGCAAACTAAACTGAACTGTTCTGAGGAACAAAATGCAATTCCACACACTTCGAGGAGTTCCTCAGCAAAGCGTTTTACCTGAAAGGTATCATTTTGATGAGGGGATAGTTTTTACTCTTGTCATGTGACACTGATTTGTTGCAATTTTTTAATCAAAGATTAACAATTATTCTTCTTGACACTACATTCTACTTTTTTAAGTTTTCAATGAGCTTTAATAATAGAGGAGCAAAGAGAAAAGAAAGATTTTTGGCACTCTTTCATTCCTCACACAAAACAATAATTGCTTTGGCATCCAGAGATGTCAGCTCCATGCTCAAAGAAGATTTCACTTGCATTTGCACAAAGGTAGCAGAACTACCGTTATCTCCAGCAGGGTACCAATACAAGGCCTTCCACTGAGAGATACTAAGCATATCGTTAATATTAAATAATTACATACACATCAATCAAAATTTTTGCTCAGGACTACCTCAAATGAGAGCAACCAAGTATGCAGAGCCAGAACTTGGCATGGCTGAAATAAAGTCTTATGATCTTATATGTTCTGGTTCTTAAACCCTTCTTGCTATCTTTTTCTTCATATACCTTTGTCATTAACAGAGCTCATTTTGTAAGCAGACCAATAGTCTCATCATATTCTTAGCTGAGCAATCTAGGTTGAAATATTTCGGCTACCACTCATCCAGCTCAGTATGTAAAATAGCAGGGCCAAACAGGATCAGAGGTAGCTTTCTACCAGTTAGCACTGGGAACTAGCTTTGGAGGTGGGTTTTTTCCCCATCACTCTACGTGCTGATAATAAGGAGTCTTTGGTATTTATACAGCTAGGTTAAGAGCAGACATCTTCTCTAATTTTATAGTGAACACTACTCAGCTCAGCACAAATACCAGCACAATGAACGCAGAAGGGATTATAAAAAGTACAGCATTCTGTCTGTAGGTTATAAGGACATGAGAAACCATCGCATCTACCATAGCACACAGCCAGCAACGAGAACACCTCTACTTAAGGAGTTTCTGCCCACTGGAGACACATAACTCTGGGGCCGTGCATTCTGAGTCATTCCCTGGCATAAACACCTCATCTCCTAGCTGGGTGGAACATTCCTGTCTAACAACTGCATATGAAGAACAGCTGTGTTTCAGCTTTGCAAAGACTTTGCACTGTCTGAGGACTCTTGGGTACTGACAGGCTGCTAAAGGAGACTGGGCTTAAAACACACTGGCTCTTCAGAACAAACAAGCTGCAGCACCAACGAAGACCAAAGTCCTGTAGAGAAGCAGTGTGGCTAGAACTCTTGTCAACACAGTTGTATTCCAATCCTTCACCTGCCATCAGTCCTCTGCATAATTCTTGGATCATTACTTCACCCTCATGTGCTACTTAGAATGCAAATTCTTGAGGGCCTACTTCCATTCCACATTTCACAATTCCTGGTGGCAAGGGCCATTTAGGGTCTCCAGACCTTCTGCAACAGAAACAGTAATGGTATAGCTCCTATACAAAGCTTCAGATCTATGTGCCAGAAGAAAAGTCAGAAGTGTCTCATTTTACATCTACATGCTGATCACACAATACAGATTTCACTATTCAAGAAAGACCTATTTCTCATTTTACCATAACTTGTAAGAGAATCAATTCACACACAATCTTCCTGTATGTAATTTACAAATTCAGCTTTTACCTCAAGTACAGTGGGATACTCAGAATCAAAATATGGTGTTTTAGCAGATCATTTCTCCTTGCTCCCCATGCAAGCTGAAGAATATGTGAGCTGTGCTTTGCAGTGAGCTATGTTGGAGCTCATGGCCACATGCTGTCTGCCTTCATTAATCATTATCATCCTGCTGCTTCAGGCCTTAGGAAGCCTTGTGGATTTCATAAATAAATTACTTAATGAAACCATACCACTTTAAAACATACCACACAAGTAATTAAAATGTATAAATACCACCTTATGTTATAGGACATAACGTACAAACTACACCTTATGAGACCTGCTGCATGTACTTGGCTCTGTCTGGTCAGCGAAGAAAACCAGGAGATTCTGCAAGTGAACAAGCCCAGATTTTGATTTACTTCTGCCTATAGAACGCTTTCTTCTGTGTTGCAAATATCCATTAGACTTAACAAAATGGAATGTAACCTTTAAGTTGTGGTTCTGAATGTGCTCACAGAGGATATAAGAAGCAACCACGTTATCTATCTTAAAAATGTGTGACAGCCTTCCTATTTGCATACATATGACCTTCTGGTACTGATGGGCTAATTTTCTGCTGTAACAAGGAAATAGAAGATGAGTGTGGGTCACTCTCCTAGCAGAGCATGAGCACTGAATTCACACACTAGCAGGGAAGCCACCTTGGGTAGACTGTGATGAACTACAAGACCCCCAGTAAGAGATCATTAATCCTTACTTTGCAAGATTTCAGGGATGAACTGAATTTCAGGGTCCAAATGCAGTCAGTCTTCCCACACTCAGAGAAAGTGTGAATATGTGGTCTGATTTTTAAGGAAGCGTTGGACATATTGTCCATACTTTTCATTGTGCTTATATATATGTGCTGATATTGCAATAAGTTACTGTGTACCTGATAAGTGAGGACATGCTTTAATTCATAATGACACTAGTGCATGCTTTTATTTTTAAACCTACACCAATTTTTAATGAAACACATTAACTATCTTTTATTGAGAGATTTTTAACCAGTTTTTCTACCAGACTCCAACAGTTTGTACCTACTATTGCACATATAATCAACCACTGTGTTCAACTTGCAAATGCATGGATTTTTCACTGTTACCACCTGAACCCACATACAAAATGAAGAAAATTGTAAGCAAGGTGGAGAAATGTGGCTATCAAGCACTAGAAATTATCACAGAACCCCTAGACTAAAATAGCCCCTATCCACACTGCCCAAAGTATGAGCCAGAATGTACAGAAAGAGTGAAGTAGAAGCCAGAAACAAAATTCAATTTATTTTATCTGGCAATCCTTCCTCACTTCAAGTTTCACACAATGGTTCACGCAGGCACAGTGCCTAAATGAAACTGGCAGAGAAGTCCTTCGTGGGGAGAAGTCCTTCATGGGGAATGTCGTGGGGACAGGAAAGGGCAGTTTCAAAAATGTAAAACAATACAAAAGAAAAAAATCTTCCACAAAGCCAATATGGACAGCAAAAACCTCTGTGCAAAGGAAGGAATCCAGGAAGCAAAGGAGAAAATGGAGGGATTCAGAGAACAGAAGAGGAAGATCACCTGTCAGAAGTATGGAAAGCAAGGAGTGAAATTCCAAGCTTAATCGAGGTATTTTAAGGTAGGCAGGGGAAGATAGGTCCACTGTAACTGAGTTCTCTGAAGTGAGAAAGCATGCTGCCAACCACATTTGGGGCAGATGATGCTAAGAATGTAAAAGGAACACTGCTGATTGAATTGCAGTATATTCAAATGAAGAGGCCAAGCTATATTTGAGTCACCACATGTTACATAGACTGTAACAGACAAACTTATGTGCAGGAAGGAGCTTTAAGGAAAATTTATTTCTGCATCCTGACTTAACACACCTTCCTCAGGAGGTAAGGTCTGACAGGAGGTCACAAGAAAGGTTTATAGTTTAAATGCTGAAATCCATATGGGATATGGGAAAAGGAGATGTACTACCCACAGATCAGAAGCAATACCCTCTTACAGTTGGGAACTTTTTGGGCTTGATCTTGGCCTCATTTAAATCTCTCAATACTGCATGTGCGAGTATAGTTTTAAGAACACACGAACAAGAGAAGACTGACTTATTTCCATTATTTTAGAAGTGTAGATTTTTTGTTTCCCATTTTCCTGACCCAACAGATTGCATGAATGGCACATGAAATAAAGCTAGCTCCACTAGATCTTGAATGCTTACCCTACTCTGGGAACGATTTCCTTTCTTTTACAACATGCGATGTTGATCAGGCGATAATTACAGATGCACATAAATTTATTGATGTGAATTGAAGTCAGCATAGTTATTCATGCATGTAAATTGAATGTGCAATGCCAGGGGTAGATTTTGTGTTACAAGCAAAGAAAACTTATCATAACTATATAAAAAGTAAATTTCTGATCAATGTTTTAATACTATGACATGTTTCCAGGATGTGCATACAGAGATTTGTACTTGATACTTAAGAATATTGATTAGTGCTAGCATACGGAAAAGAAGGTTGATCAAAGAGTGATTTTTACATATCTGATGTATCTATAATCCAGCACCTTGCCACTCCTAAAATAACTGTAGGATCTCAGTGAGTTCTTATTTACAAATACCAGGCACACAAACAGTGCTCCCTACTGATGTCTATGCCTACTTACTTAAAACAAATTTTGAAAACTGAACAATTTCTTCTTTGATATTTCTGTGATAAACGCAGAATTTGACAATACAAATCATTCAAAGTCTGTCGTTCTCTCAGCATTCTAATTGCCAAGGACATCACAACAAAGTAGTAACTCAGTCTTCCTACTAACCATCCAGAACCCAATTTGATGGACTCAGTGTTTTATCCCTGAATCATATAATTTTTTTACCATCATTATTTCCATACCAGCACAAAACATAAGATAGCAGCAAAGAAACAGAAAGAACGCTTTCAAAAAGAGAATAAATTATGATTCAGAGTAGAGGGGTGCAAGGGCTGTTATACTGGGCCTATTCAGAGCCTGGAGAGCAATCATTTTAGTTACATGAAAAACTGTTAAAGGTCAGGTTGATCATCAAATGTCAGTCAAACTAATTCCACTGGACCAATTCCTGAGGTTCCTGACTCATGTTTTATGCTGGCAAAACCAGAGGCCCAAGAGGAAGGAAAAATTTTCAACAGTAATCTGTCCTCTCCTTTCTGAGTTCACGTTAAGTACTTATGCAGCTGAAGCACAGTCAGGCCTGGCCCTCAATGGAGGCTGTCAATGGAAAGTAATATAGCAAATCCTAGTATTCATGGTGAAGATGCCCACACAGAAGGCATATTAACAAAGTACCACTGCCTTGGCATCCGCTACTGCCATTGGCAGAGAGCGGTGCTGGGATTGATGGACACTGGAGCTGACACAGTACAGCTGTTCCTGTGTTTGTGTTTCTACAAGGTCTTAAAAACATTTTATTTTTGGTTTCAAATTCTCATATTTGACCTGACAATCCACTCAACTACTTCAACAAAGAGTTGAGCTTACCTCCCAGCAAACTGTTTCCAAATTAATCGCTTAATTAATTACAATTGCAGTGAGAAAACAGAAGTGGACACTCAGAAAAAATCTGTTCCACAAAAGGTGATGGTGACTTAAGGGAAATGCCAAAACCCACTTTCTATCAGGAAAGCATATGAAGATCTGATTCTGATTGTCACAGTTACATCAAGAGAAAGAAATACGTAACCTTGGGAGTAAACACTGCTTTTCTTTTTGTAGCTCTTCTAAGCACACATGATTAAGACTTTGTTGTCCCCAAAATTCTTGTTTGTACAGCAGATTAAAGGCAGCCAGATGTCACCAAAAATATATATCTGCCCTATTCTACAGTCTGTAGTGTACATCACTCTTACATATGCTGAGTTTGACACTGATTCAACAGTTCAGCATGGCTGGGTTCTACACTTCCACTGTGTAAGTTTAGGGTTTGGGGGTTTTTGTGTTTTTAGGAGATACTGGTGCAATTCTTCACTGCATTTTATTTAGGATAGAAAATGCACTCTTTCACTGCAGAAATATTTTAAATACAGAGGACTGTAATTAGATTTTTTAAAAGTCTCAGAATTTTATAGTTTCCCTTTTCTGTTTAGGCCTAGAGTCCAAAATTCACTATGGCACTGCTGTTCCAGGGACTAGATTTTATTTTTAGAACATAAAGCAACCTCAAATTTATGGGTGCCATGTAAATAAATAATCCAGCATTATTTTTGTAACTCTAAAGCACGTGGGCTTTTTCAAGTCTGCGTGATGAATCTGGACTTGGGCCCAGGATTTTTCTAACAACTAACATTGCTGTTGCATTAATACAAGATAATTCTATGGGTACAAATACTTTCTTTGGCCTTCCTTTCCTTGATTTCCTTGCAGTTGTCACAGTGTTTTAGGATACAAGAGTTCTTGGTTTAAGGCAAAGCAGCCCTCCCTGCAGAAAATGGTGTGAATTAGATTTTAGCTGTTTTACTAGAGCTCTGGGAGGCAGCAATCTGATGTTTTTTCAAAGGATTTAACATGTTCAGAATGAAGGTTCTTAATGGTAAACACTGCCAAAATTGTGGTCTATAACACAGCTATTTGTTCCAATGCGAAGGAAGAGACACGTTTGTTTTTTTTCTAGCCAAATCTTCATCTCAAAGACTTTTCTCCATGATGTTGCACAATTTAGCCTTTAACTTATTACAGCTTCTTGTAACGGAGGGTCAAATTTTCATTTAATCTTGCCTTATCAGAGCTCAGTAGGGTTATTCCAGAGAACAGCCTAGCACATAAGTGTACCTTTAGACTCCTATCAAAAGCACCCGTTTTCCATGTGTAAATAAGGAATTACCTTAACATAATAGGTATTCCTCACCATGAGGCACTCTTTGCAGTACATTAATAGCTGTCAGAAAAGATCTGAGGTGGAGAAGGTAGCTCATGCACATCAGACGCAGTCAGGAGCAATACAGCAGGCTTTCAGAACAAAACATACTCATCCAAGGCCAAGAAGTGCTGCCATTGCAGAAAAGAGAACAAACACCAAGGGGGAAGCAAAACAGGATTTCATGGCAAATTTAACTCTCTCCAGAATTCCAAAGCATATTAGAAGAATCTGAAGTTAGGAAGGGTTAACAAGAGATCAAGATTTCAGAAGCCTCAGTCCTTGCAAAACCAGCTGCGACTCATGCATCTCCATTGGTTATTTCAATTAGATTACTTTAACTTCACCACACTGAAGCCATTATATATCCCTTTCTTCTTCTGTGACCTTTGGGATTTCCCTAAGAACCATTTAAAAACAATTCAATCTTTTAAGAACTATTCTGCTGGAGTGATCCATATCGGTACCAATGGATTTGTGTAGAAGTGAGAATCTAGTTTCTTTCCTTCATTAATTTCACTAATGAAATGGAAAGCCTGACTTCACAGAGCTACTCAGAGGCTAAATGAATTGGCACTGATGAAAATTTTGCCTAGCAAATGCTGAGAATCTGATTCTTTCATAATTTACAACTGTGTAAATCAGAGCTAAATACAATAGTTTCAGTGATATTAAATTATTCCTGGTATTTTTACAAAAACTGTTACATAAAAAATTACATGTGCAAAAATGAATGAGACAATTACCAGCACTGTAGGAGACCTTCTAAGCCTTCTTCCTCATTGGAAATACATGATGTTGAGTTTATTTTACTTATTTGAATGTTTGCCTTCCAGAGCACAAAGCTGGAGGACCAAGATTGCTTTCTGCTGAGCTATCAACTCCTCACAAATTAACTTTCTCCTTATCAATGTTCTCTGACCAAATTAGAAGACTTGCCAAGTTTTCACTGGCAGGTAATGATTTTAAGCACTGGAATTCAGTATTCTTGTGCCAGGTTACTACCATAACATAGTTATCTAAAATGTTTGCCAGATTCTTGCTGCAACTTTACCCAGTTATTCTAAGGAAAAACACCAATCAGCAGTTCTGTAACAGTAGGAATCCAGACTCAACAGAAATTCAGGACTTAATCCTCCAAATTTTACTCACATTAATAATCATATTGGCTTCAAAGAGAGTGCTTATACGGGTAAGTCCCAATAAGCTGCGAATTACAGTGCTTCACACTTTGTCATCTTGAGTGTTTAAAAGACCTAAGACCCAAATCCCCATTTTACCATCAATTGCCTTTGGGACTGAAATACATCTGATGGCCAGCTAGACTAAATACTATGGTATTTAAACAGAGACTAAAGGATGAAGTTTTCCTCTTAACTAGTTCCACCTAAAAGCCAATGCCTGCTGAGCAGAGTCCTTCTACAGACAAAGAACAGACATCCCTGGTTTTTGAGTAGTTAGCATTACTTCTGGCTCAATGTCAAACTTCAAAAATGGAGCTGGATGGGAAAAACAAATCAGTAATTAACATGCAATTTGTAGAAGAGGTAAAATATCTTCACAGTAGGGGTATAATGGAATCATTATTGAAAGCTGCCTAAAAACACTACATGAAAATAGAGAGAAAGATGTTTGACCTCAACCACACCAATTGCACAAATAAACCCTTAATAATAGCTTGCAATCACACTTGGTTGGGCATTATTTCCCAGACACGCAAGGTCTGCATTACAGGGCCAGGAGCAATGACTCACTCTGCCAGCTGCTGTGAAGGCACAGGGCAGCTTGTTATTCTGTCATAAGTTGTTTTGTGCATGCTGTAAAAGCTTCCATACATCTGATCCCTCAAAAAAAACCATTCACAGTCTGTAAGCAAGAAGGTAGGTAGTTTGCCATTTCTGAAACGTTGTTTGAAGTTAAGAGTTGAAGGTGAAAAAAATTTGTTGTTCAAGGAAAAGGAAGACTCAAAGCATACTATTAAAAATATATTAAAAAAAGAGCTGAACGCTTCACACCTAAAGGCAACATAAATGCATGCATTTGGTATTATAAGTGCCACTGCACCCATTAGCACTGCAGGCTGTGTATCACTAAGCAGCTCCAAACTTTAAAAGCAGACAACACTAAAAGCCTGTAGGTATTTTCTATACCAGTTCTTGCCTACGACATCAGCCGTTCAAATTTTCACAAGCTGAAAGTGGAAACCAAAAAGCCAGCCTTCCATTTCTATAATCAAAGACTGCTCTAAGACAGCCTGTTATTTCTGTTATTTGTGTCAGTAAAAGATTTAAGGTAGAGAAGACTGTTCAAAGCCTTTGTTAGTCCAACCATATGATCACTTCATGTTTTAGAGCTTGGTTTTTCTTGTGCTTATGCCTCTTTGCCCTCACATAATATCTGTTATTTTCTCTTGTCTGTCTGAGAGGTATGATACTGATCAAAATTTTAGCACAAGGCACAGCTTTATCTGCAATGGCTCTCCAAAGGCCTGGAAATGAACAATCATCATTTAGCAACTGTCTAAAACTTTACTCAGCTTCTCTGAACATCTTAATTTTTGACAGTTTGTCTGAGTTTCTCCAAGATTGGCTTGCTGAGTGAAATTCTGAGCAATCAGACTTGTAGAGGAGCAAGCTATGCTGGAAATACTTTGCAATAGCTTCTTAAACATTCAGAGGGAAATCAGCAATACATCATGTTGCAAAGTATAAGATAAGGGTCTTAGTTTTTTTTATCATGTATCATCTGACCCTTCAGCCTGCTCCTTTCATTGAGAAAGGAAGGCAGCACTCAAACTCACAGAATTTCTCATTTTCCACTGACATTCTCTTCAGATCACAGACTGTGTTCAAACCTCTTCAATACCTTAAAAAACAACTGAGACCTAGTGGAGTTCAAATGGAGTTCTACATGTTAGTCCTTCAAAAGAGATAAAATCACAGACAAAGTTTCTTGTTTGAGAGTATAAACTAGCTACTACATGAATGAAATTAGGAAATATGGTCACTTTGAGCAAATAATTCCAGTATTGTATTCTTGCAATGTTGTAACATAGGTCTGACCACTGTCAGGAGTATGTTTTGGACTAGATGGTCCATAGTCATCCCAACCTAACAACACACTTCTAGCCTTAGCACTGTAATTGGTTTCTTTGTAGCATCATCAGATGTGCTGTCCTATCATGTTATAATGAACATTAAAGCTTCAACAGGAAAAGTAAGTTTACTCCCTAGAGTTATCAGCTGAGGACAAAACATCATTTAACACCAGTTATTCTACTGCCACAGAAAATAGCACATTAATGAAGAATCATATCTGAACTTTGAAGCTTAAGTTTCTGCTTAACCTCTTCAGAAACAGGAAACTTAGCAATAATGTGCAGATTTTGGCAAAAGCAATACAAATGCTCCATCCTGAAATTCAGAGCGTATTCTTTTTAAAGTCTTCAGACTGAAGATGCAGAGGAAGCAAGTTGTAAAGGATGGCTCTCACATAAAAGGACTGTTGTACCACTGCAAAACCGTATGTGACCCAATTCAGAGTACAATGCATCAGGAAAGTGTAAAGACAGCTGAGATGGCAAATTCACACCCACAAAACTTCAGAGATATTCCTGAAGGAAAACAAGACATGAGTTTATGAAAAAGACAATGAAAATAACCTGCAACTGTTTACGGCTGACTCCTAATAGAGCACTGAGTTCAATTCGTTAAACTAGCAGTATGTTTTCAGGAAAGCCATCTTAGCTGCTCACAACAGCTGAATGCCTAATTACATAAAGTTAGTTGTACACATGTATTTAAGCGTACCGTGCTTGTTACGCCAGCAGTTAGATTCTGATCTAGTCCTGTCTGTCTTATCTAGTCTCATTCTGGCATAGAACAAAATAGTATGAATAACATCTCATTGCAATACTAATAGAACATGGAAACCCAGTACAAGTTATGGAGCTATAAATACCATAAATAGAACTATTAGAAGAGCTAAGTATTCCTAAGCTTCTCCACATCAAAAATATATTAGATATCTGTTTGTATATGAACACATAAATAGAAGAAAATTTCACAGATTTTGCAAGTATCTCCATTTGCAACTTTCTGACTAATGATTCTCTGTGTTTAAACTAGATTCCAGATGCACCTGGAAACAGTGAGACAAAACTGAGGCACATGCCAACTTCCCACCAACTTCTGACCTCAGCAGAAGCTTTGCTGGAGCAAATGTAGAACTCTCCAAGATTTGATCAAATTTGGGTCTGAAGATGCCTTCCCTTCAAGTCACGGCTTTCAGGTAACACAGATCACAAAGATTCTACAAATTTTAACAGGCTTTAAAGCTTTGGTCCATTGCATACCTTGACATTTACTGTCTTTGCGCTGACCTGTAGCGCCTAAGATAATAAAGTGGAAGGCTTAAGAAAGAATAAAAGAAGTATTTTTTTCAGTGTCATATAGACTCTTTTATACGTAACACATGTATTTTTCTCTAATAGTACACAGTTTATACCTCCTTTTGTAGCACTATATAGTTCTGCAATTTACCAGAGACATCAGAAAGGCTACACATAAAGATGAGTCCCACACATTCCCCCAGATGAAACACCATAAAGAATCTTACAGCATCAGAACTGCAATGTAGTGAGTAGTTCTCTGTGGCCTATGTGGTATCTGCAAAGAAAACCACAGAACTTGTAACATTTGTGCTCTCATTCATTCAGACACTTGCGCATTAGGTCTCCCTTACTCACACACATCTCTGACCAGCTGCTAAGAAACTCTTGTCCTACGTATTATGGGGAAATTGACCATTCCTATTTCCACTAACACTAACCCAAGTGCAGGTACCAATGTATCACATACATAGTCATTCACATCATATACAAACACCAGGGCAAACGTTTTGTTCAATCTCTTTCCAAACTCACCCACCTTTTTGCCCTCTGTTGTATTACTGCCAGCTACGCTCCTGCCAGGTTGACTCCATAAGCAAGGCGAGCTTTCCCCGCTATGTACCAAAGTGCATACCAGCACGAAAGCAGAGGCTTCTACCCAGGTCTCACCTCAAATGTTATGGTAGATTCACAAATTTTCCAAAATGAGCTGCAGCCAAAAATCTGTTTCTGTTTTCAGCATTCACTATATTAGCTGGATGCAGTAAAATACGGTGTACTGCAAGTTGTAGGCATATTCAACTATTTAGTTTTACCTACAGACTAAGACTCTCAAACTGCCACAATAAGATTTCAGACAGGTACTCTGGGTTTTTATTCATTAGCCATGGAATTCACCTGCTAATCTCAAATTTATAAGTCAAGTATCAAAATCAAAGATTTCATTTTTACATTTCTAAAGACTGATTTCATCTATGGTGTAAACCTCATTTGCTTCTCCATTTTTGTATGAAGGCCACAGTCCTCTTCAGATTCTACAAACTCTATAAAAACACTAAGTACCTCACAGCCAAAAGGACAAGCACTTCAGAATGCTGTGCCCAGACAGCTGATTGCTCACACATGCAGTCTCTCTCACTGCTAAAATTCAAGCCTGAAGTTAAGATAAGTCTGTAATGCCTTGGGCCAACAGTGCAAGAAATGGCAGTTTTGTGCTAACAAAATCTCAATAGATATTCCAAATCATTTTGCAGGAACTTTGATTCTTTAGAAATAATTGTCTCCTATACATATTTTGATTTCAATTATAGATAACAGTTACTAGTTCATGTACTGTGGTGTCTGCTCTGAGAACTTCAGACCAGAAACACGGTAAACTGTTAGTCAATGAAAAAGGGAATGTACAGAAATGCGAGTGTAGGAACGTATGGTATTAAGTATCTCAGTTCTCCACCTGACCTCTATCTTCTCTACACTAGAACTACAAAGCTCAGAATAGCTGCAGGTAGACCAGAAAGTCTCCTGAATATATCCTGTAGGTTTAGAAGTGCTTGCTTCCCTTCATTTCAGTTTCAGAATGCTGAAATTGTTCGGCATTTCTTCCTCATCTCATTACTAATGAAACACTTCTGTGGCTGCCTTGCTGCTTCCAGCAGTACTGGCTTTTTTCTTCTTTTGTTTTGTCTCCTTCTCAAATGTACTGTCCTTTGCCACGCTGTTTGTTGTTTCATAATTTTAAGATGAACTCATGGAACTGAAAACAAAGTGATTCATAAGATCTTTCCAAGGTCAAAGCTAAAACCATCTACAAACTCAGAGTGTGATACTTCAGGACCCACATGCAGCTAACTGTATCTCAACTCAGTCAGAAGCAGAGAGCAAAGCAACTTTTTCTACTTCACAACAAATGAAGGTTACTTCAAAGTTTTCTCATTCTGACTCTCCAAAAAAGATGGCCAAACCTGAGCATGGCATTTCTGTTCAGAACCAGTTTCTGGTGTGCCAACTCAAGCTGAATGGCACATTAAGCCCCAAAACCCAGTGGATCTCGGTGGAATAAGTCACAAAGGCAGCACACAGCACAACTAACCATGTCTGAGTTTATCTGTGCTGCATGAGGAGTAGAGGTAAAGAATGGGACCTGTATTTCCCAAGCCCTGAAATTTCTGTATGAGAGTTTTCTCAGGCAACCTGTTGCTGTTCTACCAACAGAATCATCTCAGTTTCCACCTCTCTTTGAAAAAATGCTATATCAGTGATGTCAGTGACCTGACTGGATCTCTCACATCTCCATATGAGCACATAACATTGGCACAGTTTCTCCTGCAAGAAAAGCAGAGTCTGAATTACCTTGTGCATGTTTATTGAAACAGAATAAAGAGAAATAAACATAAATAAGACAAACATTATCGTGGTCTGATTTTCTACATCACTCTCAACTGCTTTGAGGAGAATGAATATCGAGGAAGAAGCGGGGGAGGAATGTAAAACTGCAAAATAGAAATAATCTCCAATCCAGCACACACTACAGCTAACACTGATCAGCTGCTGCAAATTCTGTGAGACAGAAAATCATCTTTATTTCAAACATTATCTTGTTTTCTCCTGAAGACAGACCTCTTCATGGCATTTCCTTCACACAAAAGTGCCTCGTACCGACAACAAAATTCAGTGACAAACATCCGGGTTCTCCAAAGACAGATTGCACCTTTTGTTGAATTACTGCATCTCCTAAATGTGAACACAGACCACTTTGCTCAACAGTTCAAACAGACGTCGAGAACACGGTAAGTTTCTGCATACTATTTCTTTTGCTTAACACAGACTTCAGTAACATGCAGAAGTGTGTCTCTTAATAGCAAAAAAAAAATAAATTGTAAAGATTTTTCAACACCATAACTCAAATACTATAAAAGATACAAAGCTCTGAAATTGCACAAAACTCCAATAACCTGCTATTATGCCTGAAATTTATGAGATTCTTATACCACTCTTTGCATTATGGAAACAATTTTACCAAGATTGCATACAAAGTTTGATATTTAAGTCTAACCGTGCTCTATTATTCTCTGCTAGAACACAATGTTTGGATATTTTTCTTCAGCATTAAAATAAATTTGACAGAATTCAGTGACGCATGGAGTCAAATAATCATCCTTCTTCCTTCAAAGAGTCTTCAGTCTGACCCCTAAGTCTACATTTCTGACAGGGGAAGTGAAAGGGTAGAACATATCCCAGTGGTGACAATGGAAGGAAATTGATTGTTAATATGAAATAGGTCACCTTTATGACTATATGTCAACAGCAAGTGAGTGATAAATGCCTGGAAGCAACGTTTCGCCCTACAGAAGTATGAGTGATACATGAAAATTCTCAAGCAGAAGCTGCTTGCATAAAAGCCAAAGAACATAAAGAAAAGGAAGTGGTATCTGACATTTAGAGGGCAGAAAAACAGACAGGGATTGTGTAGCTGACTGATACTTTCGTAAAAACAAACGTTAAAAGTTTCAAGCTCTATTAGACACATATTGGGGCATGTTCTTTTTCTTGCACAAATCACTATTTTACCCATCACTTCCATAATAACATTAGTCAATATGCTGGGTACAGAAAGGGTGGAGGAAGCTGTATCATCACCCACTCAGTAAGTACAAACATTCCTTTATCCTTCCACTTATTTTTTTTAAATCATGACAGTGTATGCATCATACGCCATCTGTAAAAACAATAAACAAAGGTAAGTCTATTTCCTTCTCCCACATTGCCCATCTTACCTAATTACATCCTAACATGGATGTCTCCTATAGTCTACATACAGTGCACACACAATAATTCCCTCCTATAGGCTACTGAAAGAGAGGTGGGGTGCATTTCTGAAGTTGGCAGACGTTCAATAGAGGAAAGGAAGGGACCATGGTGAAGTGTGCTTCTACTCTATTAGGTTTTCTACTGGTCTCAAATTTAAGGATGCCTTCTTCTACAGAACTTAATTTATGCTAGCTTTCAAGAACAAAATAAGTCTACAGATCAGAATTTGTAGCTCAGAAATAATCAGCCGCAGTTGGTCTCTCACAATACTGAAAGCCCTTTCAAAGAATCAGCACCTTGGAGCTCTGAAAATCATCATTTAATACCTGAAATCACCATTCAGTAGAGAGGTATCTATCTATCAACCCATCAATTTATGTACAAATTAAACAATTCTTCTGTTATACCTGAACTTCAGAATCTCAGGGTGTTTCAGAAGCAGTAAGCCTTTAAATTCTCATGGGATTCTTGTGACTTCTAATGAAAACATTGATTTAGGGTCCTTAGTTTTTGCCTGCTTTCTGGAAATAATTCAGTTCTGACCAGTGAAAATTAAATCTCTTTACGAGCTTGTTTAGTTAAATGCTTAAAACTTGAAATATCAAAAGTGATCATTCAACTTTCAGCCATGATCTGCCAGTAGTTACTAATGCTATCTACTGGATCATCTGTTAAAAACAGAGCTTTCAGGAAACAGAAAATATATCACATGCAAATAGATTTGTAAAATGTTTTATGGTACTTGATCATAACCTCAAAAAAAGTATTGATTCAATTTAAAATATAAAGAAAAAATGTTAGTGACATGGCAAGGCTGCTGAGACATCAGTGTTTAAGAGCACTTTGCAGAGTTGAATGCTTCCTTTTATCTGTCCAGAATGGCTTTTGAATATTTTCTGTATTCTAAAATACAGAATTAACTGCATCTGTTGGATCAATACCATAAAGTAGCAGTACTATCTTCCATAAACACCCCGTCAGTTTTATGAACCAGATTATTAGTAGTTAAACATTTAAAGATGCTTGCCCTTTGGATCTCACTTTGATGCTCGCAGCCAGAAAACACTGTCTTCCAACCCCACTTCCAAGCTCCTCAGCATGGGAGGAAGATTTTGAACCAGTTTGAGAGCAAAAGTAATTTTCCATCCTTCTAGACATAACAAGAGAAACAAGAACGTATTCAAAAACAATACTGCACACTTAGGCTCATTAAAGCTTGTTTTCAAGGAATGATGCAGAACAAACCATACGAGAATAAGCACAACAAAGTAAGGAGGATGGAGAGTTAGGTGTAAGGATTTGGTTATTGCCTCTGAGAGTCATAAAGCACACAAAGTAACAGTGCAAGAGTGAATCAACCAGTTGCATTTCTTCTCCTAGGGTCATTTTTTGTCTCATGACTTTCTCTTTCCTCTGCAGTGTTTGGCATCCTCAATCTTTCTCTGTTTTAAATGCACTACGTCTCCATCTTCCTAACGTTCCCCTCACTTCCCCATCGCCCCCCTCCTCCTCTCCCTCCAGTTTCGGAAATTTGAAAATAAATGTGAATTAGGAAAGATGGAAGAGACCATCTGCTGCAAGGAACGCTTTGAAAAAATATTTCAATGAGATTACAGTCACTGGATGTCCACAAAAAGGGAGAGCTCAGGCAGCAGCAAGAACAGAGGAGTTGATGGAGAGGGTTCCAGGAGCTGATCCCTACATCTCAGGTATGCCAATAGGAGAGAGGCAGTGAGGGGTAGGAGGGCAATGCCAAAGTAATGCTTTTGTTTCCCTGAGAATTATCCATCAAACTATTTCAATTTAAACACAGTATATTAGCTTTCCCTCAAAAAAAAAAAGTAAAGAAAAAGAATTGGTCCTTCTGTCACTAAGAATCACATTATCTCATAAGCATAATTCACATAAAACAAATTAAGAAGCTGATCAAATGCTCTGTTAATGTAATTCTTTAATAATAATATCACTGAGATCTTAAACTGTTTAATTAGATTTTAGTCATTGCAATCAACAGCCTCATTGAAACTGTTCATTTATAATTTATACTCTGCATTTTACTGTTCATTCTGAAAAAACATTAGAAGTAGAAGCCAACAGTAAGCAGAAAAAAACAACAGATAATAGCCATAACAAAACCCAAGGTGGTTAATAGAGATGTTGCACCATTTGGGTTTGGGGATGAAATTATTTCCTGGATCACTAAACATCAATGGAAATATTTCAATTGGCTTCAATGGGTTCATGATTTTCCCTCAGGAAAAATACATTTGGACTTTGAACAGAATTCTAGATCCATCATTTTGCATTTGACCACAAATCTGAATTGAATAACACAAAATAAGCTGTGTTTTTATTGAGAAAGTTGGAAAATGAAATAGATCCTTCAGATATTTAATGCTTAAGTATTCACCTCAACTTCCATTGAGCAATTAGATTTTTATAGATAATGAAGTTGCAAAGAGTAGGCCCAGCCAGTGCAACGTTTGCTGTTATGAAGGAGACAGTCAAAGAAAAAGGCATTTGCTTAAAGCAATTGTAACTGCCTTAAATAAGGAAGGCACTTGTGCATTTATGCGCATCTGAGAACAACACCATTCACAGGTAACATTTTTTCCTAACTGCAGATAGGAATAGGCAACCCAGGGTCAGCAGATGTACTTTTTCTGCATAAACTATAATACTGTCAACAACGCTATGGTGCAACTTTTGGGGCTGGCCTGCAGGAAACAGAGCTCTGTGTTTGATACGATTCACACCATAGAGTGAGTGCAATATTACAGCTCCAGGGCTTTAGATAAGCTTTATGATGATTGTGATTCCTCTCTGAACATTAAGATATTAGCTGTTCAATGAGACAAACAATTTGCTTTTATTTGTATTATTTTAATAGCCAAATCTTTATTTTCCTGTTATTGCAAGACTATGTCTTTATAATTACACTCCATTTAAAGAAGCTCTGATTAACCTGTTGGTGACCCTCCAATAACTAGTTCAACTATGTAAGCTGAACACTTCTCACTAGCTTCTTCCTAGCACTGTCCAAAACAGACCCCAGCAGAATTTAACACCCATCCCTCCCAAGCAGTCTGCTGATCTGCTCAAAATATATGTGTAAACTAGCAGGCATCTGCTAAGCTACCAGTGAAGTATCCAGTAAGTAAATAAATGCATCTGGGTGCAGCCACTAAGATTTATAGCACTTCTTCTTGATTTCCTTTTTCACACTACAGTAAATACTGTAATGGTGCTGGCTAATAAAGAGCCATAAATCTGCCTTCCTGTTTTTATGATGTTTGCTGATTGAAAAGTAATGCTGTGAAACTGATGAAGTCAGTGACTACGAATGCAGGAAGGTTTTGTGGGATTTCAGGGGTATGTTTTTAGTATATTTGAAACAGTTCATTTTGCAGGACTTTTCCACACCCACATCAATAAGCTGGGGTTTTCTCATAACCTTCACCCTCTCTATTTTCCATATGCTGTAAGCTAGACTTTTACTCCTAATAAATTCAGCAGATCCACTACAGATGTGGAATAGAACATGAGGCCTAGAGATCTTTTGAACACAGCCTCTCACCAACAACTTAGTTCAGTTCCCATTAAGTCAATGGAAAAAGTTCCTATAGATTTTCATGAAAGTTCAGTTGGGCTTCCGTTGCTTCCTTCCTTCCTCACCATTTCTTTCATACCCTCATTTTCATCCCTGGATAACCAGGACAGTTTAGGCACAGTAATACACACCACACATCTGTTCTTACAACTCAGTTAACAGAGCAGTGCAGGAAACTCCTAAAAACGCAGGAAACTTTGAATTAGGATCTCTGCAGGCAGGCAAGGAATGGCAGAAGCATGCAAGAGATCATCCTTACAGGAAAATTCATTCTGTTTCTGTCAACATCTCCAATTTTGCCAAGCCTGATGGGACTGTCCATAAAAGTCAGATTTCTTTTCAAGTGATTTCACTTTGGAGAAAGATGTAGAAATTCCATGTTGTTTTTTTTCCCCCTCAGACTTTTCTGAGTGAAACAGAATGGGAAGCAAATAGAATAGATGGAATAATTTTGCAATTTTATCTTTAGCAGCTCTGGAAATTATTCTATCAACTGGAGGCCTGTCACTTCTGAACACCGAAAGTGCTACACACTTTTGAAAGTTAACTCAAACATTAAAGCAGTTTGCAAGATGTCAGATGATGTTCACAGGGAATTAGCTGTGTTTATACTTCTAAAGAGGAGAAATATTTTTCTTTTCAACCACAGATAGACAGACTGCTGGTATCAGCCTGAAGGATTGGTTACTTAGCATCTCATCCAGTCTTACCTGTTCCCTCTTTCCTTCTTTCCAGAGGCACTAATTTCAGGAAAGTTAAAAGTGAGTTCCATCACATAAACCAGTTAAGAGAAGCCTACCCATGAAATTTCATTGTGACAACCTTTATCCTCTCATCACTGACGGCTACCAGCTTTGCAGACTGACATAAAGCCTTCAGGCCCACGGGAACCTTGATACAAAGGCAGAGATGAGACCTCATGGTTGACTAAACAAGAAACCCTATTGTTTTATTTTCTAAGAGCTCACACTAAATACAGTCTTACTCATATCCTCAAAATAAAACAGGTACTAATGACAAAGGAGAAAAACTTCACATCAAACACAGTGACAGCGTCCACACAGATTGCAAAGGACTCTTTTCCAGCTGATATCACCACCTCAGAGCTGTACAAGCTCAGTGGCTTCTACATCCACGAGACAGGCAAATTGTCATGGATCCATTAGAGTTCACAGAATAGAGAACATTCATTTTTGTTCTTTTTTGTTCTTTTTTTTTTTTTTTTTTGGATGTTTGAGAAAAGAAAACAGGCAGCTGCCACACAAAACAGGCAGCTGTAAGAATGATGCAGGTGAGAAAAGTCTTTGGAACACGGGAACTTTTCCATCTTCAAACCAAATTGTATTTCGCTCAATATTGTTTAAAAGAGAATTTAAACTGTACATCAGTACCATCTCTGGTTTTCCTTCAAGTGCAAAAGAAAAACCATCAGTGCATAGCTTTGTAACTCTGAAAGGTCAGTGCTTGTCTTGCTTTTTACTCAGCGCTCCAAGTTCCTAATTTCTCTGCCATACATGGATCTCAAGTCTCATTTTTATTAGTGCTAAAATAGACTGTTCTCCCACTGTCACACCATCTGTCTCTTTTTCCTCCTGCATGCCAGTACACAGAACATCTAGGAGTTGTTCTGAAAGGAGAAATAAAAGGAAAAAAGAGAACGATCTTGTTTTGGTCACACACTCTGTTGGCAGCAGCATGCTTCCAGCAGTGACTGTCTTCACTATTCAGCCTTCGCCAGCCCATGATACACATTTAGTTAAAAAACAAAACCAAATCCTTGCTGGTTTGGAATTAGGAGGAATGCGATTTCCTTTCTGCTCTCCCACTGTGTGATGTCAGAGAAGGGCAGCTCCTCCCACTATCACTGCTGCCTTGCTGACATTTTGGGTTCTGTATCAGAAATCTTTCCTGAAAAATTTTCTGATTCAGCCTGAGCCTGAATCAGCAGCAACAAGGCCTGTTCACAGCACACACCAAGAAGGGGCTTCTCAGAAAGTGACAGAAAACACAATATGGGCTGTTGCTGCCTTTTTAAAATGTACTTCGACTTTAAGTCTACAAGCACTTTTTTTGGCTTTTTTAATAGAGATATCAAATTCCCTTTCTCTCATATTATAATGACACTCTGTACGAGTAGCACTCAGAGACTGAAAATCCCACCATATAGTCAAGAGAAGACAGATTTAAAAGTACTAAGTAACGTAAATATGCCAGAAGTGTTATTACAAGGAACGTCCTTGTGTATAACTTTATACCTGCCTAACACAGAAATAGCAGTAGATATCTATTTTAAAGGGGAATATACTGAAAAGATCAGTCAGCAGAAAAAGTAATAAAGAATGCACTGCTGAGAAAATTTCCAGGCTGAGTATCACCCAAGTCCTGGAATGTAGGTCTAGAAAAGTGAAAAGCAGTGAGCACCCACAATACTCCTGAAGCTGTCAGTATACAAGCTCTGTCTGCTCTATTTAATGCATAAACTACCTATAACTCCCCTGCTTTGCCTATAAGACGTTCAAATGCAATTAGAAAATGAGAGACAGAGGAAGAAGGAATGGATAAAATACATCTCCATATACGTTCTTGGATATAAGTTCTGGAAGATATATTTTTCACTTGCTCATGTGTGTACACCCTTACCAGTACTCACAGGAGTACGTGAATAGATTGCTGTGATTTACATGACAACTTGCCATAGCTCAGACTGAGCAAAAAGAAGAGGAACAGTTCTGAGGAGTTTACTGGGAAGCGCCTATTGATTTTCAACCACTTCCACAGCAGTACTGTTTCATATTTTGTTTAATAGGCCTTGCAACTCCCTGTTGTTTTTCTTTCCTGTGGGCTGAAAATGAATTTGCGCTGAAGTTATTTGACATTTAAACTTTTAAGACTTTTTCTGTGAAAATAGCGCCATCTGTAGGAGAAAACAGACCCAATTCCATTGAAACATGCTTCTATTTTCAAGCCACTAAGCAGATATCCCTAATTCTCAAGAGAATAAATGCACTAATTTTCAAAGTAGGCTCAAGTTCACTACTCCATCTTGCTACTCAGCTACTTCTGGTACAGCCATCGGAGCAGTAACAAACCCCAGGTTCTCTCCGCAGTGCAGCTGAGCATTTACACAATTCAGAATGGTCCTGACAGCACTCCGCTGATGACAACTGTCTGCTATGATTAAGTCCAGAGACAGAGTTCCGCAGACTCACTGGCCTCCAAAAAAAAAAGCCTTCATTTTCCCAAGGACTTTGGATGATATTGTGTGACAGACACTGCTGTGCCAGATCCTCTGCTGGGCAAACACTCCTGTTCCCAAGGAACTATAGTGACTAGCATCAGCCAAGAATGTGACTTAGTATTTATCAAAATAAGCAGTTTCCAAATCCTGGAAATATTCTACATTTAATAGGTAAGCACATATATTTTCCTAGCCTTTTAAAAATGACAATATGTCCAGCATCTGAGTTTACCACACATTAAGTTCTGTTTGCTGACTTACTTAAGTCTAGAAGATAAAAATGTTTCGTTCTAGTTGTGAAAATTAAAAAAAGAAAGAAAAGGAATGAAATACTGTTCCCAGATTGGTTGGAGCCAGACACATCTATCATGCCACACAGTGTCCTCAGCTGCTATCACTTACAAATTCATTTACATTTGCTTATGGTGGTACATCAGCTGAAAGTCTGATAGTACCTCACAGAGCTGACTTGGAACACACTCAGAATACTTGGGAATGACCTGCCTTACTATAACTATAGTTTTTAATGTGTGAAGGTAACTTCCAAACAACCACAACATTTTACTGTGGCATATCAGAATATACAAGCAGTTTTACATAGTAAATCAAGCATATTTTTGAAATCTAGTCCTTGTGGACATAAATGAAGAAATATTTTCTTATATCTGAAAAGTCATCTTGCCTCTGCCAGAAATACCGTGCATGAATTCATCATTTCATTTTATCTGAATTTCCAAAAGAAAAAAAAATATTCCATACCTTCCTCTTATCTATTCCAGGCCCTGGCCTGGGGACTTGGGCATCTTATGTCATTAGCAGGATAGATAATAGAGGCAAGGCAAGCTATTGCTCAGTCAGTAATAGAGATAAGAACAGAAGGACAGTAACATGGGCTGGGCTAGCTAGGCCTCCATGTTTCCACACTCTAGCTGCTAGATACACTCACTAACCCAAACTCCAGCAAGATCCCCTCACCTGCCATGCCAACCCTTAAATGAGGGCTGGAAGGAGTGGATCCTGGCTCCAGCCCTTCCAGTCACTCAGATGGATTGCTTACACCTGAGCTCCCCTGGGTTAGCCCTGCCTTCCCACCAGGTGCTCCATCACTGCTTCAGGCTGTGACTCGGCATTTCTGCTACAGACATCCGTACAGATGTATGTAAAACAGAGTCAACAAACTAGACTACGCATTCCCATAGTAAAAGTGAGACACACAAAGGAAATGTAAGAGAACATAAAAGGAATGTTTTTAATTTTCAATATGTCACAGAGATAGCAGTATACAGGGGCAGCAATTATCTGTACAACTGCTTGTTGTACATGTTGTAATTTCTCATCTGTAACTCTTTAAAAGAATAATACAATTTGGAGTGGGATAGAGTAAGAACAGAAATGAATTTATGATTGTTGCAAAAGAATTATTGGATATCTGAAGCAACTGACAAAAAAAAAAAATAAGGAATGGAGTAAAAAGCATACAGAGACAAAGAAACCAATTCAAGCTTCATCCAGCGTTCAATGAAGTCAGTGAGAGGCTCTGCACTTAACACATAGAGCTGAGCCTTTAAGATCCTGTACAACAATGAGGACAAGTTTATATCAGGCTATTGTTAGCAATATTTTTCAATTATTGCTTAGAAGAATCAGCCCCTTCAGTCAAGTTCCCTGATTGTGGGCCAAATTTAGTTCCAACATATGCATCCATTATCTTTCAATACAGCATACATATGCGCTAGAGAATTTGGCAATTTGGCTGCTTGGTGTGAATGATTAAAACATTCAACAAGAGAGGGAGCTGCATAGAGATTTAATAGATTATTAGTTCCATGTTCTCATTCAAAGAGAAGACAAAACAGTATCTCAATTGACTAGAATATACTAGCAGTGAAAGCAACTATTCTGTGAGCCATTTGCTTTCTAAAAAGGAGAACAGAACTCCCGTTGCTAAAATCTTCCCACAGAAATGTCACCACTCTGGGACTGAGTCCCACTTATACCCTCATCTTGCAGGGCAACATCATAAAACCATTAAAATATTCTGTTTAAAACACAAAGAAAGTCTGTTGGATGTGGAAATATCTGGAGTTTAAATCATGCACTGGTTGAAGTGTTCATATATATATATATGGTACCTGATTTCCCAGTAAGAATTTCATATAGTTTTTGGAAAGGCTTTAAGCATGTACCATAGCATTTTAATGCTTTTAAACCTACGAGCAGCATTTCAGTTAGCCTAATAATGGTTTCCTAGGAGAACTGAAGATTCACTCAGAAACACTGCACAGATCAAAAAGCAAATCTTCAAGCTAATGTGTGCATGTAGGCACACTTCTGTCTTCCCTCATCAGGTAGTCAGAACAGTATTGTTATTTGTCCATAGACCTCTCTCTTCTCAATTTAGCCTTGACATTTGACTCATTTCTCTTTTATTCCTTAATGGCAGTTGGGCTGTGACTGAAGGCAGAATTTAAGACCCACCATTGTTCACATGGTTGTTTGGAAAACAGCTGCAGCACAAACTGATAATTCAGTAGGCAGTCCACTTGGTGTTGAACTGTTAGATTGGATCAGATAAAACTGCTAACGTCATTTATTTGCTCAGCCTTCAGGTGAGATCTGAAAGGGCATATATGTTATCAAAACACCATCAGCTTATTCCAGTGACACAGCTGTTACATATGATAACACCCAGCTGAACACATTCGTTTGGCCATGGAGATTAGGAAGCAATCATATGGTAAAAGGGCTCTTGGAAAAAAATCATCTAACAAGCCAAAAAAGCAAAATAGCTCAATTAGAAGCAGCACATGATGTGTTTACCCCCCAGTCCCAGCTGCTACCTCAGGAAAAGATCATTTTTGTAGATGAAGCCAAGCCTGTAACGCAAAGCCAACCACAACTGTTTTCAGAACAACACCAACTCCACCCTGGAGACTCAGAAGGGTATGTAAAATCATTCTCTCCCAAATGCTGTTTTCGAGGCTACAGAACAAGAAGGAAGGAAAAGGGAGGGGGGAGGAGAAAATAAACTTCTAGGTTCTGCTTCTTCCAAGATCCCACTGAGGGCGAGCCTCACAGGAAAAGTCATCCCATTCCTTTTGAAAGCACCACTTTCTGCAGTTCACGATAAGACCTGATAGAATCAGTTTGCAGACAGAGAACCCTGAGAAAGGGCCACTGCAGTAGCAGCTGCAAAATCAAGCCTTGAATGAATTGAACAAGAAAAGCTTCAAGACAGCATCTATGCCAGGTGGTGCTGACTTTCAGTGAGATCTGGGCATAAAAATAAAATACATGCTGTTCCCATCGATGAAGCACTGGGAGTCTGCATTCAGTAAAAATTGTAAAATTATTTAAGCAGTTCAGGAGACATTAATCATAGGCTGTGATTTGTAGCTATCTGCCACTCCTTCATCTGTCCTTTTCTATTTGAAAGATGGAGAATGTCTGAGTCTCTGAAGAGAGACTTTCCATTTTATGGCATAACAACAGCAGCTGTTTCTACCTTCCGGGATAACAACCAGACGAGGTAAAATTCACTGTTGAGCAGACAGCCAGGTCAAGGCCTCCACTCCATTTACATGCCTGCTCGAGCACTCATGCTGATGTACTGATACAGAAACATTCTGCACAATGTCCACAAACTCTGACTGAATCGGAAGAACTTCATAAACAAAAAAGTGACATTTTCGAAAACATGATATTTAGGACGAGCAACAATTTTTTTGGTTGTTTTCTTTAAAAACAAAGGAATGTTTCTCTGTTTACTTGGAATTTCAAGCTTTTCTCAGTAGCCATAATAGCTAGAAGCTTAGTTTAGAAAGGAAGCTGGAACTTCTGTATGGTCACAGGATGTTGAAATTTGAGAAAAATCTCAAGTATACAAAAAAATCACAAAGACTTCACAGTATGTTGGTTGATACCAGCTTGATATCTAAATAGGAAGTGTACAGCTTAGACTTATCCATAACACAATTTCTAATCAAGTAGGTATCTAGGAATGGACGCAGTTTCATTTCTATCATTTTATGTTTGATCTGATAGAATGGTTCCAGGCTACATCCAAATACAGTCAGTTTGTTGTGCCTATAGCCGCTGTAAATTCTTTAGAACATGAGCTGGCATGTTTTGTGTTCATTAGGCATCTAGAAAAATAAAACCCCAATCCCCTGTTAGGAGGCTGCTGGTCGTTACAGCAATACAAGTAAAAGCCAGTTTCAAAACGCTAGTGAAAAACTTTCAGTAGAAAAAGAGCTTACATTTACTGGTGAAGAGTGCATGTGTAGAAAAGCTCAGAGTTAACAATGAAATGGAAGGCCAATGAAACAGAAAACAAGTTGAAAAACCCAACACAGTTTAAGGACTTGATTTTAATTTGCATTAAGAACTTTCAACTTCACTCTATCAATCACCATCAAGCAGATTTCATAAAAAGTGAGAATTACATTCTTACTGTTTTCTCTTGTATTCTTTTCACGCTCATCTTTTGCAGCACCCCGAGATCTGAACAACCTCTGCCAGATCAGAACACTTCCAGTTTGCATGGGAGCTTTTCCCTATAGGTGAAAATTTATGAAACATGTTTTCCTTCAGCTTTTTTTTCCTTGCAAACTATAGTCAGATGTAGACCTGGCCTCCACACCAAAATGCTACGAGCAGAAATTGAATAAATAGGTCAGACTTCAAGAGATGTCTCACTTATGGTGATATCTGAGGCTCAGGAATGCAAACCAGCAAGCAAGTTGTCATGGGAGGAACACAGGAAGATCTCTTGGCATATTAAGTAAAACTTTCCCTACCACAGTTCTTTTTGTTGTCTTCACCTGCTGCGAAGGAAATGCACTGAATTAGAATAATCACGGCAGTTTCATGAGTGTCATTAAACTTCCAAATGAGATGACAAACTCAGAACAAAAAGACTTCTCTAAATCCTGCTGAGCTTTGTGCAAACAGGAGGCCCAGGTATGTGAACTTCAAGGCTTTATGGTTTTGTGCTGAGTCTGTAAAATTCACGTGTACACATGCCCTTAGTGCAGAACCAGATGGAAACTTAACTTCTCCAGTTGAATTTCATTGTATGTCTGCATCTGCTGAAATCTCCAATTGATGGGAAAACTTACTGGATAAGAAGTGAGGCAAAGGGAACGAATTTACATGTCAGAAACTAAGGGGCAACATTTGCACAAGCTTCCCTGAAGCTGAAATCCCAATGTCACACAGCAATAGTCAGTCTGTGCTGAGAAAAAATATTAAGGACGCTATGACAAAGCTGATACATTTCGTCTTAGGAACAGGCCTCCTGCTGTTTGTATTTTATCTGTGAAAAGGAAGAGCACACATCACAGATGTTGGAATTTCTGCTGCTCTGGTTTGGCTTGGAAAGACACAATGCAAACTGATAGATGAACACCCCGAGAGTGACTGTCCCACAGAGACATGTTTTCATTTTTCAAGATCTATCGCTTCATGGTATTGCATCTTGTAGCATAACAATGTGATGTGTCTGAATAACAAATCACTGATTTCCTGCTGAACATGTAAAGAAATAATAAACATACTTTGCTTTCCTTTTTCTTTTGTACATATTCTTCTGAGCGAAAATTATATGACAGTGTCTGAAGTCAAAGGACTGAGAAACAAGGCCACTTTGCCAGCATCCAAATTGCCAAGGATGCAAATGTTTCATTTGTCTCTGTTCAAAACAAGGCGGGCTGTTTTATTTTTTAATGCCAGCATAAACCTATTTCTCTGCAACTCTCTCAACAAGGCTCACCAGATGCAGGCATGCTCTACTTACAAAACTGTCTTCTGATATTTAGTATTAATGCATCTGCAGACTTCTTTCACTGGAGCAATTGGAAAAGAAACAATAAATCAAGTTACAGCAAAAGGAGCATGCATAAAAGTAATCTTGTGAAATGAGCTGATGTAAACGTAAACTGAATCTCCAGAATACCAACAGTGGATCCCATAAGCAAAGTACAAGCACATCTGCATCAGAATACTGGAAAATCCAGAAGTTACCAATTCTGACCCTTGCCAGTACGCCCAGACAAGGCAGAGTTGAAGGGTGTACCAACAGGCAGCATGCTCTCAGCACTACTTCTCAGCAGTATTACTAGTTGCAGAGCTGCACAAAATCAGGTCAGCCATCTCTGAAAGCTAAATGACATCTTGCTTTGGATCCATTACTCGTGAATATTTAACTTTCGATTCATCTTTTACTCTTGGTTATCATCTTCTTGACAGTAATGGACAATTTCCTGCTTTTCTGTATTTAAAAAGAAACAACACAACAAAAATAGAAAACAAAACCAGTGATGTCTCACTTAAATAAACTGACCTTCAAATTTTATAGTTAAAAAGGAGAGAGCAAAGGTCTTCCGTGCCCAAAATAAAACAATTAGCATAATTTCAATATATCACATCTTCCTTCAGTTCAGAATACCCCTGTAAGCAGTCACTCCCTATAGGATTACACTGAACAAATCTACGTCAAAGTCAAGCCAAACCTCTAAGCTCTGCTCTCCTTTCTGCTCTTCTTCCAAGCCTGTCCTCAACAGGTCATCTGCCTAAGATTTATAAACTCACCCTTCAGCTTGCCATTTCTTGTTTCGTTTTTCCACAGCTTTTTTGTTTGTTTACATAGGGACCACAGAATCACCTGATTTCCAGGCCACCTCGTGCCTGGAAAAAATTACCCAGGAAGCTCCCTGTTGTCAATAATAAAAACAAGTCATGGAGAGATGAGCAACCTATGGACCTAGACGTGACTGGGTGTCAGTTCCTGACATTACTTCACAAGGAAATCTAGCAAAGATGCTACAGTTTAAAAAAGCAGCATACAGCCAGATTGACTCTATTTTCTCTTGCTCAGATTATGAAGGCCACAACTAGCCTTTACAATCACTACTAGTTATACCAGTGGCTTATTTTAAACAGCAGGAAAAGGATTAAAGGCATTCAAACAGAATTATGAAAACAATACTGAGAATGTCTTAAAATTACTAGGTTTTTTTTTTTTTTTACACCATCCACTGCTTTAAAGATTCACAGTCTGCACCGTCTAATATCACATAGTTCATTAGGGTACTGTTACTATTACTGCACTAAAATACCCACTTCTGTTTCAAAATAATAATTTTAAAGAGACACTCATTGCAAAGAACATTTTTGGGGAAAAAAACCTTATCAGACAGAGTACGTAACAGTCAAGAATTTGCCCCTTACACCATCAGCTATGATATTTCTCCACTCGTCTGACCTTCATTAAAAATATTTCTACCCAGTCAAGTGATTAAAGTGATGAAAGGTCATTTAGCACTCTCTGTTCCTTAAAGGCACTCAGTCACACTCGGTGCTGCAGAGAGTATTTGTTTTCTCTCAGAGAGTTTAGTGCTACGGAGATGGCAGCCAACACTTTGTTCATTTGTCTTACTTCAATTATACTTTATTACTAAAGCTTCTATTAGCTGATGCTTCTCTTTTGTTTGTCGATTACAGTAAAAGAAAAATCTTATTCAAATTATTGATGAAAGACTCCATAACTTGGGTCAGCCTGGCCCTCACATTTCTCCACTAGCATCTTACATGAGCTGGCATAGCAGCTTTTCCAGCCACAGTGTCTGTGATTTAAGATACCTTTACAGACATTGATATCTTGCATTGGTGTCATTCCCTTTCTTTAAAGATTTGATCAAGGTTTGATAGACCAAGATTAATTCTATCATAAATTTGAAACTGAAAATAAGAAAATCTATCTAGAACTATTTTTCCTTTCTGATATTTCCTATTTGAACAATTTTTGTTACTTTTTACATTTTAATTCTTGGATCAAAATTACAGCTGTTAAAAAAAAACAACGTGGGCTATATATGGGGCATAATCTAGTTCACTTTAAGCTTGGTTTTGCCAAGTCATCATTCTAATTGGTTTGTTAAATAACTGATGGTTTATAAAATCACACTAACCTTTTCTTTTTCTGCACAAACTGTTCTATTCCTTGGAAAAAAAATAATAAACAGATTACTAAAAAAATCCAAATCCATGCTCGAGTACAAACAGTTTCTCAACAACAACCACCAGCACCATATGTACCCATACACTGATAGAGAATCACAGAACTGCAGGATCACAAGGGTTGGAAGGGACCTCTGGAGGTCATCCAGTCCAAGCCCTGCCAAAGCAGGATCCCAATCTCTCAGAAGTCTCTTACAATTTGCACGAGTGGAGACAGGGAACTGGAAGGGAAAAAACGTGCAAAGAAACCTGGCAGTCAAAACCAACAATAATTACGATTGCCAGCATTGAAATAGCCTCAGGATTTTTTGGATTTCTGGTACTTTTAATATTAACTTCATTTAGTTTCTAGAAGTTAACGGCACTGAACACAACATCTTGTAAACGTTCACTTATGTTTATAAGTTCAAAACACGATGCTAAGTTGGAGTTACTAGGCAGTGCTCAATGCAATTTCTAACTCCGTCTGCTTCTGGTATACATACATATTCACATGGAAAGAAAAGACTGCCCAGCAACATGACACACATTGGCTCCTTAACATCATAATGGAAACATTATGACAGGAGATCAAAATGCCCGGTGTCTAAGATAATGTGAATGTTCAGTGACCAGCTCTGCAACTGTTAGAGCAACCAGAGGGGTTTCAGCTAGCTTGGTACGGAATGGACATCAAATGAGAATTGCTTTAAAGGCACAAATTTCTCCTCTTGTCACCAAAGAAACAAAAATAAAATCCAAATTATGCTACTTATCACTGTTCAGAAGAAAAATAATGGAAGAAGAAAAAAGCTCATAAAAAAATCCTGAATATGCAACAGGGTTGTTTTTCAGAATTAGTTGGAGAAGTAAAATGTACTCATCCTCCAAAAGGCGTGCGTGGGTTTTCTGTTTTTGAGATGGATGGCATGAGTGGATCCCTTCTCACACATGATGTAGGAGCTTAGGAATGACCCAGTTTATCAACTGGATTGAATCCCAAAGAGCATGTGATTTTCATAGCTGCATTTCAAAGGCATCCCCCTTAGCACAGACTTCACCTTAAAGAATGCTTTGTAAAATCATTTAAAAAAAAAAACAGATTTTTTTTAAAAAGAAAAAAAAACAACCAGAAAACTTGAAAGAAAAACAGAAGCAGGAAGGAATGAACTCATAATATAGTGAGAATAGAGAGTGCTGTGTTTGATTGTTTGCTTTTAGATATCTTATGCATATACACCAATATTTTCTACTTATGGGTTGACTTGAGCTGCAATATTAAAACTTCGAAGTAGAGAGCAGTGCAAGAGAAATGGTACCTAACTGCTGCTGACACCTGTGTGCCACATCTCACAAACGTGAAGAGTCTCATCCAGATGAAGTAAGGTCACCACAGCCAACGACAAAAGAGCCACATCACTCTTTTCAAATGAAATTTGGTTGGAATAGCAGCAGAGAAGAGCAGAGCGTCAAGGCACATTTCTGTTTTGCTAATTCAAAGAATGCTTCATCATTTCAGCTAGAACCCGCACGTCTCTCCTGCCAAGGGATATCAGCAACACGTTTTCTTCTGAAGAAAGAACACAATGAACTGATTAACCAAACCTTAAAACTGTGAAGCCATTTGTTAAAATACAAGAGGGTATTAAAACAAACAGTTCTAGTGGTATTTGCTATGGTTAATGCAATGATATTTTCAATGTCCTGGGCTTGCAGAAAATTGGCACTCTCTTCTTTCCGGGACTCCAATTTCCAGTTTCTCAGCACTCTTCTCTGAATCACAAAAAAAAGTGAAGAGACACATTCTATTCCTGTCTGCAAGAATCAGACTAAGGCTATTGAAGTAGACGTGTTTGATACTGCAATGTCTCAAGTCTTTTTTTTTTTCCCCTCTTTTACAACCATGCAAAAGCATCACGTAACTCTCCTATTTTTTATTTTATAATATAGCAAAAGTAGGACTAATCACACCCAACCTCAGCCAGAAGTTACAAATGTATTTGAAGCGGGTTGTCTGAGCTTTCATTGTCAGATGAAATCGTCACCTCCAAAGGGTGGCAGATACTATCATATTCTAGAGCAAGTGGAATGAACTAGTAGCTCATTTCATCATTTCATCATTTCATATCTCATTTTTAGGTTTTTTTCCTAACTATAAGAGAATTTCATTCAGTTTTTATGGATGTCAGTCATTTCACTGAGTTTGGTGGTCTTCAAACGAAGACAAGAACATTGCTGAATCATTCAGTTTTTGTCAAAACAAATCCCTGTATACGCACGGAGAAAGCACTGCTTATGTCAGTTAGCATGGTTAAATCCATCATTGATTAATTATTACTTATTCTCAGTTTAGGAAAAAGAATCTTTGTGTGTTACATTCATAAACCCACCACTAAAATATCTGCTGTGAAAAACGTACAGTAAAGGAAAATCAGATATTTGACAGTCCTTCCCTTTCTTAATTTCAACTTTTCCAAACTTCTAAAAAAATTGTCAAATATGTCTTTAGAAGGGAAAATTTTCCTTATTACCTTTCATATTGACAATAAGTTGCCTGAGAATTCAGAAGTCTTATTACTGCTCACCAGAACTGCTTGATGAATGGTTTCAATAAGGCCAAATCTTCTGACTTTACTGCCCTAGAAACCAGAACCTGTCATTTCTCAATTTCATCTAAAGCTGTTAGTGAAAGTCATTGTCATTTCAGCAAGTACTGTCTCTGCAAGAAGTGCAATGTCAGTGCTTAAAATCTCAGCCTTAGAAAGAAGCAAGCTACCTACTTCTAACTGGGGCTAGACAAGAACAGAAGGTTGGCTTTGCGTTTGATTGACTGTGGTTTGCAGATGCATAAACCATATGGTAGGATAATGCAACTTTATATTATTGCATCTTTCATCCAAGCCAAACAATTGAATTCAAAAGGCTTTTGTCCTGTTTTGCACATTTGTCTAAAAACAATGATTGACGTTTCGAGGTACCTTGTCACCATCAGTGCTCACAGAATTAAACACCCAGAATATTTAGAAAGGGCACAGACAGCTCGACAGATTATTACTTCCTTGTAGTCATTGCTTTTCTATCACATTTCGCCATATTTTTACTTAGAAACAGAATGAGAATCCCTTTCATATCCTACAGAATCCTAGAATACCCTGAATTGAAAAGGATCCACAAGGACCACAGCGTCTTATCTGTGGCTCCACGCAGCACCACCCAAAATCCAGCCCTATGTCTGAGAGCCTTGCCCATCCTCCTTGAAATCTGGCAGCTAGGGGCCATGACCACAGGGATCCTGTTCCAGGGCCCAAGCACCCTCTGGTGAAGAACCTTTTCCTAACACCCAGCCTGACCCTCCCTGGCTCAGCTCCGTGCCATTCCCTCAGCTCCAGCGCCTGCCCTCTGCCACCAGGCCTCCTCTCAGCCACTCCTATATCCTTGTCCTCCAGACACATCACCATCTTTGTTGTCCTCCTTTGGACACATCCTGGCAAGAGCTTGTCTGTAGTAGCAGTGTAATCATCTGGACAACTTACTAAGTGCTATCTGAGCACTGTGATAGATCAGGCCCTTGGACAATACTTTTCTTTAGAAGCGAGAATTTCTAACTGAGACGTCTGCAGAAGACTTGCAATTTTAGTCAACTCCTACACACAACTGAGGTATTTAACTCATAGTCTCCAGGCTTTTTACACAGGTAGCCACACCTTTCATTTCAGCAGAAAGGCTGGGTGAGTGTTAAGAAATACACCCTAAAATAAAGAAATTTGTATTAGGGCCCTTATTTAGGGCAAGTAATTAACAGAACTGATATCACAGATAAGGGTGCCCGAGTGGAATTTCCGTTTCCCCACCATACACACACAACACTCATAGAAGTGAGAGGTTTAAAAGCCTGGCGTAGTGAAGACAGAAGATATTAAACTTTTCAGAACCTCATTTCTTTGGCCTTTTCCTCACCCCAGTCTCCTATCACTTTTTTTCTTAAAAGACATTATGTGTTAGGAGAGCAAAGCAGCCTGGGGAGGTGATATTTTACCATCGTCTGTGTGTGCTATTAATGCAGTTAAAAAATCCTCAGACTGGAAAAATCAGACAGATGCATCTTCCAGGTTCACATGTGCCAACTCCATCTGTTAAATCATTAAAACACAGGCTTGGCAGATTCTGGAGAAAAACACATTTGCCTTCACTAAGAAGAGGAAGAGTAAACTTTCTTTCTGTTCTTGTAATTCCCCCTCCTCCACAATTACTTGAATGTGAAATCCTGCATGAGTGGGTTCTATTTAACTTGTTACTGAAAATAAAGCTGCCTTCCTCTATTTGGGGTACACGTGTTAAATTACATTTCATAACCTGGGTTACTCAAAGATCTATCAAACCAAAGCTTATAGTTACATGAAGATGCTTCATCATTTACCTTTCTGCCGCTTCTATCTTGTTACAGCACCTACCCGGGCATTCATTATCCTTACAGAAAGAACCCGTTCGTGTTACATTCCAGGTACAGTTTACATAAGTAGGTGCAAATCTGATCAAAGAAAGTTGCCAAACCTCGAATAAGATTACTGGTAACAGTAAAGACTTCTATGAATTTATAAAGAAAAACATTACTTAGAGTTAAAAAAGCAGCAAAATCCTACCCTAAATTCAGTACCACCACCCTGGTTTTCCCCACTATCAATACTAAGTTGATCTATGCATTAGTTTTCTACCACAGTCACTGTACAATCATTCTTCACTATGGCAACATTACTTATAGAGCATATGTCTAAATATTGAGTCTTCTGAATGCAACCAAGTACGTCTGGGATCACTGCACTTCAGAAGTATGACAGTGTAAATATTTTAAATCCCGTGACCTCCCACAGCTACTAAAAAAACCAAACAACCCAGATTGCTGCAGAGTGCATTCCTTTTCCTTTGTATTCTGTGGAGGAACTGAATTCATTCTCCATGCAGGGACTCAATCTAACAGCATTCCAGACATTAGTATCAATAGTATTTTTTGAAAAAGATCATCATCTTTTCAATGACGGTCACTAAATTACACTTAACAGATTTCACATCTGACTAAGCTGTACAAATCCTACCAGGGATACAGTTAAAAATTTATATAAACAAAAGATCCAAAGCACCAATAGAAGCAAATTTATCCACTGCTATAATTTTGTGAGCCCAAAGCAAATGATACTTAACTTAATATCATTAATACACATTGCAATCAACCGCCTACAAGAGTAGGGAAATCACCATATCTTTTGGTCTTTAAAAATCACAGAGGAATTTTTTACTTCTGTGTCTAGAAGGAGATTCTATTAATATTTAAACGCATGTCAAACTTTTACATTTACAACTTCAATCAATAAAAAATGCATTAGTAGTTTAAAAAATTTAGTGGTAGCATTATATGAATTATCCTTAAATTTGAAGTGGATTCTTGTTCATTTTCAACTTCAAATAAAAGATATTCTATTTAAACTCAGCGGTCGCACTCAGAAATGTTGTGAGATGTTCTTGCTTGCTTACAGTTCTGCAGCTAGTTTACATCATCAGATTAACAGTTGTTTCTCCTCTAACGTTCTTAACAGCAGAGAGGAGAAAGGAGCAGCTATTTCACAAGCTATCTGCTTATGCAAAGTAGGTACTGCTGCATAAAGAACATCCCATTGCACTGCCTTAAAGTTTCAGCAAGTCATTCTCCTACGCAATGTTCTGCATCAAGGCTCGTAGAACAGCTTTGGGCCTTGAAACACTGATCTTAATGTGTTCTAAACTGCAATCTATATTACTGCTGACAGACTCCACGAAATGGCTGCAGGAGTTGGAGTCCCTTCCCAAGGACCGGCTTGGAACGCTGCGGTGGCCAAAACTGCCACATTTACTTCTGATTCTGTAACAGACCAACTGCACTCCCACCCCGCCATCCTAACTGCACAACCCTCCCCCCCAGAAAAACCAACCGGTGACACATTATGCACTCCACTATCAAACATAGGAATTATTCTTGTATTTGTGCAGTCCAGGAGGGGATTAGATAGCCTGGGGAAATAGCAGAACCATCACTATGAGTCACCCCCAAAAAACATTTCAAAATCTAAGAGAACAGAGTATAATGTGAGTACATTAAGCAGAGAAACAAAGCACTGGCATATTGCAAAACACAAAGTGAATTACCAGTGCTTCCAACACCAACAAAATGTTAATGTAAATACAAGCAGGTATTCTAATGCGTGTGCTCAAAGAGCAGTAAAATGTACCTGGTGGAGACAACTTCGCTGTGTTAGAGCTGCAAATAGAAAATTCTGAACTAAAAACAAATATCCTCTTAAATTGGAACACAAGGAGGTACTCACAGCCATCCTGCCTACAGTCATCCTCAAGGGAAACAGAATTGCATGGGACTAACAGGACTTTCACTTGTTTGTAGAGTTTACAGAAGACTCAGAAAAGTTTTACAGACCTACCATCAGAAATAATGTGCTACTTATTCGCCCTAGCAGCGATATTTTACACAGCGTTCTGGGATCAAAATGTAATTTCAACAATAATATATTTTCTGATGTTCTCCAAGGAAAAATTGCTAGTTTCTTCTCTCTAAAAGGATTTAAATGGAATAACATCTGTGTTGAGATTATTGTGAATATGTTAAACTGACAGTATGTCTCCAAGGGGCACTGCTCATTAATGTTCTGTGCATAAAATTAAAACCTGAAATATATTTTTCAATTCATTTTGAATCATTTAGGCAATTCTCATGCAAAGAAACTATTGTGCTGCAATAATATATTTGCGGAGTTGAATATGAAAGCTATTAAAATGTCCCAGACCCCCTGCCTTCCATGCAAGAAGAAAAAAGGCAACTCTTCTGATTTGAAACATGCTCTCTGCTGGGAGAAAAAATACTTTCAAAGACCGTGAACTGTTTGATTTCAGTTTATATAATGCAACAGAATTCTAAATTATGCCTTCTTTGCTTCATTGTAATAGAAGTTATGTTGCATTTACAAGAACTGTCTACTCAGAAGGGTAGAAGTGGTGGTCATGTTCTCTGATCTTTTAAACTGTAACCAGGCAGCATTCTGCAAGTCCTCGGCAACCGGAGCCGTGGAGCAGAGCTCAGAGGGGACGCCTCCAAAGAATTTTGATGCCAAAAAGTCCAACAATTTGACAGTGAAAAAACCCTCCACGGCACCTGCAGAAATAACTTTGTTTGGGGAGCACGTGTACCCAACCCCATCAACTACAGCACAAATGTACATGTATCTATCCAGGACAATGGAAGGAGCTATCCCATGCAAATCCATAGAGCCAAAAGCAATGGATCTTCTCAAAACCAAATTTAACTCCAGGAATTACTGACAAGTATCCCAATTCAGTTAAGATTCCTCATACCTCTCAATCACAGAAACCTGCAAAAAGCTGTATCTGTGACGTTTTATGGAGAGAAAAACATTTTAAACTGGGATAATAGAAATGCCAGACACCACTCAAAAAGCCATGGGATAATTACAGCCACCATAAGATCATGACCATTCTAAATTTGGCTACATAATACAATCATTCTAAGCACACCACAGATTCCTCTAATAAATGGTAATCAGGAGCTCTAATTAACATATTCCTTGGTGTGACAGACTACAGCAGGGTTCTTCTTTGTTGTGTTTTTAATTATTGTTTCATTGCTGTTCGGGGCTTTTTTGTTTGGTTGGTTCGGTTTTGTTCTTGGATGAAGTCAGAGTCCATAGACTCAACAGGACTTAAAAGAAATCAAAGCCATACTAACCAAGCAGTCTGCCACTCAGCAGCCTACACCTGAGGTATTATTCAGAAACACTGTAAAAATACCTCGAGTCTTTCACTGATCTCTTCTATTCGGCTTCCACACTCAGTGCTGTAAAAAGCAACACAGGGCAACAAGTGCAGAACGACCAATGCTAATCAACATTTTTTGTAAACATTTTCAATGCAAGTGCATAAGTATAGATTTATATATGAATTACACACACCTCAACATCCACCTTCATTTTCAGAGGCTTCCCCTAAGAGGAGGAGCAGTAACACTAGCACGTACCTGAAGGAAAATAATGCCTTTCAGGTTTTTAGGTGGATGCAAAGACAGCAGTGCTTATAGTGAGAAGCCCTTCACAAATAAAGCCACAGAGCACGGACTGGCATACAGCACTGTGGGTTTCCTTAGGAATATTAGCATTCTCCTTTCCCTCGCTGCTTTATCTCACATCTGTGTAGAGTATTTGCACCTTCCAGCCAAGCAGCCCAGTCAGAACACTGACAGTTGCCCTACAGAGCCACCAGATGTACAGCAGTAGCCATATCACACTGCATGGGAGTGCACGGGACTTACTGCTCACATACAAGTTAGTGGCAAACCCGGAGACAATTCCTCAGATCACTAACGTGTGTTTTTCATTACATGTTACTATACTGCACTGTCTGAATTTCTCAGATAGAAAACAGCAGTTGTAAACTTCTATTCCAGCAGGACACGATGAGATAGAAGCTGCAGAGCCCCCTATGCCATAGCTGTCCCATGCAGAGAGAATTACATCAGTAACACCCACCTCTCCCTAAGAAACATTTCTGTTATAGTGCATCTCTGCAGCTGTTAGTTTATTCCAAAAGCCTTCAGAAAACAAGCACCCTGCTCAAAGCCTCGCTTAGTGACAAGTACTCCTCAACTCATAAGCCTTCAGATCACAAAGGGGAAAGAAAGTCTTACTTTATCATTTGTATAGTTGCTTTCATGGTGACGGTTACTGCAGTTTATGATGAAGTACGCTGTTAGAATAGCACAGGAGGAGGACAGGGCTGGAAGAATCTCTGAGCACTTTCGTGTTACTGCACACCTGAGTCTACCAAAAGTTGAGACAGTCCTTATGTTGCTAAGACCTCCTCAAAGGCAAACCAAGCAGATTAGTTTCTCAGGAACTGTCCTGCTAGCTGATCCCCAAGCCACCTCTGCCTACACTTACCTTGCATGTACACAGAGGAGTAAAATAGTAAACTAGCAATAGCTTTCATCTCATGATTCTCAGAGAGGATTCTCAGCTGTAGTTTTTCCTGGTAACTTTCCAACGTGAACAACGTGGAGCTCTTATTAAAGAGATCGAGGATTTAGATCTAATTACAATTCTGCACTGAATACTGCAGAGTACCAATTTATGTTTATAGTAAATGTAGTAGAAAATATAAAAACACTCAAAAATACCCCTTGCAACAACAACAACAAAACTGTTTCTTTTGTTTTCCTCCCCAAGTCTGATGAGAAGCAGAGGATTCTTGTCTCTACTGGCAAGAATATCAAATGCAATAAGAACTGTGCAGTTGATAATGTAATGCTGGAATTAGGCCCATGACTTCGGTCTGGCCTCGTAACCAGAACTGAACATTACAGAAGAGCTGGTTTAGAGTACCGTCAAACATAAGGTACTTTATACCTGCACCTATAGAATCTGAGCACAAGCATGATCTAGAATCACTCTCGGTTCATTCAGTGGAAGTTGAGGTTCTCATAAACAACACTTCCAAAATCCCACTTAGAGCCTGAAAGAGAACAGGTATGCTCCTTCCAAGCAGTTTCAAAGATTAGCAGAGCTACCGTATGCTGATTTGGACATTTCTCCATGAACAACCAATATAAAAAGCTGTAACATTTTCATATCATTGTAGACATATGAAATTCCCAGAAAAACTTAACTCCTTTTGAAGACCAGTAATGACATAAGCAAAGCCACCACTGCTTTATACAAAGTCTTGTGTGATAATCCCGGTGTAAGAGGTCCACCTACCCTTGGTTGCTCATCTTGGCTCATGCATCACCCTCTCCTGTCTCTGTTCTGTTCGTTGTTTTGATTGCAGAAACACAACCATTCATGGAGCTGTTATGTGAAACACAGTAGATCAGTGACCTCATTTCCCCTTATTACTGAGACTATTTAAGCCACTTTGGTTCTCTAATCTACTTCAGAGAGCAGCACAACCTTTACCCGTACCAATACAACATACCAAGGCTATAGTGCTGTAAACAGAACTAGCAGTGACATCCAGCACATCCAACAAACCCTCCATCTCGTGCTGCTAGCAGCATATGTAGAACCACACAGAAGAGCGTGGGTCAAATCATCTTGTTTCCTCATTAGACTTGATCATGTTCAAACACACACCTTAAAAGTGTACCTACCTATTATTTACTTCAACATTTGTCACATGCTGACAAACGCTGCTGTACGTAACTACAAGACATAGACTTTCCATAAACGACCTTTGAATCTCAATGGATACCTGCCCTTAAAACTTTTTGTACAGCTGATGGTTCATTAAAGTCCTATACCACTTTGCTTCCCCATACTGCAAGTTTTCTAACACTGTCCCATGCTCAGAAGAACCAAAAGATACCTAAAGCTGACGGATCACCTCCTAGCATCCCCTCCTCTCAAAGATTATTGGTTAAGTACCAAAACAGAAACACAGAACATTATTAGGTTCTATTTTCACTAAATTAGCATGAAGTTTCATTCCCTCCTGACAAATGCTACTGCAGATTAAACCCTGATACATAATTATATATATGTATGAATTTGATTGCTTTCATTAACAAATTACTTACAGAAAACATCCAGACTGTAATAAGGGGGCTCCTGAGATAACTGTGACTAAGCAGCAGGGGTTAATTAAATAGGACAATGAGTAAGCATTTATGGGTGTGATAGCAGACCCAGCTGATCTAATTGCGGGTCTAATTATCAAACAGAGAACCAAGAAACAGCACGTAAGTGAAATATTGCATTTGTTTATAGTTTGATTTTGAGAGAGCTGCATCAACTGCTGTTTTAGGACCGCAGAGTGCCTTCTTTCCCTCTTATTCAAACAGAAGTTCTTGGCGTACCTACATGACAGCTGAAGACATTTACAGCCTTCTCATGGGCAAATATTTAAGGCTTTTAGATACTTTGCTCAACAATGAAGAAATAAATAGCAAATAAGCATTCAAACACGCTACCTATGAACCACCCGGCTGAGGTCAAAATGTGTCTGCATTTATCTCATAATGATAATAAGTGTCCAACAGCGGGAAAAACGATTTACAGCATTAGTACAAACCGGTTTCCATCAAGGGGCAGGGAATTACTTCAACCCCTCGCGCCAAGAGGCAGTTGGCCGCTTTCACTGTGGAAATGATTTATAAAGGAGCTGAAGGAGGAGGGGGAAAAAAAAAAGCGCCAAAAACAACTTCTTACAAACTGCACACAGGGGGGGGGTTTCACTGGTGCGCCAAGAAGCGCGCGGAGCGCTTCCCAAGGGGCGGCAGTGCGGGGCGGCAGTGCGGGGCGGCAGCGCTGAGCTCCCGCCGGGATCTCCCCCCACCCCCCGCACAGCTGGAGCTCAGCGAACACCTCCTGCCCTGAAACGCAGCAGCTCCCCGCGAACTCGTCACCTGCTTCGCTCTGACGTGTATTCCTAGCGAACAGCGTCCAAAAAATAAATGAAAACAGTGGAGTACGAGCTACACCAGCGCACCTCCCCTGCTCTCCTTAGGCACGTGCGTGCGAGCAGGAAGCAGCGGGCGTTACCAGCCCTTCACCTGCGCAACGTGCGTTATCCTATCGCTCGAGGAGGACCGCTCTCCAGGCTTGGAGAGCAAGGAACGGAGCAGCGCCGTGTGTGGCGGAGGAAGGCCGCTCCTGCCTCGGCCACGCGGGCGGCCACGCGCTCATTCCCGCGCTCCGGTCACGGCCGTCGCAGCGCGCACCACCGCCCCGCAACGGCCGCAGCGCGCGGCCCCGCCCGGCGGGGACATGGCAGAGCCGCGCAGCGCGGTGGCTGAGGACAGCTGCTGGTAGCGGCCCGCAGATCCTTTCTTGCTTCTCTCTGTGCCCCCTCTGCACCGAGCTCTGCTCTCAGCCCCGCTCTGCCAGCAGAGGCGGGAGGAGCTCGCTCGTGCTTACATTTCACGGGCACGAGAGTACAGAGAGCTTTCGGCGGGCAGGGGAAGGGAGGCAGCTCGGGGCACGCGTTTCCAGGTGTCACAACAAACACGACCTCCTCCCATGGCTGACAGAAACACGGCCTGCAAGGAGCTGCGTTCACGTGCATCATCTCCTTTCCAACCCGTGGGAAATAGTTCCCGTTACCTCTGAGTCAGAGAGCTGTCAGCACAGCCATAGGCGTGCTGCTCTGAGGTGGAGGGCTGAAGGCTCATGCTCAGTGCTGTGCTTTCTATCACTCGTCATTGGGTTCGTTGGTTTATTCTTTTAGAATACAGCTCTCGAAGTCTTCTCACACGTTTCTCCATTTCAGGAAACGATACGTTGAAAGTGAACTTGAAACTGCAAGAAGATGGTCTCACAAATGGGGATTCTTGAAAACAGCTCTTGAGGAGGTAAAACAGAACGGTGCTGGGTGAGGTGTGAGGCGGGATGGCACACAGGGCTGTACGGTCACAGCACGATGAGCACACAGAGAAGTACTGTGCATGCTTTGCTGAGCCAGGTTCACGGTTTGCAAATGCAGTACCTTTAAAGATGGGCTCAAGGTTCCAGCTTTCCTCTGAATGAAATGCAGCAAGTGGTAATTGATATGCCACGCACATCCTGATGTATTTCTCCTGAGAAACACGACTCCCAGCAGTGCTAACAAGTAAGAGATGCACACTAACAGGAAAACATTTCCCCTTTGTCTATCCATATGGTACTTTAAAAACCAAGGGGGAAAGGTTCTAGCTAATTAAAATTTCAGTGGAGAAATTTACAGTGAACTAAAATATTTGGAGAGGTGTCTATTCTCACCAGTGTTTAGATATGAGAATATAGCATAGTGTAATGTTGGGTTGGAATCATATTTCATTGCTAAAGAGCAGGATCAGTGCAGGCCCTGCATGCAGCCGTACATTTACCCTCCATGCAGCTGGAAGCACTTCATCCATTACAGGATGTTTGAACGCTCCTGTAGGCAGCCACGTCAGCGCCTCTGAAACATTTTGTCCTCTGGGCTTCAGCATCCATCCGTGATAACCACTGTCTGCCACACACAGCACCTCTGCACAGTGCTGATAGATGGATAACTGAAAAGCTGACAAACTCAGTGCGTTCTTATTGGTGAACTTAGTCTTTGCCTTATGGTCAAATAAGATATGTAGGATATATTTCTAGCCCTTTCTGGACTACTGGTGCAATTAAGAGAGTTGAATCACTCGGCAGCATTTTGCCTTTCACCTGAAAGTCAGATTTATATCGCTTTCTGAAAAAAAAAAAAAGGACACAATTTCCAAAACACTACAATACGTGCTCCTGTTTTAGGTGGAAAGAACAGGAAGAACAGATGCAACAGTCAGGGGAACGGGATAGATATCAGAGCCCATTTTTTTAATGCTGACGTTTTTATTTCAGTTGACTGAAGATGAAAGGAAAGAAAAAACAAAGCCCAAGATTCAGCTCCCAGAGCATCTGCGGATCCGACCTGTGACACCTGTGGAAAAGTATATTAAGGTTAGAAAGTAGATTCTGAGATTGCAGTACAGCAGTGCCTGTCTGAAGAGACCACCCAAGCCCTAAAATCAGTTGACTTGTAGAGGCGGGCCTTTAGCTAAAGGTCAAAGTAAATTGTATTAGCGGCCCAAGCAATGCTTTAAAAGCACTCATTTAGAACAAGGAATTGCCCTTTGGATGTGGCTGTTAGTTCACAGAGCTTTCACTGTGTGTCATCATCTTCCCCTAAAGCACGTCCCCCGCTCTCTGTGACATCGAGTAACAGAACAGTCAGCTGTACAGCTTATTATAGAAGAACACCCAGACCCATTTACAGCTGCTGAGCAGTCACTGTTCAAATATACACACACGCCTTACTTCAAGGCTTATCATAGCCTCATCTCTCAATTTTAACTATTGGTTAAGATGTGGCCATTTTTTCTAGCTCTGTGTAAGTATTATTTTTGGCAGAGACGATGCCTTTGTTCTTTTAGTGGCACAAATTAGATCAGCCGGGAGAAGTCAGTTTTAATGAGTCAGTGTGTTTGATTTATAAATATACGGCGTCCGAATCACCATCAAATAGAATAACCGTAGAACTAGATCGCCAGCAATGGGAGAGGAACACAGTCGTAAAAGGAGAGGCAGAACATGCCAACAAGAAACAAGGGTAGGCTGCTCCGAGAAGATTAAGGAAACAAGAGACTGAAAATTCCTAATTGTTGACCTAACTTTCAGGGGATTCCAAGGGTGGTAAGATAAGGTGAGCAAGCACTTCTACTGAGGCTAAACTGAATAAAAGAGCAAGGGCTGAGTGTGACAGAAATCAAATGGCAGCACTTCTGCCATTAGAGCTACTTGTTCTGCAGTTTTGTCCCAAGCATCCCATTTCATTCGGTCAGGTTTGCCTTTGCTGCACCATGAGGGTATGCAAACGATGTGTCTTTCTGCATGTTCACCTTTGTGGTAACAGTCATCATATCTTCTCTCTAGGTTGGATTCATAATTGCTTCTTCATAGTCCCTTCCCCCAGATCATAAGTAGGAAATGATTTCCTTTATTATCCTGCTCGGTGGGTGGCACTTCTGGCCATAAAAATTATCTTTTTGGAGGAACTGCTCCACCTAAATATCATCAACGTTTCTAGTCTTGGCCAAAGAACAAAGTGAAGTAACTCTGGCAAGAGAACTGAAACATTGTTCTCTTACTGCGTGTCCCCAGATGCTAAAACCATGTAAAGTGCCCAACTGAGATGATTCAGCCAAAGTAAGCACAGCAGTCACTGAACAGAGGCTGCTGGCTTTTGCTTTGCTTCCTTTTTAGCAAGATTAGTTGCAGATTAACTTGGTGCTTTCCCATCTTTTAAAGTAGAAAGTGGAATGGATGAGTACTTCTGGACACAGAAGCCAGCTTGGTCAGTAATATCTTTAGCATTTGGCCACAGAACTGTTATTCCATGGCAGCACTGCTACCAAATACATCGCAGCAAGCATAAAGTGCTGTTTTTCCTGTTTAGAGAAGGCAAGTAGCTTAAAGATTACTGTTAAGGCTACAGAATAAATCCGTCTAATAACATAAAGCCCTTAGGAATATATTGAACAAAACTGTATATATGAAGAAAATGTATAATGTGTACTACTGAATGATAATGTTGAGTTTTGACTTCCTGCTATATGTACCAGTCGAGGCACTAAAAGGCTTTTTTAAAGAATGGTAAATGAAAGTTAGTTACTTCAGTGGAATTTGGCCATTTAACTTCTCTCTTCCCCTGTGCCTTGCTATAGAATGGGACCTAAATTATCCTAATAACTTTTTATATTACGAACCATCCTGTATTATAAATCAAACTTGCATGCAACTAGGCAATCTTCTATAAACGTCAGTGTGCCTTCAGGATGTCAATTCATCGGATTGCATTTCAACCCACTATTTCTATACGTTCTCATTTCCATCCACACTGAAGCACAAAGGAGGATGTTGCATGACAGAAATTACCATCGAAAACCTTTTAATCATTGAATTCTATGTGTTACTTTTGTTCTAGGTGAATCCATCTCCTCCAGTTCCGAAGACTTCCCAGGGGTTTATTGGCTGGAGATCAGCTGTTCCAGAGCTCCAACTTGAACGATGCTTCCAAATCCAGAGCTGCAAAGGCGCCTTCTTCAAGGATCTGAACTGGCCACGTGAGCCCTCTGACTGACAGTAGGAAATAACAGCTAGGCACAAAGAAACACTCAAATTCCAAAGTTAACACTCGCTAGTGGATTGTTGAACACCTACACAAGGATCCACAGTCACTGGGGCAGTGTGTGAACATCACCATGCAGCGTTTTGCTCGTTGCAGATTTTTTGCAACCTGTAGCATTCAGGCTGTGAATACTGCTTCGGAGTTGCCTGGTTTCCAACGGAGCTGCCTGATTGGTTTAAGTAAAGCTCACAAAGGCCATTCAGTAAAATGAAGTCACTTTCTAAAAGCAGTTTTGATGTCAGAATTGTTTTTTGTTGTTCAGAATATAAGTTTCTAAGCATAAATTTCAAAGTAAAAATATGCTACCAAGTATTTATGTTGCTGCAGACTTTTTATACTAATGTTTATATCAACCAGGACTGGTAGGAACTCAGAAACAGACTGTTGAAGTCTAAGTGACTTCATTTAAAAAAAAAAAGAGAGAAGCTAAATTGGCCTACAAGTATTTTCTTGCACTGAAAATTTCTAAATACATCCATCTTCATACATCATTTAACACGTTTTGTATAAAAAAGACAATGTGTTATCAAATCACTTCTTACAGCAGGCCTATTTTCAGAAATATTTGTGTAGAAATAAAAATAAACACATGAACAACACAGCAGCTTCTTGAGTAACCCACCAGGCGTTCCTCAGTTTATCAAATACTCACTCTTTGGTCGGAAGGTTTGTCACACAGCACTTCGGTTTGGCAGCTTGTGGAATCTCACCTGTATCCTGTTTACCAAACATAGCAGCATAGCAACCAAATAGCACAGTACAGCACAGCGTGAAGAGAAAATAAAATACATTTCCATGCTGTCACCTGCCATTAAATCAATCAAATATCTGGAGGAGGACTGGAATGAGCACTGGGTCGCTCCTGTCTCGCACTCTCAGATAAAGCTGTATGAATTGGTTCCTCCTGTAAGCAATGAGGAATCCAAGGTGTTTGGTTTAGAATGGACACGCTGTTCCCTTGGATGCTGTTCAACACTTACTGCTATGATGTTAGCAAAGCAGATGGAGATAAGAGGAATGCGTTAACAGCAAACCAGATGAATACCTGTTTACGTACAATAGATTATTTCTGAAATCTGTAGTATTTGTTCTCTTGTGTTACAGTCTTGCAAACTACATTTTACATTGAACGCAGTCATTAACAGTGAGGGATTGCACTGGGAGCTATTGGTGCAGCCATCTCAGTGCTGGAGGGCTCAGCCTTGCACTTCATCACCCACCTGCAGATTTGCCAGGACTTCTGAAGACTCAGGAGACTCATTTAGGTGCAGCAGTTGTTTGCAGATTCTAGTTTGAGTTAACTAACATTCAACATCTAAAATACATGACTGTTGAAACAAATAACAGACCCCAAGAAATCCGTACAGACATTTCCTTAGTACTCCTTATTACTTGGGGAGAAAAGGCTTTCCTCTGTAATCCTGCTGCTAGATCTCCATTGTTTTCTGCAGCAATCAATTTGTACTTGAGTCAGCACTAAGCCCTTGGCTTTCATAGCAGTAGGTCAGCAGCTAGCGTTTGTTCTTCCCCTCTTCCCAAGAAATGACTCACAATGATCAACAGCCCACCTACTTTTTTTTACATCCAGTTCCAAGTGCCCACAAAATAACTATGTTTTACTTTTTCCATATTCTTTACAAATAATGGAGAAGTGAATCATATCCTTTGGAAAGATTACCGAAGAATGAGAATACATAGCAGAACTAACTTCAGGCTTAACAACAGAATAAAGAATTACTTGGAATCAGACACTGGAAATTTGAACTAAAATTGCACTTTAGCTACTAAGTATAACATGTGAACCGTTCAATGAAAAAGCAAGACAATTATATTTGTCATCATTTTTCAATTTTAAGTGCTTTCTTGTCATTGCTAGGTTTCTATATAAATATAAGTGTGTGTCTATATATATAACATGGTTCCTCAGCTTGTTTTAAGGTCATGTATAGATCCTTTTATTCTTGTTTGATTTAGATGAACAGGTATTGTAACATTAATATGTAATTTGGTAGCAATAAAATTACATGAATTCCAGCTAAATGAAAGGGGAGCTTCACAACCACTGTCTTAAAATGTTACATTATAGGTCCGGAGCTGGCATCTAATATCCAGTAGATGTTTGTATGAAGTGAAAACCAACTCCATATGAGCCACTGATTTTGGAAACCCAAATAAGCTCCTTGTCCACCACCTATCGTTGGACGTTTCTGAATCTTGTTTCCAATGTCCGAATATTGACTCTGTATGAATTTAACGTGCTTTTACTCCCAGAAATACTTTGATAATTTGGGGGATGCGTAAAGATTACTGCCTGAAATTTTAACTTCCTATAGGGTAAGTCTGCGAACTGCTGATCCATACATTTAGGATTTGGTATTCAAGAATACACAAACTAGAAACCCATTTCTTTTCCCAGCACATTTAATTTGACCCTTTATACCCAAAAAATGTGTGAAGTAGTTTTAGATTTGCAACTGCCAACACACTGCCCCGTCACCTGCCTCAGTCGTGAACCCAACTTGCTGATACAGGATTATTAAATCATCTTGTAAGGTTTCAAACTTGGCATCTCGTTTGTGGAAATTAACCTATTTTTTGGAGCCAAGTTGCACACATAAATGTCACTGCATACTGTCAGATATCACACTGTTTCCAAGGTCGGGACAGTGTTAGTAAATTCAGTGCGCATAGTGGGGGAAAGGCTTCACAGCAAGATTAAATCACTTCAAAAACGCAGCAAAAGTCGGGAGAAATGTAATTCTATACGAATGTCTAAGCCTTGCTGCTATGCAAGTCAGAGCAGAAAGAGATGTTTGTAAACATACATCAAATGTTACACGGACTATTTTTAACCAAAATTTGAAAACAAGATGATATTTGTCTTCTACCCTTCAGTGTAAGCTTCGTTTAGTGTGGACGTTCATCACGCTCTTGGTGGCCTGAGGCTCACATCAGCAAAGTGAAACAGCAGTTCCTCCTGAGCTGACTAATATTTTTCAGAGAGCTGAAGCCATCTTGTCTCCTCACTGCACTTCCAGTTAAATTGGTTCCCTGCTAACACGCTGGTTTGAAAGAGAAACTACAGAGCACACTTTCAGAATTCTACACGCAAAAATACTCGTGTATTTGGTACACAGTCAACAGCAATGCATGAAATCAGCCACGCACCTTTTGTGACTGCGGATGTGTGATGAGATAATAGTAGGGACTTAAGTTACAATTGTATTTGAATTGAAGAACTACGAAATCAGAATTACCCTTCTCGTAAGCGCTTGCTTGCTTCATCAGCCACATCACTGGGTGGCAAAAAACATTTTCCTTCACAGTGCATTCCCTGCATTGTTAGAACTGGCATACAACTTGCTCCTGCTATTTATAATTTAATTAATACAAGATATTTTACAGAGAGCTCAAATTTGAAAGATTCTTATTTGCTTAAAATGCGGTTTGCATCAGAGAGGGGAGATTTTTGATTAGATGATAGTGAAACAGTGATTCTGTGTAAGTAGCACTAATCAAATTGCAGTCACCATACCGAGAGAAGCAAAATGAAAAGCAAGCACAGCATGTGGATAGCCAATTGATTTTGCTGCTGCAAAGAGTGGCCACTTAGAGGGTAACTAATTGCTCTTCTATATGGGACATTTCTACAAGATTCCATTCCCCAGCTGTCCTCATGGATAACCACCCTAGTCCTAAGTTTGCACAAAGCTTACTGTCCCAGTTCCTGCTGCTGGCCACTCTGCAGCCTGCATTTCATTCTGAGATCACTTGCCTTACAAAACAGAGGATGTGGATTTTTTATATTTTTTTCCTTTTTGGAGATCTAAGGCTCCCCATTCACACGCATCATTTCCTTCAGTGAAGGATTCTTTGTGGTTTCTTCCACATTCTACAAAGCACCAAACACCAGTCATTGTCAACCAGACCCAAACCTCCACTCCCATCTGAAGCCCAGTCCAGGTCACTCCCTGCATTAGGATTCTAAATGCGAAACCCTAAGTGTCATTGCAGCAAGACAGATAAGGCCTGCTCACAGACTATTGCCTCCTTCCTGGCTCCTGTGGTTTTCAAATCCCATCAAATTGCTATTTAACTGGTTGAAAGCTTGTCAAACAATTTCATAGGACTGCAGTGTCATAAACTGAACTGTACTGGAAAATGATACCATCGTGCTGTGATAATGATTGGGTTCAGTGTAAAAGATGTTACTCCCTTGATCTTCTCTATCAGACGTGGAAAGGACCAGCCATGAAGCAGTATTCAAAACAAAACCAGAAACTTTCCAGAACTAACAAAGAAATTGCTGACATCTGATTGATGTTGCACCAGCAAAACAGAACTCTGGAAAAGGACCTTGTTTTGGTCAGATGACATGGAGATATTTTTGATCTTAGGGTTTCAGGCCGCTCACACACATCTCAACACTTGCTATGTTACACAGAACAAGATTAGAAGACCGTTCTTTTTTGTACATCTCAGTGGTGGGCTTATTTTCATAAAGGTTTCCAACAGTAAATTCTCTGATAACCTGAACAGTACCACAGGGCAGCTTTTCATCTCAGAGCCAAAACTCTTGCATGCTGTCACCTTTAAAGTTAGACACACCTACCAGTCTGAGCACTGTGTTTTATATAGCCTTACAGAGCATGAAATGTTCAAAACTCTCCCAAGACAGTCAAACCACTGAACACCTAGCACAAAGTATGCAGAGAAACTGGGGGTTGTACAGAGTGTTCTGAAGCACTCGTCTTTTCCCCTCTACTGCTCATGAGCTGCCTTCAGCTGGCCGCCATGTAACAACGGCTCGCAGACAGTGCTTGGGGAGGCAGTGCACCAGATGCTCAGAGAAGGATCAGATGGGGTCAGACATAAAACTAAACACAACAGGTTAACTTTAATTCCTACTTGCTTAAGCAGATGCAGCTCTATTTGCTATAACACACAAAACTCTTGCTGGACGCAGGAGGCAAACTATTCCTCGGAATGCCGCCACTTGCAAAGGTTGTAAAGCAGGTTAGCAAAAAGCATCATCGCTTCTGATCCCCAGTGTAAGATTTTTCCAGCCTTTGATGCTCTTCTTATTCTTAAATCAGTACACTGATCTCAAAAGTAACGTAACACAGCCTTAGTAAACTTTCTACAGGTACAAAAAATTCACTGTGTTTAGCAACAGCACAGGAAGTTGTAGATCAATTCTGGTTGTTACCTTACCACATTATTTCTTCTGTAAGAAATGACAGCATCTGAAAAAACAGAGCTTAAAGTAAGCGTGCTTCCTCCTCTTTGGAAATACCTAACAGACGTTTCACGGCACATTATGCCAGGTACGTTATAGCACAGTGCATTACAGTATCTTTCTTAGAGAGTAGCTCAGAGGGTAATTACCTGTCCTTTGATACCTTTTAAGTTTATTGTTCCTGATTTGCAACAGTAACAAAAAGCTAAGGATTTTGAGGACAACTGAGAAAAAACGGATCATTTTTCACCCAGGAGTGGTGAAATTCTTTTTCCAGTAGAAATGAGCTCAAAGTTCTGCATTTCCTGTTGACAAACTGAGAAAACTCTCCAAGTTTTTCATACATTTCTCCACAATTTGGATCTGGCACAGGCAAAAACTAAGTTTACCCCGCTGAAGACGTGAGGGTTTGGTCTGAATTGATTCTGTGTTAAGGGATCTTTAAACCCACAGCCATTGCATGCTTATTACAATAATGAACCAAACTACAACTTTAAGGATTCTCCAGTTTCACTCAACTCTTTTGGAGTGGAGCGAAGAGATTGCATCAGTAAGCTAGGAAATCGTAACAACAGGTACACATTTTTATGGATTTTACTGTGAGCCAGATGATCAGGTCTCTATTCCAAGCTCTGCTGTTTCTTTATCATGTGAAAAGCTTCTACAGCCTGTTTTGGTGACATGTACTCCACAGACACCCAGCTATATTGAAGTATGGCTGAAATTTTGAAGTGACGAGTCAGAACAACACGTTTTTATTAATATAAACCACATTTTCTGGTCTGAGGTGTGTATGTTGCCAAAGTTTGACCCAACACTGAATTTGGAAATGTCCTTCATATTTTCCTCCTCCATACTCCATGTGATTCACTAAAGAAGCTGTGATTGAAATAAACCTGAGAATTTCAAAGCATAAAAATAGATGCAACCACGTTGCAGAAGAAACAAACAGAACAAAGAGGATCCTTTCTTCTCCCCCTAGTCCTTTTTGGATACGTAGTTACACGGCTCCATTGACACCAGCTTCACTGGTTACATATAACCACAGGATCAGGCCTCATACATACCAGACCAGGATCACAACTAGGCAGGCATCTTGTTAAGCAATGCTTGTAACAGCTCAGACAACAGCACAGGGAGTATGGAAACGGCCATTTCTCTCTCTGCTCTTTATTCAATCCATCTTTCTGAGACTGCTTTCCAGAGGGATCATTGTCGTAGCAAACAGCCTTGCACCAAAACAAGACGTGGCAGCCTTCACCCCCACACCCTGCACGCACACACGCACACTGCTGTCTCCTGCCTTTCCGAGCGGTGCCTGCAGGCTGCCGTGTGACACCCGGCTCGTCCGCCCTCTGAGCGGCACACAGCCCTGTGCTCCTCCCGACCCCAACCTGACAAAGCCTTCTCACTTCTCGCAGGCTGAAAACAGCCCCCCTTCTCCTCCTGAAGTGAGAGACGGTTAATGCTTTTATTCATCACAGGGGAGCAAGACGAACCCAGCCATGCTAGTAAATCTCCTCTGCTTGCTGACATGCGTCAGACACAACATTCTCATCCTTAAAAGCTGGAGCAAAAACAAAAACAAGAGACCAAAAAAAAACCAAAAAACCAGCGAGCCACAGTCCTTGTCTGGAAAAACCAGGCAGACATTACGCTCTTATTGCCAGAGCACAGTCACATCCTTTGTTTAAATAAAATCCACAGCCATTTCTTGTGCTCCCCATTAAGCACAGTGCAGCTTCCATCTCAGCATAACGCTTGCTGAAGGAACAAACCCCACATGTTCACCGTCCCTTAGCAGAAGCCAAGGTATAGTTATCGAGTAGTGCCAGTGCCTCATGGCTCATGGGCTGGAGAGACAGCAGGAAGGAATGCTGCTTATCCATTCACCTGAGCAGAGGGGCACTGTCTGCACCTGACTTCTTCCCCGGCTGCAGTCAGTTCTCTGGTGAGACATTCTCAGGGGTAACAAAATGGCCCTTCTTGCTAAAGCCCAAGTCCCGAGAAGTCAGGCTGGCTGCGTGCCTCTGTCACAAGGCACAATGGGTCTGTGCAGCAGCGGTGCTGCTGGGTCAGGGACTGGGAAGGAAGGAGAGAGCTCCAGCACCTCCTGCTCTTTCCCTGCAGCACAGAACACCAGGAGATGGCCCCTGAATCTTCAAGATTGTAAAATTTTCTTCAGCCTGCATTTGTGGATGGCTGGGAGCTGGCTCTGACCAGGCACGGTGCCAGGAGAAAGGTAACACACTGCAGTGCCAACCAGAACAACTACTTGGCTTGCAGGGAGCACTGCTGATGTTTGTTCTCCTGGAAGCAATGCCTTTAATCATTTGAGTTACTTGTATGCAAATAGGAAAAGACCAATTTCAACAGCTCTCACCATGGCTCAGAGCAAAATATTTCACTATGTTTGCCCTCCTATTTGTTTAAGGTACAGCACTGAGAAAATAAGCATTTTTATGGGCTACCTATAAGCAATGGAGAGCTTAGGACTAACTCCTCGGGTCAGTGCTACTTAACTTCAGAAGAAACAATCTTCTTCATATTCAGCAAATTACAGTTAAGATGTCCCTGATGCATTTATGCAGTATTATACACTTAAGAAGCAAGAAGGAAAGAAGATTCCCTAAATCTGCTTTTAATTCTCCTTTCATTCATACCCTTGGAGCCGTTGCTGATCAGTCACTGTCAGGGACAGGCATTCCGGCCAGACTGCTCTGCACTGCACCTATCAGCTGTCTGGTTCTGCTGCAGCAAACAATCTGTTGAGATTTCATGAAACACAGAAGACCCAAAAACACAAATACTGAAATTATTTAGAATGCATTTTATATTCTTCTCATTGTGCATATGGCAGTATTGCTATAGTAGTTTTGGAGCTGAATAATGCACACGTGGACAGTACTCATGGTATAACAGCAGCATCCAAACATGAGGAAGGATCATCATATCCAATGAGCCAAAATATCATGCTGTTTGGAAGAAGGGCTCAGTGCTGGCAATCTTCCCTTTTCTTAATATGAAGAAGTAGATAAGTACACCCTATTTCCTCAAAAACCTATGGCATCCATTAATTAATTTCTTACATGCAAATCATCAACCAATACCTGGTGTGCAGACAATACAGGAGTCAGACAATGAGCCTTGCGGTTTGTTACCCACTGGCCTGGCATGCCTTCTCCAGACCTCACAGAGAGGCTCAAGTTGGTTAAAATGCCAGTTCCACCTCAACCCTACAAGAGGACGTTGCATCAACTAAATGCCAACACTATTTTGTATTCCTTGGGTTGAGTCTCCTCATGAAAGCAATCCTATCTGCATCAGTGAGAGCTTGTCTAATGTCCCCACGGTCAGAATTTGGCTAAACATATGTAGAACATGTTTATCTCACTACACATGTGCATATTTAATCTAGATTCAGCAGCAAGGGAACAGAAAAGCAACACATGATAAAGATACTGAAACAGGACTTCAAAGATCAGGATGCAGTTCTGTGGACTCCCAGGGCGACTTTGGCCACAGCAGTCACGCTCTCCTGCTTCAGTTCCCATCTGTAAGAAGCAAAATAACCATCTTTCATTTTCACTTCATCCATCTTTTCAGTTTAGGCTCCGAGTTCTTTGTAGTGGCGTCTCTTTCTCAAAATACATCCAACTCCCAGCACACAATGTTCTCCTCAGAACAGCCCTATGGAAATGTATCAAAAATAAAACCAACAACCAAAAAAACCAACACGGAAAATATCCACTGATGAGATAAGACCACCAGCACAACAATGCAAAGAACAGCTGTAATCTGTGGGAGGATTATTTCTCTTTGCCATAAATGCCATCTATTTTTCAAGACACGAGTTATTCCCTTTCACAGAACAGTGAACTCAGTAACCGCAGACAAGCTGCCTTCAAAGCAGCACGCTTCTCAAAGGGCTGCAGCAGTCTGTGACATTATATAGAAGGTGTCACATCTTAATGACTAATATTAGCACGAGCCTGCTTGATTAACATGATTTGTTTCTTCACTGGATATTTTATTCCAGATGAGCTGCTTTTCATCCATATTTTCCAGGATAAAAAAATATGCATTCTGACGTGCAATGTTAATATGCCCTCTGCAATAACCCCTTATTTCTAACTTCTCACTCTCACCTCCCATTCTCCTCAGCACATGAGACAAGCTCAAGCAGTAGCTATTGGTCAAGAGGCTCATGCTTTGGATACCTGCCAAGCCTTTTAGGGTGTTCAGCAGAGACAAAAAGTCTATTCCTATGACACACACATTTAAACTTAGCAGTAAAATGGTGGGGAAAAAAAAAGAGAAAAATATGTAAAATGTCACTTTCTGACAAGCAGAAAATTAGAATTCATTCCCCTGAGAACTAAATGGACTTTTCTGCTTCCAGTCACTAACTATGACAAGGTTAACATTTTTCAGTCTAATGACTAAGGACATTAAGTGTGCATGTGAATAAGAAAATTACTAGAGGGTATTAGCTACGCGTGTGACAACAGCTCAAACCGACAAAGGAACTCCAAGGATGCAGATTCTAACGCTGCCCATGTGCCATGGAGAGCCAATGGATAATAGAAACATGGGGCACGAGTACACAGAAGTCACCTTTCTTTCATCACTGTTACTACAATAGTATAAATAATCACAGGAGGAGGTACTTTGCTGGATGGGGGTTGAATCCACATCAAAGCACATGGTGCCTGCTTCCAGCATCCCCAGCATGGACACGGAACTGGACAACATGTCAAACAGAAGCCACAAAACCCAAAGAGACTCAAGAAAAGGAAAAGTTCCAAGTGCGAATCTTATTTTCCCAAGTATTCTTTTCCCATTCTACATTCATGGCTCAGGTCTGACATAAGCATTAGGATTATTCATGACTTGCCTTGGCTTCTGCCCTTCCCAGTTCAGTCTTCCCTGCAGCTTTTCACTGTCTTTACAACCACTGCAAACAACCCATTCAGCCATGGCTTCTAGACAATAATGGATTTCCACCTAACACAGCAGCATAGAAAAAGACAAGCCTATGTACTACTGATGCAGCAAGTTAGTAGAAAAACTACCAACCACTGGGAATCTTTCTGGATATAAATGAAAGTGGGTCAGTAAAAGATAATGCAAAGAGTGCATTTTTACAAATCTGTTCTTTCAAAGTGATGGTTAGAGATACGGGCAGACTTTGAAAAAGCACTTTTGAACAGGAGGAGTTAATCACAGAATCACAGAATGGCCCGGGTTGGAAGGGACCTCAAGGATCATGAATCTCCAATCCCTCTGCCAGGCAGGGCCACCAACCTCCACATTTCATACCAGCCCAGGCTGCCCAGGGCCCCATCCAACCTGGCCTTGAACACCTCCAGGGACGGGGCATCCACAACGATATGTTATCTAACGAAGAAACCTGGGAGGGCATCAATAGACTTCAATGCAGAGAGCCCTCCTCCTTTTAATGTTTCTGCCTTAAAGTGAGTCTCAAAAGCTACTCAGTCACAAGTGAGAAAAAGTAGGCAGCTCAGCTGCAGTTCACTCTTCCTTCAAAAGCTGAATCTCCTCTCTTATCTGCAATTAGCCAGCCCCCATCTCATAGGTCTTGGAGGACTTTTCCTGGGGAAACCAGCATGAAAGGTCTCCTGGCCATTTTTACACTGGCATAGAAGACCTGACTGTCACCCTAATTTGTGCTGACAAAGCCACATTTCCTCCATCTTCCCTTTTGCCTTAGTCTGTGCCCAGAACAAGGTACAACTGTGTTTGGAAATGCTCAAGGAGAAAGATTATTTCAAACCCATCTCTCATTTACAAGGGAGCTCATGCATTACCAATACTGAACAGAAGCCCCTTCAGCAGGGCCAGTAGTTCCTCAGCTGTGCAGCAAGCACAGCTGTACAGCAGATCTCCGTCAGAAAAGAAGAACCAAGACAGCAATTCACCTTAGAAACGACTTCCCCCAATGCTGCACGTGCCCTTTTTGTCACACTCTGATCTGTATTGCACGCCACTCTCACTCCAATTGGAGTCTGACTACCTATGGTCCCTGGCCTTACACTTCCCTACCATAAACCACATAAGCCACTTATCAACCTGTAATCCTGGTAAAACCAAGTCATTCCAAATGAGTTTGTTCAGTCCCTCTGCCTCCTATCCTTCTGCCTTTCCAGCCTCCTCAGCCTTATTTTATGTCATCATCATAATTCAGGCACTTTTGAAATTACATTCTTCTCAAGGTCACAGCACTGAACTTAATCCCACACCATTCTACAAGCACATCGATGCTTTTACTTTCATCTGATTTATTTATCCTGTTTATTATCATAGACCAATTCAATCAGTACAGGCTGGAATTCAAACACGTGTACATTTGAATGATGCATACAAACACTCATCAAGAGATATAAGAACCGCTCATTCCTCTAACATATGGCCCAGCTTACAAGTAAGGAAGCTCATAGTGATTAATTTTTATACCTTGACTTCTGCTTGACCCCAATTTTTTTGGTTACTGGAAACCAAAGGAATTGAAATAGCGTCACGAATTCCATGGAAGAGGCTTGGACGAGGAATCTGTGTTTCTTATCCCAAGCCAGTAGGGCCACATTTTAAGGCCTTTGAGTTGACAGTTCCTTTATTAGCTTCTGAACACACAGGAATCCTAGCAAAACACCATCAAACCAAACCAGACAGTTATGTCAAGCAAATCTTCCAAACAGAACAGCATATGGAGAACTGCAAGGAAAAGCAAAGCACTAACCTCAATTGCAGTGTAGGTCAGGCATTAAACCAACCTAAACGGGATGCTGGAAGCATAATAGATCTTGGAAGCATGCTAGAAAGTGTATAGCTTTTGGCTTCCTCCTGTGAACCACTATCCTTTCTAAATATTAATGGTCAACACGATCCTCAGAAAGTTCACAACCGAGCTCTGGTGGTCTTTGAACACGGTTGGTGGTTACAGTGAAAGGAACACTGCAGATTTAAACTGATGGCAGAGGAGCATTCACAGATAGGTCCTGATTCGGAGAGATCCTTAGCAACCTTCTTTTTTTTTAATAAGCAATCACTCTTCTAATGACTCTTCTAAACCATTTCTTATCCTTGTCTTTGTTGTTACAAGTCTTCTGTTATACTGCTGCTGCACTGGTTCCTACCACATAGACTCATGACCTCCCATGTCAGGGATTAATTCAAGACCTCACTGACCTCCTGTTGACTTCAGTAGTGCCAAACTTCACCTCTGCATCCTCTCTGCCCTACAGTTACAAGCTTTTCAGGAGCCTCTTTGAGATTTTGTTTTAATATTTCACCATTTACTCACAGAGAATATTTTGGCTTCTCTATCAATCCATTTTCACTTGGTAACTCCCAGTTTGAATGCTGATTGTGTTTAGCATAAAATTAACTAAATTGCAGCCATTGGTATTTTTTGTCTGCTTCCTCCATGAACAATGTCGAGGAGATTGCAAGCTGACTACAATTCTGTTTCCCAAGCAAGAGGAAAACAGCATCTAAGAGTCCAATCAGTGCAACTTTCCTGATGTCTGCTGGGTTTTATAAGCTATATTGTACTCTAGCATTTAACAATTTCTATTCATTTGATTCACTTTGAGAAATGAATGTCATGATTGCCATGGCATTCCGCATTACAGATAAATATGGAACAGGTATAACAACAAGATGGCTCTGTTTAAAAAAACCACTGAGCTAACAAGTTATCTGCACAATACCAAAGTAGTTGTGGTTCTTTGCTCTCAAGCTTCAGTCTCTAAGTTTCATAGGGAGGCCTGCTATAGGCTGTATTTCTCAAGACCAGAGCAGCCGTGGCATTTGGCTTCCAGGAGTGTCAATATTACACACCAGCAGGCAGATTCTACTTACCAATTCTGACAGGACCCATATCCACACAAGCATGGAAGTTCCAGTACTGAGTAACACACTTTGAAAGAAATGGCCCCTCTGTCTTCACTGAAAGGAACTTTTAATACCAGAGAGGTGTCAAGGTTATGAACCAGGAGCAGAGGGAGATACTTGTCTGCTCACTAAAGCAGAAGGAAAAGCACAGCTCTTGGCCAAGTGGGGTCCACCCACCGCACAGGGAGCGCTGCCATTCACACAGAGCCTTGGGATACCAAGCAACAAAATGCCTGAAAATTACTGCTGCAACAGACCCCACAACACTACTCCTTTATAGATGCAGCAATTCACCAGCGGGCATGTCCTGAGAGCACACCACTATCGGCTCAACACAAGACCTTCTCTTCTGCAACAGCTATCTCAGAGGAGCTCACAGGAACAAAGCAAAAATTTGGGATGTAACTCAGTTAAAGTTAGAAATGTTTCTAGAGGAAGGGGAAATGTTTGGGGAACATATCGTTATTCAGAATTATCAAGGTGACAGTCTACAGACATCCAAGGCTGTCCCTGGCTACAGCAACTACCTCTAAGTAGCAGCAGTCAGGCTGGCTGAGCATTGGCTTTCTCAAGGCTCTGAGGGAGCAGCAGTCATTGTGATGGCTCTGAGCAACACTGGTGGTCTCTGCCCAGGCAAGGAAAGGGGTGAACTATAGTGGTAAGAAAGTGTGATGAATTATTGCTGTGCTTGTCATCTTTATTTAACTTTGCTTTTTACATCCAGGAGAGTCACAGTCCTTCCAAAAGAGTTGCTTTGGATTTCCTAATATTAGGAGACAGTTGCGACATTTGTCCTGCCCTGGGCCAAATTAAACCCAAAGCATTTTAGTACCTTTTCTTCTTCATAACGATCAGCCTCTTCCTTTATCTGAGAATCCCAAAGCTCATTAATAAGCTCTCACTAAAGTCTTCAGAAGACTTTCCCTGTACTGTAGCACAGAGAAGAGAAAGTAACAACCACAACACAGAATGCCTCATATTCCCAGTCCTCCCCTGAGGACAAACTCCCTCCTTCCCTCTGGTTAACCTAGGGGTCTCTCTTTAGCTTGGGTTCTTCTTTCTTGACTAAGAAAAACAGCACACACTGTTCCAGTGCTGGCCTTGTCCAGATGTTAATTCTCTTCTAATTTGCCCCGTGACACTTTTGGACCGGTGTACACTTATTTCCCAGCCACAACACATTGGTGATTTCTGTTTTTTTTCTTTCCTGAGGGTGAGTTTCCAGCTACCAGCAAACAGTACTTGCTATCTTCCCTACACGATTGTATACTAAGTAATTTTCTACCATTTCTGGCATCCTCATCCTGAGGTCACCCGGTTCTCTGTGTATGGCATTCTTGTGTTCTCCTGAGTTATGCTGCATAATGGATAAAAGCAACTACAAATCCTCTCCTCCCTTCTAGAAGCCTAAGCACAGATCAGACAGTCTAGACAGACAATACAGAGAAAGAATAACGGATTTCTAAAGATATCTCAGTATAATCCAGCTTACAATATCCAACTGCTCAGCAAGACACCAAGCACCATTTTATATCTTGTCTATTGATCACTTTGATAGAATGTGATCTTGACATTCTCCTAAGCATTTACCCAACATGTAAATGTTTGAATCACATAGAACTAATCACCAACAGGAAACCGGTGAGTGAGCTTTCTTTGAACAGTACTATAAAGGCATTGTTACAGCAGGAATTCTGCATTTGTTCAGATAAATACCAGCACATATAAGGTTTGCTATATGCTCTTCCACTGGCTTCCATAGCATAAGGTTTTGAACCTCGCTTTCATACTTGATTCACACGAAGAAGTCGGGGATATTTATCACCTTACACTGGAGGCAGACAGAGCACCACAGTCGGGGAAGGATGCAGTGCTGCCACCCGCAGCTGAATGTGGTGCTGGGACACCCCCTGCCGGCCCCACTGCCACCTCCCGACCTCAACATCCACAGGCCAAAAAAGGGGCTTTCCCTGTAGGTTGCAACTTTCAACTCAAAAAAATTAAAGCAGTACTACCAAAAAAGCTTAAATTACAAATAAAGCACACGATCAGGGGCTGTGTGGCTGAGCTAGCTGTCACCTTAGCTGCAGCATCATCGGAATATGACATTATTTCATAACGACACCCTACAAATGGGACTCAGTGACCTCTATTTAAAGTGTGCGTCATTGGGAAAGTTACTGATGGTCCTCAGAGATCTGCCAGAACCAGGTCAGCCTGCGTATATCGGGCTGGCTGGCCAAGGGCCTGCTGAACAGCTCCATCCTAGTGACGAGGCCTGGCACCAGGCCGTGGGACGCTCATCAGGGCGCGCTTGCTCTGCTTCTGGCCCCAGCGGTGGGCCAGCCTCAACGCAGTTTGCCCCTCACAGTCTGGGTCGAGGGCTCGTGCCCCACAGCTCACCAGCAGCTCGATGCACTCACAGCGGCCCATGACAGCAGCTACGTGCAGCGCAGTCCTTCCCAGTGGAGTTTTAGAGTGCACATCTGCACCTGCAAAGAAACACACAAGCGTGAGTGTGACAGGACTCACAGAAAGGGGCAATGGCACCCATGGGCTGGAGCTCACAGAAAGTCAAGTTCCAACTGCCATTGAAGGAGCACTGCCATTACTCCTGCACTGGGAGTTCTCACTGGGAGAAACCAGCACCATCCTTCAACGAGATTTAACAGGGCCAGGCTGAACCTGGGCTGGAAGGAGCACTGCTGGACAAGGTAGGATTTCTTCCTCGGTGTTCCATTTCAATTATAGAAAGCAATTAAAAGCTACGCGTTCCTTTCTTCAAGATAAGTGATCTGAGTGGACCTAAAAGGCTGTCCCTTGTTCAAATGCATATTTCTCAGGAAAGGCAAAGAGCCCGAATATCAGAGCCAAGGAAGCAGAACTTGCAACTCTACTTATATTGCAGAGACTGGTAAAGCATTGCACAAGGTCAATAAAAAGTGAACATTTTTAGATAACAAGAAAACAGCAAGAAATAACTGAGGCTCAAAAGCAAGGAAGTAAAAAATTCTAATTCCTGTTTTCCATTCTGAATTTACCTTCTTCAATATCAAACTTGTTACACTTAGCAAGGGCAGTTTTGATTGTTTTCAAGTCTACACCAGAGCTGATGGGCTGAATGCATTCTCCACCTCAAATACAAAAGTTGTGAGATAATCCAGGTAAAATTCTATAACTTGGCAAGCAGGAAGGTGGTATGCTATGCAGGTACAGCCAGAGAATAATTCTATCTAATAACATTACCGTGACTCAGGAGAAACTTCACAGTGTTAACATGGCCTCTGTGGCTGGCAACAAACAGAGCCACAAAAGCACGGTGCGCTACCCACTGCTTTTTCTGCTCCGGTCCCAGTATCTTTGCATATGGAGAGCTGCCAGCATACTCTTCTGTAACTCCCAGCTGGGCCAGCTGCAGAATAAACAGAAACCTTTTAGTCCCTTTCATAAAGATGGCCTTATTCTTTAAAAATATCAACAGTCTCCTATCTGCATGTAGAGCATACTGCATAAATCATTCTAAGTTAAGTTAAATAGCACGTGCTTGTTTTATATTGTGCTGCCCTATCTTGATTTGCCACTACCTAATGACATTTTTTCATAGCCATCCCTTAAAGGAACATTAAGCTGGGTTTTCTTTTTGTTACCGAGCTTCACAAAATCTTAAAGAAATATCTGTGTCCCTCTCTTAAGTTCACTGGAGACTGACCAGGCTCCAAGTTTCTGGGGAAAGACAACAAAGGCAGGAGACACTCGCCATGTAAGCACAAGTTCCTTAGGATCTAATTAAGACTTTAGGCCTTAATTCTTGTAGACAACTCATAAACAGAAGCTGCTTCAGGATACAGTCTTGTGCCTCATGCTGCTGTTCTTCTGGAGACGGCACTTCCAAGCTGGACTAAATCTTTAACACTGCACCATAGCCTTCTCACCTAGTAAGAGGAAGCACATTAACAGAGCAGCTGCACAGTTATTTCTTTGAGGATTTTTGTTGTTAAATATATTTGAGAGTCAAAAGTCTCAACAATTTTCTTGTGGGGCTCTTAATACATCTTTTATTTCAAAGGAGACCACTGCCTTTGGCACATCTTTCTGCCTGTACTCTGAGAGGGAAGATTCTAATACACAGGGAACTTAAAACATGGAGAAAAAACACTTTGCCCAATGGCAAAATGGAAACTGTTTGTGGCATGAAGAACAGCTGCTTACCAGTGAACTGCAACACTACACAACAGTTAATGACAGCAAGTGAAGAATCCTGCAGTATCAATTGGCAATGGTTGGGGAAATACAGAGGAACAGAATATAATTAGCCAAGTTGGAATTTGGCCAGGACAACAGCGATAATGGTTCTTTATGAAAGGCACCAAAGGATATTTCATGATCACATCTGTTTGGGCCTGAAGGTTTACAGTACAAATCAGAGCACCTCGCTTTTCTGCTGAGACAACACTTCAGTCCTAAATCAAGAAAGCAGCATGTCCTCTATCAGAGAGCCACGGAAACTATTTGTTCTGCAAAAAAATTAAGGCTGTCTTACTAATCAGGCTTGACAGCATTGCAAACTGAAGGCAACCTGTAAGCTTTCAGAAGGTAAAGTGGAAGGGATGCGAAATGTTTACTGATCCTTGATTTTGAATCTGCTACAAGCTTTGAAAGAGCATCAGTTCCCATTCTTCCTCCATGGTCAGTATTGCCAGAGGAGGATGGATTAAGGAAGAGTTTCTGCCTCAATTTCATAATACGAACAAGTCACTCAGCCCCTCTTGAATGCCTGAAAAGAAATAATCCAAAGCCTTCCCCACTCTTTTCTCCATGAACTCTTAATTCATAAAAGCACTTAAGATCATCAGCAACACACTTCCAGCATTTCTACAGACAGCACCCCACCATTCACAGAAGCAATGGAACCAACCTTCATCGTGTCTCCTTTTGCAGCAGCTGCCACGAGATGCCCCCAGCCATCTTGTCTCCAGATGCGCATTGTAATTGTTCCACCAGGGACAATATCATTGTCCATAAGCATTGAATCATCTAGCAGATCTACTGAAGGGAGTTATAAAATAGAAGCAAGTCAGCGTACCCTCAGAGATTATGACAAATGTAAACCATAATAAATAGATGGTGAGTGAACAAGCAGATAAAGAGACACTATCAATAACCTTCAAGAACAACAGAGGTTACAGGTTCTTACTTTCATCCAGGTAGTGAAGCCGCTGGAAATGAAAGGGGATCCCAGTCAATAATTCTAAATCAGACTTAAGCTGCTTCAGAGTCAAGTCATTCTGGCACTGAGGTAATGAAAATATCTCATTAGTTTCAGCTAGCCTGAGCTGGATGCTAAGGATCTGCAGAGGCGGGGAAGACCTGGGCATGCAGTTGTTACTGACTGGGAAAGTTTAAGGCTTTCCTCTTAACAAAGGTTGGTACCATTATAAGGACAGGGGCCTAATACCAGCAGTAATTCCTCCCTTCCCTTAACACTCCCCCTATCATCAGGATGGATGTCACGAGGGATAGACTGCCCTGTATATCACTAGCATGTTACAGTATCCATGCAGCATAAACTGACATCACAAAAGTACAACCTGCTTGTGTGATGTAATAGCCTGCATGAACAAGGCAAGAGAACATTACAGAAAGTAACGCACCAAGATGGTAGCAGAAGGATTTCTTTGTTCCTCACCATCTCTTGATTTTCACTAGGATGACAAACTTACTTGGAAGATCAGCAGTAAAGAAACAAAGTAATTACTCAAGTACACATCTAAGCCACCCATATTTCGCATTCCTGTTCTCTTTGTTCAAGTTCAGGTCACATTATACACATTAACTTGATGTGTCCTAAAAAGAGCACACGGCTGTTCCATTTGTTTCCACTTTAAGTACATAGGTTTCTCCTGTCTTTACTCAGAGCGAGGAAACGCTTTAGGAGGAGGTGCAAGGGCTGCTCATTCCCTTCATTTTTACATCATGTTAAATCTTGCAGAGAAAAAAGAAGGGGAGAGATCACAGTTCTTTTGCAACAGTTGGCAAAAGCTCTAGAGCAAGGGATGGAACAGCCAGCGTCTGAAACAAAGGGATGACTGCAGCAGCAGAAGATACAGAAGACTCCTGATATGAGAAGCAAATCCAACCAGCCAGGTGGTGATTACTCATTCCCCCCTCAAAGTCTAAAAGCTTCATAATCATTCATTTATGCAGGATGTCTGAGAGCAACATCACACTAAAAGGAGTCCAGAATGTTGTTCCTAACTAAAGTTTGATAGGATTTAATCCGAACGCCACTCTCACCCAACACATCCAAAAGCCTTTTCCACTTAAAATATATCTTGTTAGAGCTTCAGTTCTGACAGAATCTAAGTTTGAAAGTACTGCTGGCATGCTTGCTTTGAGGAGTAAGTGCTGAAAGCTCCTTCAAATCTCTGGACATCTAATGGATTTTTTATTACACATCATGATGAATTCCAAATGACGCTGGTTTAAAGAGATGATTGTACTTATAGTAGGGAGATGTTTCAGTAACCAAAGGAATACATTCTTATCCCACTCACGACAAAAGTCAGTTACCACAAGTTGATTTATAAAACAGTCACAGATTTTATTGAGATAAATACAAATAGAAAGTTACATAGATTTTCTATTCTGACAAATGAATGACACTTCCAGAGTGTCTCCATTTAGCTGGGTTCTGAACAACACTGTGTACAGTCACACCTGCCGCTAGGGCAGCATCCCCCAGATGCCAAGTGTACATCATACATAAGACTACCAGTGAGTTTGAATTCCAAGCAACATGACTAACATGCTTTGGATTACAAGTGCTTGATAATTTCCTGTAACAGTCAAGCAATATTGCACCCACTAACGTTATTTTCATGTTCCTTAGCTAGAAATGCTTTAAAGTGATATTCTTACTGCTTTTGTGGAAGTGGATCAACTACCTAACTTTGTTTCATCTGGCTTTTAAAATACATACTTTTTTGCATAATTTAAACCCAGAGAATTGTATGTTAACACACAGCTTTACTCATCGTCGTACATTTGTCAAGAACAAGATGTAAAGTGCGGTCTTTAGTCATGCTGAAATCACCTCTAGTAGAAAATAACAACAAAAAGGCAAACCTTGTAAAGGGTAAACCTGCATTAACAGACCTGCACATTGCCTACAAAAAGAAAAGACATACCCAAAAGCTATGGTGTCCTCCATTAGTGCATGCAACCGTAGAGTTTAAACCAACTTTTGAATGCTCTGCTGAAATCTTATCATTTGGAACAGATGTGATTTCCAGAGCTAGAGAGGTATTAAATACTGTCAAAAACAAAGATCTTTATTTAGTTTTTAGTGAACTTCTACAGATGGCTTATTGTTTATATATATATTAACTAAAAATTCTTAATTAACACTAAGCAAACATGCCAAAACACGAAAGCTTGTGTGTTTTTCAGTGGATTATTGCAAGGTGACAAAACATCATCTAACAAACAGAAACCTGGGCTGTGTCAATGTTCAACTTCATGTACATTACAAACATACTTACATATACACACAAAAGTTTTGATCAGTGCTGAGAAATTTAATGAGCTGATAATAGAAAAACAGAAGTAAAACCTTATCAGAAAGGCCTTAGAAAATCTGAACTGTTATAAAATACCAGTATAATGCCAGCATTAGAAAAAGATATTAGAACTAGAAAAAATTAACTTGAAGAATCTTTGTTAAGAAATTACAATAGTAAAAAGTCTGTAGTGAAGAACCATTTAAAATCATTAAAAAAATTGTAAAAAATTAAATGTAGAATGCTGCAGAATTTACAGCTTATACTGTTTTGTAAGAGCAGTGATGGCAATGGAACATTTCTGCCTTTACCTTCCAGAAGTAATGTGGACTCACAAGGAAACAATTTATTACAAATACTGTACATTATAATACAAGACTAGTTAGATAAACTTATACAAAACTGTACCCCTAAAAAATACAGCAAGTCGGTTCCGCAGCTGGGCTCTGTATCTCAGACATGCCACAACTTAAAAAATAGTTTAAAGAAGTGAAATAAGAGGACAGAAAGATCTCCACAGGTCTACTGACAACGAGTTAGCGGGTACACAAAGTAACTTACTGCATGAAACCATTTTTCTAATACTGAGAACTTTTTCTTCTTGAGCAGGACAAACTACCAAACCAAAGCAAAGAACCTCTTCTTGTTTCAGGCCCTGATGTAGGTTTGGAGCATGACAGAAGACAGCATCCACCAAGAAGTACCAGCTTTATAATTCTGCAAACTAGTCAGAAGCCATCAGATCAATGGAATTTTGTTCCATCTGTATACTGTCTTCTGAAACACCTGTCTAAATCAGCAAAGGGCATGTCCTGCTCAAGCTTAAGGATCTCAATAGCCTATATTTGATGTCTGCCTCTATACTTACCATATAATAAACAAAAGTTGTGGAGCAAACTGAATTAACACCTTTGCCCTGAACACTTACTACTTGGAGTTTCTCCAGAACTTAGATGTCCTCTATGTCTTATAAAAAAAGTAACAGGCTGATAGGGATCTGAACATTGGCCCACTTAACAGTGCTTTTCAAATGAAGCAGGCATGAAATAGACCTGTAAAAAAGCTTAAGCCTGTAAAATTCTGTAATATCCTTCTAAAGACAACACACATGTAGTAAGAACTGAATCCTTTCGTTGAAGGGAACTTCACTAGGGTAGAATAAGTAATTTTCAGCTTGGGAAATTAACAGCCTCTCTACAGCTCCACGCACCAGCATAACGGAAGCAGGGTTAACACCTCTGAGAGCAGAGTTTAGAAATAAAGTAACAGAAAAGTCACAAAAAAAACGTCAGAGCTCTGAGCTTTGAAAAATATCACATTATGTTAAAGTAAAAATGAACCGTGCCTTCCCTCCAGCAGAATAACTACTTTATACAATGAAATGACTGAGCTTTTTTCCACTGATCAGAATTAAATTCTTCATCCTTTTTTGTTAAAATTTAAGAGCTATTCACATATATACAATTCCTCCAGTTAAAATAAAATGCAATACTTCAAACAATACAAAAGCTACAATAAAACAAAGGAAATAACACCTTCAGGTAAATTTGCTATCATCAAGTTGTAAGATTTAGAAAATAATACAAACTTACAGCAAGCAAACAACTACTGGAACTGCTCTGTTAAAAAAAGAAATGTGATTTCCAATGACACTGAAAACAAAGTACGTGTAAGAACTTCCATACAACACCAAACTGTGATCTAGCCTGCAGTTACCAGCCACATTTACGAGGAAAAAATCCAAAAATCAATTGCTCAAAAACAAAGGTAAAAAACAGTTGTAGATGAAAGGTGGTCACGGAATGAAGACTGCGGCAATTCTCAATAGGCCCTTTTGAACTCAAGAAGGCAAGAAGTTTTTGTTTGTCCACCTTATTCATACTAACCACGAATGCTGTGCAAATAATCATTTTGATGTTCAGAGCTTACTGGAGAAGAACATACTAGTTTGGTTTCTCAGTCGGAGTACTGTCCATGTTGTTCTGTTTTAGTTTAATGGTAGCAAAGAAGGACACATCTTGATCTCTGTCAGACTGCAAAGCTAGAATGGTCTCCTCCGCAGCTTCTAGATGAGGATTGCCAACACTCTTAAAATAAGCTAGAATAAGGGGAGAAAATGAGAATTTTAATCAAAGCCAAAAAGAACTTTTTAAACCACAAGGCATACACAGCACAGAAATACAGAGAAAGCTAAGAATATATGGGGTATCTCATCTCATTTATAGACTCTGTAGAGACATTACAGCAAGCTAAGGAAACCGATAGAAATACGCAGCTTCTCATTTATCTTACTGGGTACGTGAAGTATTTCTAATTCCTAAATGGAAGCAAAAAGAAAGAGGCCCAGGAAGCTGCAGCTATGCAGTGTTTCACAAAACACTCTCCATAATTTTAACTGAGAAAAAATAGAGGAAATTTCTGTGCCTTCCTTTGATTAACCAGAGATCAGTGGATTTTGTTTTCTAAGGAATGATAAAACATGGGAAACCATAGCAGCACAGCAAATGACATTATTTCCTACTACAATTGTTAGCTTGAGACAGAAACAAAGCAAAATGTTTCAGAAAGAGGTACAAAGCTTCACTTGGAGTACCAAAATAAAATATACTTAATTCAAAATGAATGCAGGAAATAAAACAAGAGTATCTAAGATGATATTTAACATTTTGAAATAAAAAAATGTATTTGTCATAAGCATTACAGATACCAAAAATAAACACATGCAGTAACAGGGAGTAACAGCATTACTTCCTGCTATAAGCAAGTATGTGACTGCCCCCTAGTGGATGACGTACTGCATTTGATGTACTACCCATGCCAATTTACAGCCCTTTATGGATGATGATGATGAACAATCACTCCAAGTCAAAAAAGTCACTATTATACATGTGTAAATTCAGATTTAGGAATACAGACTTAAGTGCAATATCCCAGATTACAAGGTATGATTGTGCTTTCAGTATAAGCAGAACTAAACAAGTTTTTACCAGTCAAGCAAGCCAATTTATGAGCAACTGCACTGGCAGATGAAGGACAACATTCATGAGACATCAGCCCCTCCAGAGGAAGTTATGACCATACCTTTCTCCAGTAATGTCTGCCTTAGAGCCTTGGCGAGCAGAACCCTTACGTTTGGCACAGGATCTGAAGCAAGACTTAAAAGACTGGGGAGTAAGTGTTCAACAAACTGATCAACGGGCATACATTCTTCTTCTACCACAGCCTACAAGATAAAAGCAAAAAATAAGAGCAAGATTTGTGTTAAAAAGACCGTTTTTGTCATTTTTTCCTATCTTGTCCTTAATTTTGCCTGAACATTCAAGAAGGTCAATGATGTAAGCTCTTGTCCAATCATGTCAAAGTAGGTATTACAAAATGTTTATAACACACTAGGACTTACCTCCCATTTGGCCCCCAAGGATGCCAGAAAAGACAAGGATCAGTTTTTCCAGCAGGAGGCATAGCACAGAAGAGGTGACAGTTTCAAAACTGGACAGCCATTCACTATCACCAAGGCCAGAGCAATTTACAGAACTTTAAAAAATTCTGGATTCCAGATTTCAGCTTCGACCACATTATTGGAAAGCCTCAAACTGGCTCCAAATTGAATTTACATATAGCCACAGAGAATGAAAATTCCAACCTGACAAATGAAGGCAAAAGCTTGTCTTCCGACCCACTTGGAGCAGTGGCGAAACCTCACTACGAGTTCATTAATGAAATTTAATCCCAGTGCATTTGCATTGTTTGCATAGAACTTCTGTAGTATTGCTACAACCTGTGAAGCAAAGGAAAGGGAGGAGAAGAAAAAAAAAAAGAAATGAGACCTGTTGTAGCCCTCAGGAAAAGGAGATTGTTGTATTTGCATCTTACAAAGAGAAAACAAGCATATACAGCGTCATCAGCTCTGCTTACAGGATTTATAAATTATTACGCTTATTCTGGAGAAAAGACTTCTGCAGAGAAAGCACAAGTTGAGCTAAACCAAAACCAACCAGTTTGAAGGAGATCCACCGAACTTCTGAAACTTTATCGGAGCAGAGAGTCAGTGCAATATGTCTTAAGTAGTCATAGACATCATTGGGATTGTAGAGTTCCAGTATCAGGATCAGCTGCCTGAAACAAATAAGCAATCGAGTCACACAAGTGCACCACTAACCTGCTTCAACACTGACTGTCAGAGGTAAGGAAGGATCATCCGGAGCCTTGAAATCACCATGGTTATTATGAAGCACTTGAACAGATCTTCTCTTTAGAAAGGTACATACACATATCAAAAGAGGCACGTGCTTTATTCAATGAAGCAGCGCAAGAGAAACTTTCACCCCAACTAGCTGTACAAATGCATCAAAATAACAAGAACTACAAATGGAAGTAGAATAAGAAGTTTCTTTGCAACTTCAGACCAGTATCAACTGCCTTACTGCAAAGTAAAACTGACAGATTTCTACAGAAAATTAAGGCTGTGTTTCAGAAAATGATTTAAATCCAGGAAACTGCACAGAGCTCACTTCAGTCACACCAACTACGCTCCTGCAGCCATCAACAGACCAACCGCAAAGTAACAGCAGTCTCCACTAGATGTCAGAGGACTGCTGTACAACTGAGCTGCACCACAGCGAGATTTAGTTTCTTGAGTTAAACTACAGAGGGAGAGTACAACCTCAATATCACAAACAAAGCTATGAGATAAATAGGAAGGCCACTTTTCAGCTGCAAACAGTATTTACTAACATTCTTTGGATACTTCAATTATCAGTAAGGCTTGCAAGAAAAAGAATTGAAGAACTGGGAGATGTCACTTATCTCAACTATATCCCCAGCCATATGGAAATACCAAATGAATAATGTTTCTAAGAATAGGCTATATATCTGAAGGATAGCAAACGAATGGAATCATTTTTCTAATACATTTCCTTAACTTTACAGACAGTCCAGAACTGAGTAAAATCTGAATAGCATCTATCAGATTGTCTTACTTCAAAAGCTACATGCAAGTCAGATCTCCACTTGATACGTGACAGGCATTCAAGCTTCTATCATGCTTGATTACAGTACAATTTGCATGTAAGAAAGTAAGAAAAGATGCTAGTTAGGATTACTGTCCACTAACTCCTTAACATAATTATCTATTTCCAAGTCAGTAATGTACATGAAAATTCCCATACTCTGCCAACTCGTAACGAAACCTCCAGTTCCTGCTGTTATCAGTCACCACAAATTCCTGAAGTTGGTAAAGATATTCTCGTCTCTTGTCCGCATGAAGTAACTGAAAGAAAAGCAATACTACCATGAAACTAGTGAAGTTAAAAGCCCTGGTGCATTCCTCTATTAACATCTGCGTGCCTTCTCCCACTTGAAAGCAAGGCTATCCACAAGATACTGAAAATTGTGCATAGCCAGCCAAGTACCTGGACAGGCCAGACAACGACATCCAAAAAAAATAATGCAACTCTTCCCTTCTGCAAGGATCTCTGACAAAGCACCACCTCTAGGCATAATAATTACCAATCAAAAACTACACATTTTTGCTTTATGCAGCAGACCACAAAAATTTGCTCCCTTCTCTCCCAGCCCACAAACACAAGCTGCTAGTGGTCCAACTTGTCTGCACAAAGTCCTAATTCCTTCCCCGTATCAGGAGCATTTACAACCACACTTACAGAAGAGTTTTCAGTTTTGATATTTTATTGGGCTATAAGAGAGAAATGGCAGTGTAGTACAAAACTTAGCTTGTACAATTAGGTATTGATGACTGTATCTCAAACTAAAACACATTTTTTTTTTAAACTCAATTATAGCTTCTTGAGAAGTGACATTATGCTTTTACGCTTTCCTACCTTTAGAAAGTCATAGAGATGTTTGAGGACACCAATGCGCACTTCATCAAGATCTTTCAGGAAACCATTGAAAATTGGCACCAGATCAGCAGCCGTTAGCTGATCCCCCAGAATAACTGCCAGCTCATGTATAGAGAAAGCCAACGTTCGACGTACTTTCCACTGCAAACAGTTTAGGAAGGCATATAGATTAGGCACAATCCTCAGAAAACAAGGAGACAGCCTTCAAATACACCCATGTGAGGGACTGAGAGAGCAGAAGCAGCAGGGCAAGCTGCACAGCAGTAAGAAGTGTCAATTACATCTATGGTCTGATTTAAATTCTGATTTGTTATTTTCAGTCTACACTTAATCTCTTACTATTATAACTTCAGTGCAGTAAACCAACAAAAAGAACTACTCAAAACTCTGGTTTGAGAAGACTTTTTCATTTGTTTGGTTTTGCTTGGTTGTGTTTTTTGATCTGTTTTTACCTGCACATCTGAGGCCAGTGTCTCATAGGTATCTTTCAAGCAGTGCCAGTTTTGCCTACCCAGCGTTAAGGCCACTCCAGGAAGACTGTATGCACAGTGCTTGGCTATTTCAGTATCAACCGTCTGGGCTCGAGCAGGGTCAGTCATGGACAAGTACTGGTCTAGTAAAGGTTGAGGTATGATATCCTGCAGAGCAAGAAAGCACATGAGAAACACACATTTTCCTTTAATTTAAAATCAGTAAGAAAACATTCCTGTTGTGCTACAGTATTCTCCTGCTACCAATTAGTTGGCATCTAAATTAAACCAACAGCAACCCCGTTTTGTGGGTTAGCTTCACAAACTGTAAATGACTAGTTATTTGTCTTCCCATTAAGATACACCAGTCACCAACGAACAGTAAATACTACTTTATCAACATGCTACTTTAAATCAAACTGAAAATGCATTCTTCACTGAAGACAAACAATCAACCCAGTGAAAAGTACAGTTAACTCCTACCTTTGTTGCAGATTGCCTCTACCCAATAGGCACAGCAGGTAAGACTGTTTACCTGAAACAATTTTTCTAGTTTTCAGATTTAAAATAAATTTCTCCTCCAATGCTCAGAGCATTGCTTCCCATTCTACAACTGATTAATTGCAAAAGCTAACACTGTGTTAAAGATAAGACGAACTGTGTTTAGTACTCAGCTAAAGCAGGCATTACGTTAGTTACCTGTAACTTTGACTTGTCATCTTCAAAGGGCGGATGATTTTCCTGCTCTTTCTTTAAAAATGCACTGGTTCCTCTGCGATCTGAGTCCTGCAGAAGCACAAACTAGCTCATGAAATCAGACAGACTTAGCACCGTTTGCAATATTTCAAAGCATCCCACTAAGAACAAAGCAATTCAGATACAAAAGAGCCTTTTATAAACAAAACCTTGTAAAGGCAAAGCCTTGCTCAGTGTGTTTATACAAGTGCAAAAAGATAATGGTTGAATACTAAAGACAAACAGCATTAAGACTGCAATAACAAAAAGGGGAATGGTGCTTAGGTTTACCTACAAAAACAAAGATCCTTTAATGCAATAAACTCAACATTTCATTCAGATTCTGAATGGCTGCTTGTACTGTATTTTTTATTCTTGGATTGAAATTAAATATCAAACAAGGTAGCAGAGCAGACGCTTCAACTAAATCATGGAGATAAATGTGTAACCTCTTTTGGGGAAAAAAAAAAAAAAAAAAATCACACACCTCTCTCCAGATATGAAAACTGGGAGAACTAAAAGGTTTAAAGGACCAAAAGCACAGGGAGTCTAAACGATCACACAGTTTGGGTGTTGGGCTTTTTAAGTTTTAGTTTGTTTTTACAATTGTTTGTACAGTTTTTAAGTGCAGTTTTTGTTCATAAATGAAGTTTTTTTTTTTCTTTTCCTTTATTCAAAATTATTACCAGAAATACTACTAAGGCACAAATAATTCTGCAACATGTACATTACGATCAAGAAATTGTAACCAGGAACTGTGTAGATGTCACACCTGGTTCAGCCTTCTGTCTGCAGATAAAAAGACTAATTTTCAATTTATTGCAGAAAGAAGTGAGACTGTACTTGGTACGTTTCACATGAAAAATCCTTCAAGGCTGCCACAAAACTCCCAGATTCTCTGTGAGTATGCAGAAATAATAACCCTCAATAGTTTTATTTCGGTCTTAAAATAAGCAGCAATACTCGAGGCCTTCAGGCCAGAAGTGGGTTGATGTCACAGACTACATAAAAACACTACTTCAGCTGGTAAGAACTCCTATCAGCCATGGAGCACAACGCATACTTACTGTGCTTTTCAGTATACTGGTAGTGGGCTGCTCACTGATGCCATCTTGGGACACAGAGGATGAAAGAGTGTCTTCCTCCACCGGGTTGCAGGTTGCATCTGAATCAGCTGTTTGATCTGAAATGGCTTTGTTCTGAAGTTCAGCACTGCTCTCTTCCATTTTTCTGGTCTCACAATCCCCAACAGAATCAAACTGAGCAGCTCTGAGAGCAGCAGACAACACTTGGACCTGAGCTGTATAAAGCAAAAGAGACCATTTAGTCTCTTTTCTGCACTTAAAAGAATTAAGCTTGTAATTACTTAATCTGAAGGAATAAAAAGAAGTCCAAACTAAGCTTCACATGAACAGTATACAAACACTTGATATTTGGAAGGCCTATTACTCTTCCACAAAACCTTCACATTAATATATCCAAACTGTTGCTCTTAATTTATGTTTTCAGCAGAAGCATCTACTAATTTCTACTACTGAAAGATATTCCTGAAAATCCCTCATGAAGTACCACAGCATATCAGCTCACATCCCATTCCTCACCACGTCAAACACATTCATACAGATTCTCATACAGATTCTTTTTTAATATTCTTGAATTTTAATGCCTTTTCCAGGCAGCTGAAAATGCATTTAAAACATTTTTTTATAAATTCTAGCTAGGGAAGGAAATCAGTCAAACCACTTCTAAACTGGTTAGCAGAAATGGATGGAAAATAAAAGGTCAGGTTTACCACTGACCAGTATCACCAGTTAGCTGTGGACAAACTGTACTGTTAAGGTGCACTGCTTCTATGAACAGGAAGTTACTCATTGTTCACAATGCAACAAACTTTGCAGCAGCTCTATTTGCACACACCTACAGCAAGCATAGTCTCAAGACACAACAGAGGATAATTTAAAGGTGAAGAATATAGAATACTTTGGAAATTAGGGAAACATTAGAATTGATAACAGGCATATTTACAAGTTAATTCACTGCAACACTCAAGACACTCAGTGGAATGAGAAACTTGGCTGATTAAGGATGACTGACTTGTCATATATATCTCATCACCACCAAAAAGCAGCCAAGGATTTTTGTGAAGATGAGGATCTGCTGGGAGAGAATGTTATTTTGTTAGTCACACCTTGAACATCTGGATCATCGATGTGCTCCTGTAAGCTTTCCAGAACTTTCTTTATTTCACTACTAGCAACACAGTTATTACACGGCACTGAGCAGCTGTCTTTGTGCTTCTCAGTCTTGAACTGAAGCAACTCCAGATCCTGACTTATATCAGGCAGCGGAGGACGCCAGTATAGGAAAGTATTAAAGACATCCTCAGAACACTGTAGCCTTGAGGTAATTCCAGGGAAACTGATGTCCTTAGCGACCTCTACCACACCAGCACCAGCTCCATCATCCTGAGACAATCTAGACGGATCCTCTCCAGAACTCATACAGCAATCTGAACTTGCTTCCCACGTGTCTCTGTTGAGGTTCTCAATGGACAGTGGCACATTAACTTCAGCTGAAGTCTCCTCAGTTGATGACTCTGATTTGATTTCCATTGGTTGTTCCGAACTGATAACAAACACACAATTATCCATATAAAATATTTATAACAATAATTCCTCAGTGAAATACTCCAGAAAAAATAGTTTCAACTACAGAAGCTTATTTTCTCTGCAGAAAGACAGAAAATGCTAGTACTATGCTTTATTTCTCCAGTTTTCCCTTTATCTTCCTTTGAAGCCATAAAAATCAATTACACTTCAATAACGTGGCTACACTCAGACAGACACACATGCACAACTTCGTATTTCACACCTTTCCTGGAACTATTTTCAAGATTTTTAGCCCAGCAGCTAAAAGAATTACCTTCTTATTTCTCCCTTCCCCTACAGCACATCTTCCCCATGATTTTACCTGCATGATGCAGCATTTGCAGTCGAGGCAGTTACAGTTATATTGTTGCTTGGTTGACAGGAGTTGGAATTCACATCTTGTGCTGATGGTCGGATGCTCAGTGTCCCATCTTCTCGAATGTAGAGTCCAGCACTTGAAGGATTTGCAAAAGTAGAAATAAAAGGGCCAAGAGACTGAAAAGCTGCCTGACGAACCTGGCGTAGGAGAAAGACAACATTCAGGATTCATGCAGCTCCTGTAGAGTTAATGCTGAAAACAAAATTAGGTTTGAAGTTGTTTCTTACTATAACAGCTTCATTTAATACCAAATATAACCAATTAACAAGTAAGTGGCATCTATACAAAGAATATTGTATATTGTTAGAATATTAAACGCTCATCTACAAACATGGCAGGGCTCTCACTGCAGACTTCTATGAATACATTTAACGAAACCAATCTATTCTCTGAATAGATTTTAGAATAGAATTTCTATCAATGTTTTTTTTTATAAGTAACAAAAGAGAGGTAAAGCAACTTAAAATCTTTTTAGAGAAGCTAAGACTTTACTAGATTAGAGTCTAATCCCAGCAAACTCTGTGTGGAGAACTTACAGTGTGCTTCTGACTTGTCATTATTTGTGTACGACCTGCCTGGGGGGACACACCAGTGACAAAGTGAGTTACTTACCCATCTACAGGTGTCACTAATAAGACTGATGAAGAGCGGGGACAGTTTGCTTCTGCGGACCTCTGGAGATGTGGTGTAAGACACTGCCATAAAGCATTCAGCACAAGCTTTTCTCATGCCCCAAACGCTATCAGAACAAAGCTCAAAGAACTTGGGAATCTGCCAAAAATAAGCAAAACCAAGACAAATTGAAGACTAAGCAAAGACTGCAGCAACTCACTATCAATGTATTTTCTTTGGAACTGGAGACAATGAAAACTCACAGAACAAATGAGTGAATGAGGACAGGTTAAAAGTAGTTCTTCCCAGTTTCTTCAGCTAATACATATTTCCCATTTACTTTTATTAGGACTTTATGTATAACCACATGCACTAGAAAATATAATTTCAGGAAAAATCAGGCATTTATAACTCGATTGTTCATCTAGTTCAGGGAAAAGAAAAAGAGCCAGTAGTTCAAAAGTATGCATGAGCCATCAATCATATTTAAAAACATTTTGCAAAACAAGAGCTGTTCATTTCTGCTCAATTCCAGTTCTGATAAACAATTGCAACCAAGCCTTATACAAAACCATTTCAAAAATGCATCAACATAGATTACAGGAAAAGACCTCACTACTAAACTTTATGAACTGACAAATACATGTGTTGTAAATGGATTTGGATTTTTCTCTTTTCAAACATACCAGGAGTCTTTCTGTGGCTTCTTGCCCAACTGCATTACAAATGTCACCAAAATTAGCTGCACAAATCTAAAGAAAAAAAAGTCAGTAACAACATTCTGGACTTTTCAGGTGCTTTAGTTTCATCATGAACTTCACCACTTACACCCAGTAACAACTGCACATTTGACTATTCAAATTTCAGCCACGTAACTATATCCTGTAACATTAAGTCACCCCAGATAAAGACTCAATAGAGCAGGCTTCCGTAAACCACATGTCTTTGAAATCAATAGTGAAAAGTCTCCTGCATTGTGAAGAGTTTCACCTGCTTCAGTAATAATTAAAAGGGCCTAACAAGCCTACTGCAAGTTCAATGACTTTGAACACCAGCTGTCAAAAATAAAGCAGACTAAAATACGATACGAGGGTCAGGACTTAGGTGTACTGACAGAACTATCTTTGCTGGCTTAAGTGTTTTGCTGAAGCAAAGTTTAATCAAGGTCTCAAGTTAGTGCCACTTACAGTGCATTAAATTACAAATTCTATAATTAAGGCAGGAAAGGACATTCATTCATGTTGCACAAAAAAAGTAGCTGAAATCTAAAATCAATTAACGTGATTTATTTACCGCAAGTCAGAATTATAATGCTCTAAGGCAGGTCACGTTCCAACAGCCACAGCTTACCTTAGGGTCCAAACTGAAGTTCTAAATGACCCTTAAATGTACTGAACTATTTTAAGGCTTCATTCTGTGAGTTTCCTTTGTACTTGATCATGACTCAGAAAAATCTCACACTTCTGAAACTTCTCTGTTCAATAATACCAAGTTTTAAAGGAGGACGAATGTCTCAAATCCCTACTATTTCTGAACTCCTGGTTTGGAAATATGATCAAGTAAGTTGTGTGCATCAAAGAACTGACCATGGCGAATTAAGTACTGGTTGTGAAATACTATTAAATGGTGCCAGACTTGCTATTCCCAAAGGACTGTTACCTATTTCTTTACTGAACTTCAGAAACTACAGCCATTCCCAGAAGTGAAAAGTATTCTGCTAAGAACCTTTCAAATTTCATCAGCAAAGTTATAATTTAATTCTTCAGGCAGGCATTTGAATAACTGCATATACACACATTCTTTTGCAGTTGAAAATACACCAACCTTTCGGACTTGAAACAATTTCCCATCACTACAAAGCTCACAAAAACGAGGAAGTAGCAAGTGCTCAACTGTTCTTCTGCTCAGCATAGAAGCCATTTTACAGATTATCTGAAATCAAGAAGAGAATATGCGGAAGGACAAGAAAATCAGAAAGCTTATAAGCAAAGTCCCAAACTGCTCCTAAAAATTAATTACATTTTTTAAGCTCTCAATATAAGGTATCAAGTCCCGACCCTGCACAAATTCTTTGAGAACTTCTGTTTTTCCAGTGGTGTTCAACATTACAAATGACTAATAAACTTACAGGGTCAAGATCTAGCAGCTTAACAGACAAGCTATGGCTCCAGCTTCAACTGCATCACTACAGCAGTTCTGCAATTTGCAACAGAGCAACTCATAAACAGAGAAATACAGCAAACTGAAATAGTGATGGTATAGAAAGTTCAAGTTCCACAATTAAAGTAGAGCTCTTAGGCTTATTAAAGTACTGCACAAAAGTTGTCACAAATACATTCCAAAAGAGCTTTATAATAACACTGATAAAAAAAAGAAAATAAAAGCAATTAAAAAAAGCCTAACAAGGTAAAGCTACAAGCTTTCTTTCAAGTTCACTCACATTCACAGCTTCCACCTTGTACTCATCATCACTGTCAGGAGCAGAGAGGTCCAACAGAATTGGACACACCTTGTTTTCAATGTCACTCTGAGAAACAAGGTCTTGTTCCAAAAGTATGAGCAGCGCTTCTTGACCCGCCTTTCTAACCTGTTAACGTGAATGAACAGAAGCCCACAGCTGTAAGAACAACGTTTACTGGTGAGAGAGCCACAGGAGGTACGTTTCCATTGAATACAAGGGCACAAGTTAAAGAAACAGGAAAAAAATTAACAAAAAGCTAAAAATAAGTTTGTTTTTTTTTAAAAGTTTAACACTATAAATAATTAGTAATAAATAACAAATGTTAATAGAATTGTTAGATGCCCTTGTATCAAATTCTGAGGAGAAGCCAAAATCTGAAGTGTAAGTCAGGATTTGACACAACGTCCATGTGCTATCAGGTAAATCCTACAGGCTCCCCACTAAGGGAAGGAGGAAAAAATAAGTATACTCAGACTTCCTTAGCAAACTGTTCTGCAGTCAATAAACACAGAGTGCTACAGAAGAGCTCGATACCAATTAACAGGGAATTTCTTGCTATCTTTATTCTCATGCTTCAAGATTACCAAACCACAGCAACGTTTCCAGATATTTAACTCATGCAGCCTGTTTTTCCTACCTGGTTGTTCACATCTGTAAGGTACCTCACTACTATGGGCATGAGGTATTCAAAAAATGCTGCTGGGAATTTTGGTCGACTTTCTTGCAGAAAAATGGCAATTGGAGGAATCTGTTCCATCAGCTCTGTGCGAACAGTCGGCTCTACCAACAGAAAGAGCAAGTTCAGAATGGAGAACCTTAAAAAGGCAGGATTTCATTTTGGTTTAATGTTCACAAAATGGACAAAAACGAAAAGACTCAAAACACACAAAAATGTTACCACTGAGATTGCTGGTTTCTAAAGGAAATAAATAGAATGACCTCACACACATCACCACGGACCAGAATTACAAGAATTAAAACAAATGCATTCAAACCTGCATCTTCAGAGAGCCTGACCACAATTTCCATTACAGTCAGGAAATCTTCCTCATTACTGCTGAAATCTCGAAAGACATCCAAGAGACCTCTGGCAATAATCTGCCTGCGAAGAGACAACATGTTAACTGCCTTAATGTCTTGTCAATGACATGGGTGGAACATGGGAGGATCTCAGCAAAACCAAACAGGCACCTTAAAAAACAAGATCAAGATCTACTCTGATCAGACATACAAGTTATACAATTTTGCCAGACTCCAACAAAAGGAAGATGGAGTCCAAACACGTTATTGAGATGACCAACAGATTAAACTACTTCTTATGGAAAATATTTTGTAACAGCTTGTTTCTCAAACAGACTTTCCATTTAGCAAAACAATGGAAGAAGTAGTGACCCCTGACATCCGCAAACTGCCAGACTCAGACCGCCACCCAGCACTGCTCAACCCTTACCTGTTGAACACATTTTCACTGAAGGCGTATTTTTCTAGACGAGCCAGTGGAGTCAAATTATCCTGTCCTGGAATGTCTAGGAATGCTGTTATCCTCATGCTATCACAGTCTGGTCCATAATCTTCAAATCCAACTTGAAAGACAAGTATAAAAGAACAACAAAACAAAACATTTTAAAAAAATCACACAGAAGTCAGCAAGAGATGCTGCAGTACAAAACATCCTGTACCAGCACTTCTTGGCAGAGCTATCCTTCACAGCAAAACTGTCTGTGTATCACTGAAGTCGTGCCTAATTAAGTAAAGAGCAACACTTGTGTACAGAACTGTAAAGTCAAGCCTTGAAGTGAAATCTATTTCAGCCGTCATCTCTGTCCCTTTCAACACACTTTATTTGCACCTCGAGTGAGCTAACTACGTGCACTTTTAAGAGGGTTCAGCTAAAAGAATTGCAAGCCACAAACTAACAAATTCCGAATAAGGATCAGTCCCATTAAAAGAAATGGTAATTTTAGCAGTGACAAAATCCAAAACCAAATTGCTTTGAACCCACAAACTCTTGTGCCTGCTTCAAAGCTACCAAGGCTCATTCTTCTCACTGAAGCCATGGCTCTTGCTCATCTAAATCACACTACACTGGTAGCCTGGAAAACACCTCAACTTCACCTCATTTGTAAGGGGACCTTTTACTGCAGACGTTATTAACTACAGAGTCTCTCTCATTTCATACAGAACCCCATACAGCAATCAAAGTGGCAGAAAATACTGCACTGGAGGAGCTGATATTTCTCAGTTTAAAGCTTTCCCAGCAAAGCACACAGAATTATTCAGGCTTTGTTCACACAAAGAACAGCAAATGTGATACTCCTTAATCACAAATCATGCCAGTACTGCTTCTCAGATGCAAGAAACCAGAACAGCATTTGTGCTAGGAGTGACAACCACTGCAGAACAGAATCCAGCTCCTGACTTGGCAGGACATTATATGAGGTGCTTAGATTGGTAAAGAAAACACAGAACTGGTAGTAATTGGTAAGCACAATGACAAGCCTAATGGCCTGCGATTGAAACTGCCCATAAAAACAAAACCTGGGCACTCCGGGCTGTGCCTCTACAGGCAGAGACCAAAAAGTATCACCACAACAAACAGCAAACCATTGGCTACACAAATAAACAAACCAGATACAGTTTCATTTATAGCATCAATTTCTCCCACTGACAAAAATGGGAAGAACAGGACATCCTTGGAAGATTAACAGATACGCATGGAAAGGCCTATGTAACTTCAGTATCCCAGTTAAATAAAAAACTGAAGTATTTCCAAATACATCGTCCCAATCAGTACAAAGCCTTTGCACACCCTAAAGAGAAGTCTTTGTTGTTTCACAACACGCTCTCAAATTGCCAGGAGGTTAAATGGTGCACATACATAATTACAAGGTCCCCGGCATAACAATTTCTGCAGCATTGAAGTGGCTGTGCCTTAATCAGGATAATGAAGTTTCAACTCTTTCCATCCTTTACCACCAGTTTTCTATCATCAACACTTCTCTAAAGAACCCCTTAATCTGAGATCGGTCTGATGAACTTTGGCTCTACACCGCATCAATATCCACTACAAATCTGTCTGTATACAGAGAGCAATCTGGTGCTCAGAGGTACTAAGCCTCAGCTTTTTTCCTACAGTCCAATTTTATATGATTGATTTCCCATTATTTGATACTCAGGTTTCACTTTACATGCTTAAATGGACTGAATCTTTAGAAGACATTGCTTTCAAACTCACAGAAGTCATCCATTACTTTGACTAGGAAATGGTTTCCTTGTATCAGACACAAACTGAAGCCAAAACCTTCCCAACAGAAATACAGGTCATTTGAAAAACAAAAAAAGAAATTACTTGGACACACTCAGGGCAAAACATTGTGCTGCAGCCCTCTGGGGAATGAGAGAATAAAACAAACAGCCTGCATTTCTGAAAGCATCATTTCAAAGGAACCGACTTGAATGATAAGACAGAGCAACTCCCTAATGCTTGGAGCCAAGGAGATCCCACCAACAGCTCAACGGGGCTCAAAAAGAAGAAAACTGCAGGATTAGACTAACTGTTCCCATTTAAAACGTATACACAGACAAGAGAACCCACAGCTACCTGACCAGAAGAATACACCACTCATTCTGGTGCGTTCTTATGGCACCCTTAGTTTCATTCAAGAGGCCATCATTATTTCTAAGAGTACATGAACAACAACCACTGAAGCCATCAGGTTCAAATCACTAATTTGCACAAGTGCAGACAGTTTACACTACACAGACTCACAGGGATTGATCTGCCCACCTGCTGGGATCCCTCCGAGCAGTGCCTGAAGGTACCCAGCACTCCCTGCTACAAAGCAAACTGCTGTATGACCGAGGCTGGCAGGAAGCTACGAGCTGTAGGTGAGGATGCACATTTCCTTTTGGAGGCTGCAACGCTTTCCCCATCTCATAAACCAATTTCTGCCCATCCCCATGCCCCACAATTACAGCGTTATATATCTGAAGCACACACAGACTGGACACTCTTGCACTAGCTGATTTTTGAGGCTAGCCACCTGCTGTGCAAGGATTTATCGAGGCTTAAAAACAACACAAGCAAACAATAAAAAGCCCAACACACTTGCCATTAACTTCATCTCGTTCCCACTTGTTACTGAACTACGAAACGACTCAAAAATGAATGCACTCAGCAGCCCGTTTTACTATTGGTCCCTTCATATATTTTGAGCAGAATTCCTACCAAGTCAAATGACAGTGAAACAAATCTCAATTGAAAGCCTGACTATAACACTACACCTAGGATTAGCTTTACTACTTGAGCAGTTTTATTATTCATTTAAATTGGCTAAGCACACATTAATGCTTCCAGGACCTGAGGGAAAACAGAGCAAACCTCTTTTACTAAGGATGAAGAGTTAAACAGCAGAAATTTGTGCACGCTCTCTCAGTACACAGAAGTTAGGAACAGTCACAGCAGAACCCATTTCCACTTCTCTCACAATTTTTTTCCCCACAAAACAAGCAGTTATGGGTACCTCCAAGTATTAGACTACAGTGTACTATTAAATCAATAAAAAAAACTAATAAGCTGGTACTTCTAATGTATATAAGATTTGCTCACAGATGGACGAAGTATTCAGCACTTTCTTTCCAGTGATAACAAACACAAAAGCTTGAAATCTGCTCAGCTATAAACAAGAACTTCTGGTCAGCCCTGAGGTGGTCGGACAGATGGATTTGATGGCCTTTGCAGGTCCCTTCCAACTGAACTATCTGAGCCTATCCCACCTGTTTGAAGAACACCAGTGATAGCATATACACAGGAAGCTAATGGAGAATGAACACCTAACTCCAGGACAAGATCCACAGAACACTATGAGAAATTTGCACTTATTTCTGCTGCTTGTGCTTTACGCTCAGCAAACAGAGCTCAGATGACACACAGTTATCTTTGTTTTATTGCAGAGGAAAAAAAAAGAGAAAGGGAACTGGGAACGATTCAGAAAGATCTAATCAATTCACATAGCTAAGCATTCATTGGCACTGTGAAAAGGATTTCTGTTTGTTGTTTTTTCAATTAGAGTAGAAAGAATAAAAGATTTCCAAGTCTTAAATAAGGTGCTGCACCAGCTGTTGCAGCTCTCAGGCTGTTAGAGAAACTCAGGTGAGATAGATTCTGCTCTACAGAACAGTCTTCAGATCAGCTTAAGCACACAGAAATGCATCATCTAATTTCCTTCCCACCTAAATCCTGTTCAAAACTCACATGCTTTGTCATTTAAGGTCTTGGCATGGCCTTCTTTCATTTACTGACTGCAGTAAGCACCAACCTTCAGTACCTACTTTTAAGTAACTCCTTATAGCGCTAACAAGGCTTCAAATCCTTACATACTAACAATCTCATGTACTTCAAGTATTATCCTCCAAGGTTTCCTCATTTTCAACTGTAGTTTAAAATTCACTAAGACTCACACCGTTACAATTTAATTCTCTGCATAAAAATCAAAGACACTCTGTAATACACTTACAGATACAAACATAAAACGAAACAAGAACTACCTTGCATACAGCTAATCCCACCACTTACCCATTTATTTTCATCTCAAAGAATCCCAACATTTTCTAAATATTATCAAAATACAAATGAACACTTTCTGTACTACTACCAAAAGGGTGAAGCCTCAAGCACTGAAAGCAAAACCAGTCAGCAGCACCAGCTAACGACGTTCCATAGGAAGACCACCTCCCTGCCTGCAGAGGCCACATCCCCACACACCTTGCCAGGGGACACTTTAGCTCTTTAACACCCCAATGTTTCTCCTGCTGTTCCTCAAAATCAACTTCCTAGATTTAAATAGTAATGACAGATTCAGGAAAAATTATCCTTCTGTGGTACATTTTCAAGCACTATTACACAATAACATTCACGTGGTAAACAAATCAGGGCACCCACTGAAAACAAATTCTGCATCCATTTTTTTTCATTTTTTTAATGGAAAACTCAACTCAGCATCCCAACCGCCCCATGCGCCAGCCGGTTTCTAGTTCAAGCCATCAGCAGCCAAAGCCTTATCTCCTGAGAAACAACCCTCTCCAAGCTGCCCCATGCCCCTACAGCTGTAACCCCACAACACAACTCCGGGCTACACCTGCCAGAGTCGAGGCTGCTGCCTTGTCTAGCACCCAACGAAGGACACAATCAAAAAACACGGGCTCGTGTCGGCCAACCGCAGCACCGAGGCGGATTTTCTTTCACGGCCTGCTCCAGCAGCACACACAGTAACGTCTGCGCTTCAGTGATGCTCCAAAAGTAAAACACAGCGCCTTTAGCAGCACCTAAAGCCCTCAGAGGCCTCACCCGTTAGAATTACCGCAGCAGAAAATCCCCCAGACGCCCCCGGCCAACTTTCAGCGACAACAACAGCAGAGTTAATCCCTTAAGCCGCCGCCGGACGGACCCCGTCCCCCCCCTCCCCACTGTCCGCCCCGAGCCCCGCAGCTCGGTGGCCCCGGCCCGCTCCCCCTCAGCGCAGCAATAAGAGCGATGCGGGCTGCCCTGCCAGCACCGCGATCCTACGGACACCCCGCAAGCCGTCAGGCCACCCGAAAGCCCTCCCAAAGGTAAAAACGCAGAGGCGAAAAGAGCGCGACAGCAGGGCCGTGGGGCGGGGGAGGGCCTGAGCAGGGAGGCAGAAAAATAAAAAACAGTTACTCACAATCATCTAAGTCATCCTGCAAATCCACAAAATACAAAGGGATCCCTACAAACAAAAACAAAAGAGACACCGAGGGGTTGGTTTGGGGGGCGGCGGTGAGGACGGTCCGTGGCGGCGCTCCCCGGTGCCGCCCCCCGCCCGCGCCCACTTACCGGCCATCTTGGATCGGACATGGGCGAGGAGGAGGAGGACGGGAGCGGGAGAGCGCAGGGAGGAGCCGCCCGCACTTCCTGCCCCCAGTTCAGCCTCCAAACGCGACCGGTTTAACACCCGGCCGCTCCCCACGAGCGGATCGCCCCTTGACGGCTGCCGTCCCTTCCTCTGAGGGAGGAAAGCTGTGGGTGACGGCGATAGCGTTGGGGGGTGTGGTCAGGTGACTCCGGCGGCCGCCCAAGATGGCGTCGGGTCCGCGGCGCCTGAGGAGAGAGACGCGTTGGTAGCGGGAGGCGGCGGCGGCGCTCCTGGCGCTCGGCTGCCCGCGCCCTTCAGGCCTCGTGCGTGCGGCGAGGAGGGCTATGAGCGTTCTGGGCCGCCTCTCTGGCGCTCGCTGAAGGTGCAGCCTGCCCAGCCATGGCTCTGAGGGAGCTGAAAGTTTGTCTGCTGGGGGTGAGTGTTCTGCGCGGGGCACGGCTGCGGGAGGGAGGCGGCCGTCCTCCCCGCGCCTTTCGCTGCGGAGATCGCCGGGCACGGCCTTCTGGTGGCTCTGAGTGCCGGGCCCTGCCTTGTTGAGCGCTGGGCCGCGGCTCCGCCGGAGGCTGGTCCCGGTCCCGACTGTCCGGCCCCGGCAGCGGAGGGCGGAAAGCCGTGCTGAGGGACGGGGCTCCTCACGGGTCGAAGCCGCTGCTGGATTTCGGTGTTGTCGTCTGAAAAGGAGCAGAGAGGAGGCCCAGGCAGCCGGTAGGCGCTTTCATGCTTCCCAAGCAGCTGGATCGGTCTTGGAGGTCGCAAATATCCAAAATCAAACTCGAAAGAGAGGGATGGAAGCAGAACTTTATTTATTTAACGGTATATTGAGCTTTAGAAAGTAGTATGGGGAAGGAGGAGACTTGGAGCAAAGTGACGTCGAAGTTTCAAAATCTCTGGAAGAAGTCGAGCGCTGCGGTCCTGTGGGTCTGCTCCAGGGCTGCGCTGTGGAGCTGCTGTGGGAAGCGGTGGAGGGTCCTGTGCCTCAGTCCTGTGCTGGGGATATCGCAGGCAGTGCCCTCGTGGCTCCCAAATGGCCCCACTGCCCTTCAGAGAGAAAGCTTTGTGTTTCTGTGCTCGCTGTGATATGAATCAATCCGGGGCAATGCAGAGTTCCTCTCTGCTCCGCGTTCACCCTGTACTGTAGGTGTTTCCTCATCTAAGAAGAGGAGAAGAAGCACCTAAGAAAACTGATTCCTGAACTCTTAAGAGCCAGGAGCTGTGTCTGCCTTTCTCTTTAAATATTTGCGTTGTTCGTTGAGATTGCAAATATTGTAAAGTATGAAACCAAGGTCATACACTCTCACTGAGAGGAGGGCAATTTAAAAAGATGTATGAGTAGTGTGAAACTTTATTTTCAGTGAAGTGCCTTTGTTTGTTTCAGTGAAGTCCTTAATACTTTATTGATTCTGGAGATGTAAAGCAAAAAGCTTGCTGTTACCTGCCTGGATAAATGACCATTTGGAATGTCCAGCTGCTATTGGGAATGGCTTTCGTGCTGATAGTGCATCATTTCACTCCTAGATATGCCTACTACCACTTATATTTTTTTTAACAATCAAGTTGATGGTACAAATACAAACGTGACATGAAATTTTTATGTGATATTTCCTCTTCTACCATTTACAACCCTGTAAGGTTGTATTTGAAACATGTCTCAGGTGTGTGTCATAGAAGACATCTCAGGCCTTTCATTAAGCAGGGTGGGACAGCATTAGTCAGAAGTTGAAATGCGTGTGTCACATTTGTATAATTTCACATGCTTGATTGGCTTACAAAGGTGGAGTACCAAATTCAGTTTCTGTATATGCTGCTGAATGTGGTAGAAGGTCTTTCTCTGCTCAAGTTCATACATGGTTTGTGTGCACCTTTCATGGGCTGGGAGAAGGTCGAATGACTGATAATAAGGAATACAGATTTTTATACTCCTTGATAACAGCTTTATTTAGGAAGTTATAACTTATGAGAGAGACTCTTCGTTTTTCTAGTTAACAAAGAAAACAATACCTGAAATATTTCTGAACCTCTAACTTCACTGAGATTCTCTGCAGGAGTGTGTTATTCCTTCAAAATATTGCAAGATGGGAGGACAGAAAGAATTGTTTACAGCAAGTTATATCTCTGTCATGTTTCTATTCCTTTTTTAGGACACTGGTGTGGGCAAATCAAGTATCGTGTGGAGATTTGTGGAAGATAGCTTTGATCCCAACATCAACCCAACAATAGGGTAAGAAACTAAATGAAGTTTTCATTTGTGAGATCCGGACCCATATTGTGTTGCTAATGTCAGCTAATAAAATCCTGTTAGCAGTGTTCTACTTCGGGTGCTTCTGCTAAATGAACAACATGCGTTTCTCATACGCTATTCTTAAATTTCAAAGTCTGATTATAATGCAACTGTGACCTTCTTTTTTTGAGTCAATTACAATATCAAGTCTCTAAGGCTTTTGCAGATATTAGTATATTAAATCAGGTTATAAATCAGGTTATAATTCTTCTCATAAATTCAGTCTAATGTTATACGTTGATGTGCTGTACCTATTCTCTTAAGTAACTGAAGAAATTGCTAGCACAGCTGGTATCACAGCTAAGGATTTTTTACAGGTAAGCCTCAGAGGAGCAATGATACTGAGCTCAAATCTTCAAGTAGATAAGAGGGAGGACATCAGGAATTCCTGGAGTGGTTGAAAGTTTTATGATGATTTCTTCTGCTGTTTTTTTTATTTTCAAAATGTCTGATGAGCTGCTTTGCTCAGAAGCAGTTCTTTACTTACAGGAGGACATGACTTGATGCTGAGAAGTGTGGGGGGCAATGCATCTTCCTGTCTCAGGTGCCACACAGCCTCTGCTACAGCTTTGATCAGAAAGATTCTGCTGATTAAATATCAGCTACATCTCATCCTGTCCTGCTAAAGAATGTGGTTTCCTTGATCTTTCTCTCTTTCACTCACTTCCCTGCTGCTCTCCTCTTCCTGTTTTTTCAGTATAAATACTGGTATCAAACTGCAAGATGTTCTGTAGAAATTACGTTTTTATTTCAATTTTCCTGTTAACAAAGGTAGCCCTTAAGATAGATTGCTAGATTATTTGGTTATGCTTTCAAGGACATTCTTAGCTCTCAGGCTAGCTACGAGAATGTTCTTTTTTGGAAGACAGTGCAACTGCTGTGTGGATAGTAGCTGTAGTGCTGTTTGCCTAAGCCGAAGGCCAACCTGTTCTAAACATTTCAGTTCAGTGTGTGCAGAAAGTTAAGACCTATTGCTCATAGGGACATCAGCTGCAAGCAAACCTCCTTGTTGAGATGGGCGCTACTGAAAGATCAGTTTACTTTTTGTATCACATGAGGTTTTCTGAGAAATTGGGCACCCGATTTCATTCCTGACTGTCCAGATACTTAGAAAATGTTTTTATTTTTGTTTTTTATTTATAGTTTAATCTGCTAAAAAGCTGGCTAATATGGGAGGTATCTGCAGAGGCCCAGAGTTGTCAGTCATGCTCCTGCACGCAGATCCTGTTTGTTTGGATGCTGTGGTTTTTTCATTGTTTTTGATTTTTAATTTAAATAATAATAATAATAAATCTACTTAACTAGTAGGTGTCCAGGTGTGGTAACAGAATCTTAGGCTTTACAAAGGTGGGGAGTGCTTATTTATTCTTGTGGGATGCTCTGTTCTGTAGTTTGATGTCTGTGACCGCACATTTAAGTTGCCTGAGTTAAACCTTGGAGTAACCTGGTATGGATTTGCATTCTCCTCCATTTATCTCTCAAATTATTAATTCTTAAAAAAAAAAAAAAGCTGTGATGGCTTAGGCCTCGCATATCTGCAAGGCTGTGTGAAGCTGCAGAGCAAAGAGCTGTGTGGTCTGTGATGCTTTTGTTGTGACAGCAGAATTTTCTGCATTCTGGAGAAAAGTCGGGAGTGTTTTTCATTGGTTGGTTAGTTTTATTTTGTTTCTCCTGAGGAGGCCTGAGAATACCTTGTGGTACCTTTGGGAAGTGCTCACCGTGGTGGTAGTGAGGAGACTTTGCAGGATGTTTGCTTTCATTGATTGACAGTTAGAGGATTCCTGTGGTTTTCTGAAGTGACAGACAAAATCTGTGTCTTCTGGTGATCCTGATCAATCAGACGGTCCGAGGACTTGGTGTTTTAGTACTTTGCAGTAGTAATGTAATTGATCAAAACTTTCTATATGACGGGCTGTGTGAAGTTAAAATATGAATTTGCTTATTGGATCTTTTGCTAGACCGTGCTTTTATTTCCTAATTGAGACCAGGAGGTAGAAAGAATAAAGTGAGGGCTAGAGAGGAGTATTAGAGCATCTTACAAAGCTAAAGGTCAGAACTAAAGCAATATTTCCTCCTGGGTATTTGAGTGCATGAGATATGATCTTATGTTTCCTGTCCTGTTTCCACTCTTCTAAGAATATATGAGCAGTCATACTTTGCCATGATTAATTCATGCTTCAAATTTGAATGTGGGCAGCCTGTAGAAACCCTGTTAGAATTTTGGAACTTCTGTGCTGTCAGTGCTGGGGGCGCTTCATGCTGCTGCTGCAGAGTCTTGCTTCACTCTCTGTATCCTTACGTAGACACTCTGAACGAGTACAGTACAGGTGTTCATGTAGTGATGGTGTTTGCTGGAAGAAGCAGCTGGGGAATTTGGAGGGATACTGCTGCTTTTCTGGGAACAACTCAAGGATAACTCTAGTTTGGATGCTCCCAGAGCAGTTTGTCTGTGAGTTGCACTCTCCTGCTCATGCACTCTCGCTTGCTCCTGTCACACTGCTCAGAGAATTTCAAGAGGAGTTGAGCCTTGATGGCCAGCTACCATTTGGGGTGTGTTTAATTGTGATGGGAATTATGGCCGTTCAATTCAAATTGAGTGTACTGGTATGGTTTGGTTTGTAGAGCCAGAGAAGTTGTCAGTGAGAGCCTAACTCAGGAAGTGATGCTTTGTTTCCAGCAATCTTAAAGAAACCGAAGTCTTCTGCACTTTACAACAGATATTCCTATCATTTTCTTTACCTTTACTCATTGCTAAAATAAATCTAGCTTAATCTATTTAAATAAATTGTAGCTAGATCCTTCCTTGGTAGGGATGCTGCAATCATATATTTAGCTTCTTAAAAGAACAGTGAACTTTGGACAGTGACATGCTCTTTGGCAAGCTATCTGAGCTTAAGGAATGGGGAGAGGGTTACGTCTGAACAGTGGGAAGCATTGCATAATTGCTCCCCTTTATTTTAAACATGCATAGCAATTTTGTCCTCCTGTAACAGTCAGACATGCTGAAAGATCCCAATTCTGTTCACAACAGAAGTGTAATGGGCACTAAAAATTCATGCCCTGGTAAAATGTAGGGCACAAACTGAAATTTGGAGTCTTGGATGCTGACGTTTTAATGTTGTCATGCTGAATGCTCTCTGCTTTGAATTTACACCAAGTTTAATGTAGTTTGAGAAGCTCTAGCAAAGGATGCCCCCAGGTTACTATCTACCATCCTGTGCAAAACTGTCAATAGCACATTTAGAAATCTGCAATATCTTAAGTGATGGGAATTAAGCATATAAAAGCTGTTTAAGATCATAATGTATGATCTCATGTGCCTAAAGTAATCATGGCATCTAGAGATCCTTGGCTACCAGAATCTGCATTCAGTGTGTTGTTTTTCTAATAAAAATGGCTACGGGTTGCAGACTCAGCAAAGAACTTTCTCTTTTAAAATATGAGGTCTTTGAGTTTCCTGCTCTTGGGATATACACTGATTCGCATTAAGCAGATCAAGCACAATGCAGAAGTAGTTCAAAATGTAGCTGCAATACACTGGAAGCTGGGGGGCAGGGGCATTTGAAGAAGAGAATTTTCATTTGTCTTCTAGATCTGCAAGAGCCTCTGCAGGCTGAAATGTATAATGACAGGTTATGGGAGCTGTGCAGAGTGGAGGCAGCGAGTGAGTTACTGTTGATGTCTGTCCCCTTCACACTGCAAATGGCAATAAGACTCTCCTGTGCTGTACTCCCAAGTGTGGAACGATGAAGAATTCATTTGAATTTTAGTACTGAGATGTTAAAGAAAAAAAAAAAGCTGATGCCAAGGGTGAGGCTTTGATCTCTTACCCTCCAGAAGCAGCCTGTACACGTTTAGATAATTCATGGTAACTGTTCCTCCTTTTAAGAAAAGTGGTGTTGAGAAAGCTGACCTTTCTGACTGCTTTTTTGTCATCAGACATCCTTTATTTTTATCAGAAGGCTCACAGCCTGCGTTCTTCTTTCTTCTGGTTTGTTAGTTGAACTTCATCCTTTGGATAGGGCCCTTTGCCTCAGTTTCAACACTTACATATGAAAACTTTAATCAGTTGCATCTAGGGAGGAAAAGCAATTTAATTGAAATAGAAACCTGTTTAACAGTTCGTGGCTGTCGTGTTCTAAGATGACATTTTGGCATATTTTCCAGAGCCTCATTTATGACCAAGACTGTACAGTATCAAAATGAGCTGCATAAATTCCTAATTTGGGATACAGCTGGACAGGAACGGGTAAGTAGCATCAATATCTTTCATCCTGCTGCAAATACAGTTCTGGTCAGAGCTTGGGATGTTTTTCAACCCTACCTCAGCCCAAACCACAGAGGGGGGAAAGAAATAATCTTGTAAAGGCTCAGTTATTCTTGTGCAGTCATTTGACCTTCTGGAGTCCTGGTGAAACTGACTTGCTGGATTTTTAGTGTGGTTACAGCCCTGATGTCTAGAAAGACACTCTAGTATATTAGTATTGCATTCAGAACTCTAGATTCCCAATGACTACTGATTTCCTCCCAGCAGCATGATATAAAGCCAACTTTCATCATCAGGGGTATATTTTGTGTGTGTGCATGTTATCAAAACTGTCACATCCTTCTATTTGCAGAAGTCAGTCAGCATTTACTATTAATAGTTTGCCTTATCAAACATCACAGCTCATTCTGAAATGGTGCTGTTTGAATGTGAGTCTTCTGAGCAGTAAAATATAACTTTTGAGAGAGTGCTGCTCTTAAACAGCAAGCTTTACAAATGTGCCTGCAACAACTTGGCAGGAAGCCTCCATTACGTATTAGCATTCCATCCTGTTTGGATTCAGCATGCTACAATCTGAGGAAGCTCCCTGTACATGGCCAGTACGTTCCGTGTCTTTCTGTTTTTAGACAGAGTGACATCTCTTTAATTTTCTTATACTCACATTGTGTGGTGTTAGTGTTGTTGGGTTTTTTTTAATCCAAAAAGGAAGGATGACTTAACCTGGCTCCTGACCTGAGATCTGCGGTATCTCTAAGGCCTGTTCCACACCTGAGAGAAATCGCTGTGGGGCCCACATGTTTCCGAGGAAGCCAGTACTGACACTGCAGGTCACAGCTGATCTGTGTACGTGCCTTGTGCTGAAATCTGCTGCGTGGTTTTCTGGCCATGCAGCACATCTGACAGTGTATCGTGGGAAGAATCCCATTTGTGGTGGTCTGGAACACCAAGAATGTCCAAACCATTCGTGGAACTGCAATCTCTAAGAAGTTATGATACTTACAAACACAATTCTAGTCCTGGCTTTTGGAGGAGTGCTGGCTATTTTCTGCTTCTAAATCCCATTAGCAAACTAGATGGGGCAGCCCCTTGTTCTAAATGGTTTCAGGGAGTGGCAAACAGGCATTGCTCTGTGCTGGAGATGTGCACTCATTCACTGGACATACAGCTACACGCATATGCCATATTTGTTCTCCCATTTCTTCTGCACCGGCATCGGCAGAAGGCTGTTTAAAGGCGTTAGGATTCGTGTTTGTATCTAACAACTGCAGGAATTACATCTTAGTTCTGTCCAAATGCTCATCGGTTGGGATGGCAAGCTGAAGTCTTTGAAAAAACAGCTGAAGGAAAATTAACATCTGTTTTATTAATGTATTTTATCTGCTGACTGCTCTTCAGTGGAAAAATGTATCCAAGTGTTAGCAGGCAGGAAATGAGAGTACTACAAAATCAGTGAGTGAAAGTTGGTTTGTTCCCAAGGTAAACAGTCAAATAATCAAAAAGCCAAGTTGCAACCAGTCCAAGCAGTGGTTTACCAGATATGTTTCCCTTCACATTTTAGTATTTGTGGAGGGGAGGGATTATGCCCCAACGTGAACTGAATGTCTGCCTGTGTTTCCCTTTCCCACTATTAAATATTTTTCTATTCTGAACTTTGTGTTCAAAATACTGTTTTCAAAACAGAATTTGAGAGCCGAATGTAAATGGTCTGGAATTCTGCTTTATACCAAAACTTTCATGATTTATAATATTGCTCTCAGTTGAACTGTACTAAGCAAAAGGAAATTGATGTTTTATAAGAACCAAATAGGCCTTCATGAAAGTCTGTGTTCTATTCATGATTTTTTTCCTTGCTAGCAAGAAGCACAGAAGACCAAAGTTGCATATGGTTACATCAGATCTGCACGTGTAGCCTATTCTGCTTCCATGAGAGTTTTGTTTCTTAGAGTAGTCGTCTGGTTCTTTTTTCAATGCGCAGAATATCACACTGCATGTTTAGGAAATTAGGAAACACATTCAATCATGAACCCCCCCCCCTTTTTGTTTTTTTCTTGCCGTGATGGATTCAGAACATTCTGTCTATGTGAAGGCACAGACCTGGTTTATACCCTGCAAACTCACAACCAGCTGAATAGATCTTACACAGATTTAATTTGGAATATTGCAATAACATTATTGTAGGCTTTTATCATCCAAAACGTTCCTTAAGTGTCTGCTTGCAGTGGATCACACAGCTTTGGGTTTTTGCCATTTTTAGTTCTAAATGTGCTTCAAGTTTCTGAGCTTTGAGGAAAACCTTGAGCAAAATCCCTAAAGCCTTAAGTTAAAAATGCTCTTTTCTTCTTAATCTAGCATTTAATGAACAGCGCGACTTAACCACTTTTCAGCACGGCTGGAGATTGACACGATCCTCTGAGCAGTTCAGATCAGCAGTGACATACACTAGCTTTCTTGAATTACTTTTTTCCAAAAGCACTGGCTTTTATTCTTTTGGAATAAAGAAGTTCAGTTTTGACTTCGTTCCCCTCAGAGCTGAGTGTACATCCTGTGGGTCTGTCTGCTTATAACTGGCCTACTAAAGGAGAGATTTTAGTTCAGTCAAAATCAAGTTAGGCTGCTTGCTTTTTATGGTAGGTGTGCTGCTGATCCCCAAACCATTGGTTGGCCTTCATGTAATACTTTAATGGCAGCTTACTTATTCTGTTGTGCTGGTTCTCTGCAAAGAAGAGCTTTGTGCTAATGTTAAATAATTTTCTCTTATTTTAATATTAAGAAGCAAATTCTGGAGGTCAGTGAAAAATCAGATTATAATATATTATTTTTTTCCTAGTTTCGTGCTTTGGCCCCAATGTACTACAGAGGGTCAGCAGCTGCCATTATAGTTTATGACATCACAAAAGAGGTAAGAAATACAATATTTTTTGACTCAGCATTACCAGTTCTTCTTCTCGTGTTATGAAGCAGTTCTGGCTCCTAAATAATTCTGGTTTTTTTCTTCCACATCAGGAAACTTTCTCAACATTAAAGAATTGGGTTAAAGAGCTTCGGCAGCACGGACCTCCAAACATTGTTGTAGCTATTGCAGGAAATAAATGTGATCTTAACGACGTGAGGTAAATAATAGTTGACAGTTTGGAGCCTTCGTTTCAGAGCCAGGCTTATAGTGCTAAAAATGCTACTTTTAACATTTCAAAGCTGGTAAAAGATTTAGGGTAATTTAAGCTTTTTTTTGCACTACCATTATAGTTTCACAAGGAGACTGAGCTATTTCCACTGCCAGAAAATTTGGTTAGTTTGCCTTTGTTTTTCTTGCCCACATCCTCCCCTTTGTTGGTGTGAGTACGTGTGATTTAGCAGTAAATCAGGCTGTAAAATTGATCCAGATTAAAACTAACCAATTTAAAAAAGGAAAACTTACCCGTGTGTATTTATCTTGCTCACAACATGATAACTTGCTAGCATGGCAGAGGAGGGGTAGCAGGGTTAGGAATGAGAAGTTTACGGGGAGACAGGATTACCTTTCTGGTGGCAGTGCCAAGTTACACAAGCTTAAAACTGCCTGTGAAACTACAGTGTAATACAAGCTGTTTACCTCCTTTTATAAGAAGTACTCCTGTCAATCTGTAGCACCTCATTTTGTTATGAAAAACACCAAGCCTGTTGGAAAGCATTGTGTAGGTTTTTCTGACTTGCTTGTTCAGGTGCCTTCCCTCGCTGCTTGAGCGTTAGGGTGGAATTGGCTGTGGCTGAATGGTTGCAGGGAGTGGGAAAAGTTTTTGAGAAACTTTATGAACAGCCAAACTTTCAAGTAGGCATGTATTAAAAACAAAAGAAGCCCTTTATTATTCATATCCTGGTTAAATAACCCAGAATTCAGGACGAAGGTGTGTGCAAACTCCTTGTTTTTAGCTTTCATTGGAAAAGGTAACTGCAGCTGCTGTCTCAGGGGAGGCAGATGGTTACGTGTTTAAAGAACCACTGCAAAGTTGGTATAGGTTTACAAATTGTTACTCTATTTTGGTTACCTAGTGTGCTGTAATAACTTGATGGAAATAGCATGTCCCTTGGAGTCAGTATGGAATAAAGTCATTTATGTGCCAATTGTAAGGCGTGCAGTATTAAGTCTTACGCTTATTTCTTGGTACTCAGGTGGAACTGTAAATCATGTAAACATTGCAGTTGAAGCTAATGAGTAAGATTCCTTGTGATGATAAGATTCCTCTCCTTGTGAGAGGCAGTATTTGAGACACTGACCTGAAGACAGCGTTTGTGTGTCCTGACGTCCTAAGTCTCTTGTTACTGAAAGCAGTTATGTGTTTTAGAAACGTTAGGTAAAGACACTTAGAGCATAGTCTTCTCTTTATTTGCTGGGGTTTGGGTTTTTCTGTCGTTGAAGGAAATACTGCGTTAGCAACTTGCCTGCTTAAGGGTGTAAAATATTTCTCTTCACTTCTTGGCTCTGTCGTTGCGTGCATGGTCTAAGTAAGTTCCTGTTCACAGCTATGTCTTCATTGCTTCATGTGAACTAAATGCTACACTAATGATCTGTGCAGCACTGAGAGATGCCTGGCTTTCTAAGCAGCTGTAGGAAATCACTGGATTAGGGGAATGAACACGAGGGTCTTTTCAGTGCATCTGAAACTCGTATGTGTGGGGAAAAAATAAACTGCTCCCAATGATTGATTGCAGTCCTGCACTTAGAGTAGTCAGGAATGAAACTCCATTGTCATGTCAGATGGCCTTGTTAGTTTGATTATGCTTTAGTGATGCTCCTGCCCATAAGCAAGGAGACAGCACAGAGTGAAAAATGAGTATCGATTTCAGGATGAGGCAGCAGGGTGATGCAAAACAGGTAACACAAAATCCTCATTAAACATGACACTTAAAAGCTTAATCAGTCTCTTAAAGTTCTGATTTACGTATTTTTCTACATTCAGTTCTTTGTTTGCTTCTTTTCAGGGAAGTCATGGAAAAAGATGCTAAAGACTATGCAGATTCCATTCATGCAATATTTGTAGAGACAAGTGCGAAAAATGCAATAAACATTAATGAACTCTTTATAGAAATTAGTAAGTATTGAAACAGGTAATGTGTTTTTCTTCTGAAAGAAGCTCAAATGGAGATTTGATACTGTTTGTTTTTTGTGCTGTTTAGGCAAGAGCATGCTGATTTAAGTGTTACATCCAGATATGAATACTAACTGCAAAATGAGCTGCATACATTTTGTCATCATCTAATGACTTCTGAAGGTTCCATATAGGCACTTCACATGTACTCTCGTGCTGCTGGATAAATAGCAGTCAGTGTCATCTTACTATGTCTGTTGTTGAATGATTCAGTTAATACTTCCAAGGTTATGGAAGGGACAGTAAATGGTGTGGCGAATATCCAGGCTTCATACAGCTGATAAAATGAATTGAGTTCTCACTCTTAGTGCTTGTTCTTAGTCCTGAGTAATGCATTTTCAGAAACATAACAATTGAAAATAATAGCTTACTGCCTAGGAAATAGCACCCAGTGTGTGGATTTTCCACCAGTACTTTGTGATACCTCACTTTTCAATTAAATGGCAAATCTTTTCTGTCTCATTTGTGGCAGAGGATGATGGCAAACGCTTTTTTCCATGTGTGAATGAAAAACAGTATTCCTAAGTGAATACAATATTACTTGTAGGGTGTATTTCAGGCAGCAGCACCAGTGTACAGATATCTTGTTTCTCAAATAAAAGCGGACATTGCTTGTTCTTGTAAGCAGTTCAGCATATTGAAGCTGAAGATGTCAAAAGTATGTGCTGTATATAAGCCTCACGATTTACTGACTTTAGTAGTTGTTCTCTAAACTCTAAAAATTTCTGTTGAGTAAGCTATGGAATAATTTCTTAAATCCCTCTCAAGAAGAATGCTCAGCCAGGAATGGTCAGCTTCAGACGCTTACTGGGTGACTAAGGCAGCTATTCTTAGAAGCGTTTTGGTGTTTAGCCTGATGCAGGTGGTCTGCTGGGAAAAGACAGATCAAGAGCAGAGAGTTTCCAGAAGGTATTGCATCCTGCAGAGCAGATTCTCTGGGTGCTTCTATGCTTTAGATCTCTGAGACAAGGTTAGCCTGAAGTGTAAAGTTCGCTTAACGCTGCCTCGCTTTTCTTTTGTGGATCCGTACCTCTAACAGACACAGTATAGACTGTTAACTGCCATTCTTCTGTTACATGTTGATGACATATGACATGACATACACTGAATGAATAGAATTAGTTTCAAATATGTTTGCCATAAATGTCTTTTTCTGCCTCCTTGTAGGTCGTAGAATTCCATCAACTGACACCAACCCCCCATCTAGTGGTAAGGGCTTCAAACTTAGAAGACAGCCGTCGGTGACAAAGCGCAGCTGCTGTTGACTGATCCATTTGAAAATCAGACTTGTTTATACAGTAGGTGGTCTTGGAAGTTAATAGTTCACGTTGGATTTATATTATCAGTCTTAGATCTCTATCTGCTGGTGTTCATACGCCCACGGTCCAGGAAAAATGGACCAGTTCATCTGACATATGTAAGCTCGCAGAAAAGACTGCCGTCGTATGTCAGCCTGTTTACTTACAAAAAGTTATAGTATCTCTTGCATTCAAAGGGAATCCATCATCACTTCTTTGGCCTTGCTTAAAAGGAAGCTGACTATGAATGGTTGAGCTGAAATGTTTAGTAGTTTTGTAATCGAGATTGTGTTTTTGTAAAAAGGGAAACGAGCACTTTTGTGGGGCTGGGGGTGGGTGGAAGGAGCCTGGATTTTGAAGGTTAGCGAGATGTCGTTTCTTCCTTTTCTTCAGTGAGCCTTATTTGAAATGTAAGTGTAGCTAATCCAAAGTACAGTGGGACAGTTGGTTTTGAGGTGGCTACAGAATAAGCAAATGAAGGCAGATAACAGTCAAATAAGTCCGTCCACTCCCCAGAACCCATTTGCACTTTTTATTTAAAGATGAGCAGCGGGGGTGGGGACACATGCAACAGATCTAAAACCACAGACAATCTTTTTTTCTGTGCTGACTTAATCACTTTGAGGCAAACTGATATGCTTATAGGCATCTTCTTGTTCTTACAAGTTTTTGACATTAAGTTGTTGGTCAAAGAAAGCCTAAATGTAGTCCTGACTAAATGAAGTGATTACTGACTAAAGGCAGATGCTGTAAACAGATGCTTCCAATAGTTCTGATGAGACTTAAAAGATTTGGGGGAAAAGCCTTTAACTGCTTAGCATGTGTAAAGTATTCATATTATATTTATGAGACCAGTGTTTAAAATATTATAAATTATGTGAAAACAGTCTTAAAAAATTGCAGTATTATTCACTCCTTCCATTCCACACCTACGGATGCACTCCTGGGGTTCTCCATCAGGTTTTTTTCTCCAGCATCTTTTGGATATCGTTGCTGTAATTTCATCCAGAGACTGGCTGAAATCAGTTCCCTTTAGATCACGTCTGAAAGGTCCAATAGAGGCTGCTGTTGGCACAGTGTGAGGTCAGTCTGAACAGATTTTCATCTGTGGTGCACCCAATCTTTCTTGTTTTGGGCACAGAAGTACAAATAAAAGTATCTGAGTTCCTGGGCCTTTCTACCTGCTAGGGGTGGGTTTTTGTTTCTTATGTTGTTTTGGTGGTGGCTCTTATTTCTTTCTTTCTCTTTTTTCTTTTTTTTTGCAAATTCAGTGTTCAGCTTATATTGTGTTGTTGTAGTGTGCTTGCCATTAAACCATAGATTGACCGCACCTTTTTGTGCTTTATTTTCACTTCTTTGTTTCCTGCTGGCACCGCTGAGGTTCTGTAAAAGTCTCAAGTACGTATTAGCATGTCGTTCAGCTTTAGTTGAAAATGAGGCTTGTTCTGTTTGCAGTCTGGCTTTCTGTTATCTGAAGTATTTTCTCTGAAGGAAACACAGAAGAGATTTAGGAAATGGAAGGACTTGTAATTCAGATGAGTTTGTACTAGTCAAAATTCCTGTAGAGCTGTTATGGGGCAAAACAGCTAAACTGTTAGGATGAGGTTTTAATTGTACGTTCTAATGAAATTTGGTGGCTGCGTTTTATTTTTTGCCATGCCTGTGCTCGGTTATGCCGCCTTTGCCACAACTGCACAGGTTTCACACTGACAGCCAGCCTAGGAAGTCTTTATTTTCATCAGAGGCTGTTTGAAGGCTTTTTGAAATGTTGGGCCTTAACAAAGCATCTGATGGGAGAGGCAAAAATCCAGCCAGTATTTGGCCTTGGTGTGTTGTTGTGTGTCATTGAAAGCTAAGTGTGTGAACAGAAACAAAGTGTAGTCCTGCAAAATACCTGGTGGAGGCCTACAAAATACACAATGGAAGCAGAATCAGTGGAGAAAGAACAGCCTAAGCCTGCTCATAGACGTGTTCCTTATTTTAAAGAAGCAGACTTGCAGTTGAATGTAGGATTTGCACCAGTGGCAGTGATGGAAATCCCTCATTTCTTTGCAATATTTCATTGGTTCTTCCTGGCAAATTTTCAAAATATACATTGTGGTTATCTAAGCAAATGAGATTTTTAAAACATTTGGTGTTCGTGGTGCTTTAGAAGTCTGTGCTACAATACTGCAGGCGCTGCAGTGTCTTAGCTGTGATACAAAATATTGCATTTATTTAATAATGAATCTGGAAAATTTCTTGAACTGAGAAAGGAAAACCTTATCAGGATATCTTCCATGCAGGCTAGTAGAGAAGGGTTTGGAAACTTGCCACTTTATTGTTATTGGTTTTTAGCACGGAATAAAAATTGAGCTTAAATCTGCTTTTCAATGAAATAATGAAGTGGTATAATCATATACATCCAGTATTTATTGACTTGAGAAGAAAATATTGGATTCTAGGCTAGGCTGAGAACTATGCTCATACAGAGGTTGCTGTAGCTGGAAGTCCAGTCAGGGTACCCATACTACTGCACCCTTTCTATTAACTCACTGATGCTATATATATTGTGTTTCTTAGGAAACCTTTATAAACTACTTCCTAAGTTATTCTCATTTATTTAACACATAGCAAAATTAGATTTCAAACAAACAAATGGGGGGAAAGAAAAATATGTGAGAATCAGCATCAGCTGACTCTTCTTCCCACATGTAACTAAACTGTGATGCCTCGGACTCGCTTTGTGTGCCTGTGTGCGTGTTACTGATCTGGGTGGAAGACAAGCAGGCTTCATATCTTTCCTGCAGTTCTGATCTTGAATTGCTCCAGTTAATGAAACCATGGAAAAGGCCGTTGTTTCAGATTGCCCAAATGTTGAAGTGAGGCTGCTTTTAAAGACTGTGCCTATATAAAATGACAGACTGTTGATGTAAGTTGGTTTGAGCCAAGATAACTGTTTGTTGATCAGTTGGCTTTAGCTGGAAGCTGACGTGCAGTCCTCTCGAGATGAGACACACATGTTCAACATCTCATTTTCGTTGGAGGAAAATGGTTTCTTCTGTATTAGTTTTAGGCCATCTGCTTCCATTTTGTACTAGGCTCGCTGAAATTAATTACATTTTGTCCTAACATAACTTCTCTATTTGAAGGCAGATTAGCCTTTGAGTGTTTGAAGTACTGATAATCAACCATTTCAGCTAACTTCCTAATGATTTTGTTAAGGAGTTGTTGAAATAGAGGAATAAAAGTGAAGTCCTGAGGTTTGCCTTTCTCTTCAATGAATCGCACTCGTCACAGAGACTAGATTTTAGAATGCTACAAAAGGGAAGTGATTGCTGCCCAAAGCTTTTTGAAGGGGCAAACATCAGATGTGTAAAAAGGTAAAGAGCTGTGTGTCGTATCATTGATCCAGAGCGTTTTTTAACTGACAGAATATTGCCATTTCTGCTTCTAAACAATACCAACTCTCTCCTACAAAAGTATAGATCTGTACAGAAACATCATTTGATAAGTAGTTTATTGTTTAGTTTTGGAGCTACTTCAATGTGCTGCCTAAGTTTTGGAGGGGGTCTTCATCATTCTCTATAAATTCTCAGTCTCTTAAATGACCTGTAAAGCTCTTGATCTGTGCTGAGTAGTTTTGTAGTGTATTTTATATACGTGTTCAAAGCTGGCATGCTAAGTGCCTCGATAGGTGAAATTGTGCTTAACAAAACACAGAAGCATTTAGTAGCCAAACTACTGAAACTTGTAATAGGTGCTTTAAAAAGTTCTAGGAGAATTCTGACAACTTTTGCTGTTGACAGGGAGGTAAAGACTTTTTATATTGTTAGATACATGTTGAAGCAAAACAAATCGTTGCACTTTAAATCCCTCCTGACTTCAGTGAGACCTTTTCTGTAAGTGCCACAGTGTCAGGCAGTTAACAGCTTAGAGGGGTGTTCAGCTTAAACTCATTTTTAATATGTGGGTGTACGTAATACCAATTTAATGTTACCAGCCTGCTCAAGAAGAAATATCTACGTGCTTGGGAAGAGAGTAAGAGGAGAGGAGCCAATCTCTTCTTACTGATCTGGAATTGTGTTCCTTTAGCCTGGCCATGAGATGTGGGATTCATTGGAAATTATCCTCTTGATTAAAGCTTCATTTTAATTATTAAAAAAAAATCATTCTTAATTTCTTGACTGGTTTAAAAATTAGCACTAACAAGCTTTTTGTTTTATGCTAATCCTAAATTGTCCCTTAACACTAGTGTTCATGTTCATTACAGCCTATTGAGTATTAGTTGGGAAAGAAAGCTTTATTGATGTTTGGATGAATTTCTTGTGAAACTATCTTCAGTGTTTGGTAATGGTGGAGTAGTCTTTGTGGTGTGCAGTGTCAGTAATCTGCAAAGACTGCCTTGGGAATTGAGGATTTACAGGACAGAAACAGTCTAGACTACGTGGCAGGTGACTGTAGGGAGAGCCTCACTTAGAAGCAGCAATACCTACATAAAAATATCACAAGCACGGGGAGAGTCTGAACACCCAAACAATTTAAACTTCTCCACTGCCTATTAATTGTTTAAAAAAAGCTTCAGGTATCTCTCTTAAACACTCAACATTTGTAAAAAGAGGCTCATCTTTTTGTGGACAAGAGATAGGGATAAGCTTTCTTAGCAGGGAGTTGTCTTGCAGCAGTCTGAAACTATACAGTGAGACAGTTTCTTAAAGCATGACAATTCTGTGCTTGGAAATAAGCTTTTCAAAGATCTGCACGGAATTCTCCAGAGAAAAGTCTTAACATCTGGACTCCACTCAATTCACCAAAGGCCATGGCAGTCTGGGGACATGCCTGCTGCCTGGGAGATGGCAGTGTTATACCCCTCTCCAAGAAGGACATGAGGGAAGACCCAGGAAGCTACAGACCTGCAGTCTAATCTCAGTCCCTGGAAAAATTACGGAGAAGATTACCCTGAGTACTGTTGAAAGGCTCTTAGAGGGGGAAAAAAGCTTTTATGAGGCATAGACAACATGAGTTCACAAAGGGAAAGCCTTGCCTCGGTACTTTGATCTCCTTCAATGACAAGCCACCTGCTTGGCCTGTGAGGGAAAGGCAGTAGATGTCCTTCTGGATCGTAATAAGGCCTTTGATACTTTCCCTCACAGCATACTTCTGAACAGACTGTCCAACCGAGTTGATAAACTGGCTTGATGGCAGAACTCAAAGGTTTGTAGTAGGTGGAGCTACATCTGGTCGGTGGCCAGGCCCTAGCTGTGTTCCCAGGGCTCCCTTCTAGAGCCAGTTCTGTTCAATCATTTTATCAACAGTCTAGGTGCAAGAGTGGAATGCAATCTCAGCACATTTGCTGATGACAATAAACTGGGAGGTGCTCATGCCTGGAGGACAGGAGACCATGCGGAGGGATTAGATGGATTGGAGCATTGGGCAATCAGCAGTGGCATGAATTTCAGCAACAGCAGAACGCTGGGTGTTGCACTTGTGACAGATGTACCTTACATACACAGTACAGACTGGGAGACAAGTAGCTGGAAAGAGCAGCTCAGCAGAAAGGGACCTGGGAGTGCTGGTGACAGCAGGCTTACAGTGAGCCAGCAGTGTGTCCTGGCAGCCAAGAGGGCAAACTGTGTTATGGAGTGCATTACACAGCATAGCTAGCTGGTCAAGAGGTGCATCTCCTGCCATATTGAGAGTTGGTGTGGCCTCACCTTGGATATTGTGTGCAGCTCTGGGCTCTGCAAGTTCTTATCAATAGATCAAAATTGGCTCAGGAAGCCTTAGCCCAGTAATTGATACCTGTTACTGGCATTGGAGAACCACGGACAAGACTGAGAGGGGATCCTACCAACCCTTACAATATCTTCAGGGCGGATGACGAGTGGCTCTTTTCAGTGGTGCCCAGCAACAGGACGGGGCAGTGGGCGAAATGGGAACACAGGAGGTTCTATATGAAACTGAGAAAATACTGCTTTAATTTGAGGGTGAGGGAACACTGGAACAGCTGTCCAGAGAGTCTCCTCTGCAGAGATCCAACACCTGCCTGAATGCTTTTCTGTGCTTTAAATCTCAGTTAGCCCTGAAGTGGGCAGGCAGTTCAACTCAGTGATTTTCGTAGGTCCTTTCCAACTGAACTATTCTATGATCACATCACATCTCTGTTAATAGGTCACATCCCTGCTAATGTTAGGCAACAGAAAATTCATAGAAGATACTGTTGTCAGTTACTAATGTAACATTTCTTAGCAGTGTTTTAGGACAAAAGAATGTCAGCTGACCTTTTCAGAGTCGTATGACTCCAGCACGTCAAAAGAAATAAGCTTGAAACTCTATCTTTGTTTCTTATGCAAGTATTCAAGTGCCAAAACATTCTTCTCTGTAATTGTTGGGCCTTCTGATGTCAACACTTACCTTTAAAACATCCCTTTGGATCTTCTGGTAGTCTTGAAAATTTGCATGCAAACTCCTTCTTATCAGCTAGGATCAAAAATGTTTGGCCTGCAAAAATCGAGTAAGCGTTCCCAGACTGTCTGTGAAGTGTCACTGATGTTAGGTTTGTGAGGGATGTAAGGCTGTCCTGCTTCCTGAGCATGGTGATGGGCTTCGTCTCTGACACCTTAAAGTCATCCCTTCCTTCTTTCCTTCCCCTCACAATTTTCCCATCCCAACCCTGAGTTTTTAAGTGTACGTGCTGTAAGCAGCTATTTCAAAGTCCTTACGGGAGTTCTAGTAGCTCAGAGTTATTTGATGCCTCCTATTTTACATGGAAAATCAAGGCACTAAGATGAGTTTGTCCCCCTAAAAATTGGTACAGCATTTACTGAAACTGTCCTTATTCAAAAACAGAAAATTCCTAGAAGAAATGGTTCTGCCCTTCCCATTGCTCCATCCTGCATGGTAGGAGCTGTAAGGTTTTGCTTAAACACTGTTTTACTCAAGAAAGTTGGGTTTTTCTTTGTTTCATTCCTGTCAATGTTTTTAAACACGAATTACTGCACAGAGCAACTGCTACTCCTGTTCTGAAGGATACAGACAAGCTTTTCTGCTGTTCTTTTCACTTGTATGGACAGAAGACACCATCCAGTTGTTGCACGTAGGTTTGCTGCATCTCAAACCAGTTGGTAAATTCGCTGCTGCTTCCTTGCCTCATTTTCACTCTTGTCACAGTGTGCATTTCCTACTATTACATCCATTATGTTTTCTTGACTGTTTGTTCTTTGTTTCCTTCTGGGATTTAGCCAGGAAAAGGTGACAAGTGTCTTTTTTTCCTCAAAAGTTTGAGAAACATCTGTCACAGCAGCAAATAGTAGTGAACAGAGTGGTCACTCTTTAGTGCAGCCTTACGAAATCATTAAAAATCGTAGCAGTGAGACACGTACCGCTGCTTCGCTGAACTAGATAAGAGGCAAAAAGCACTTTCATCTGGAGGAAGTAAATTACTGTAAAGCCCGAACAGCATCATGTGAAGTATAGAAGTGAGTAACTTCTTTTGTACTTCCTATTTCTGAATGTAGTGCATCCAGCATTGAAGCTGTAGCACAGTGAATTGACATAAGACACAGAAATGGAGGATGCTTAGCTGTAAGACACTTAAACTTCTTGGCAGTCTTCCCCTTTGCACCCTCTCACCCCCCAGTATGATGAAGGAAAAAAGGAATCATTCTGGAAGTGTCTGAACAAAAACTCTACATTTGCATTTGTGTGTTTGGGGCACGGGAATGACCTGGTGTGCATTTGGCTGTATAATAAATGTATGCCTGTAAAATTAAGCGTGAAGGTTAACTTGTGAGTCAGCAGTTCTTGTCCCTCCTAAGAAGGATCTGCCTTTTCCTTATGGTATTGGGTTAACCTGTTAAGAAGCTGAAAGGGTCTGTGCCTTCTTATTGCAGTGTCTCTTACTGAAACAAACGAAAGCCGCTCAAAGTTACAGAGCATTTGCAGCACTGTAAACTGCACAAATCTACTACCATTGCTTCACTGCATGAAACGTCGTCAGATCACGAGTGATGAAATCGTACAGTGACGAGTTCCCAAGCTAATGAATGTTCTGAGACTTTTCTAGTCTTCTCTTGGGCTGGTCCCGAGGGCGTGTACAGGTTTGTCTGTATTGTTGGTTTGTAGATGCTAATGAGGAAAACCAGACTTCTGTTTTCTCCTTTTTGTTTGTGTTGTTATACTCCCATGTAGTGCATAGAATGAAAACTAAGAAATGTTGGTTTGGCATAATGCAAACAGCATTTTCAGCTTACGCGTTCATAATAAACTTTTATAGTGTAATAACATGCTCAATCACTACCAGTCCGATGTATTGTGCAAAAAAGGTGTAAACATTTTATTAATAAAAAGCTTTGTTTATAAACGTGCTGGCCTTGTCTGAGTGGTTCCAAAATTCTCAGTGTTGTCAGAAGGACTCTCTGTAGTAACAGAACTGCAGAAGAGGAACGTTAAGCAATACTGCTGCAAAGTGGATGTGAGCGATGGTTCGCATGGCTGTTTGCCAAACGCTATCACTAGTGATCATTCGGAAACTGAAGCTTTTCCATGGTTTATGTATACACAGACAGACAAAAGACAAGCTTGTACAGAAAGGGATGGAGAAAAAATGGCAGAGAGAATGCAGCTTTTGTCTCAGGCTTCCTTTCTCTGCGGCATGATGTCTGAGGAACTGCAGGCCACACACAGCCTGTCAGCTTGTGCAAGGCCTGACAAATTCTAATGGGATCAAGTTATTTAATGCATCGCGTTTGGCTTAGGCTGCATCAAAAGTTGAATTCTTGACTGCTTAGGCCAGGTTTCTGTCAATCAGAAATGCGAAGTGCTTTTAATATCTGCACAGTGTTCTGGGGGGCGCTCGTGCCGGAAGGGGTTCTGTTCCGATCTGCTGGTACAGCTCGCTGCTCGCTTGCTTCCTTTTTTCTTTGTGGTTGCTTTAAACTGCTCTGGTTGCGTGCAGCACAAAATACAGACTTGGCTAGAGTTATCTCCCTTGTCTTGTGCAATGATTAAAAAATGTCGTTTTATTGTTTCGGTGTGTGATGCAATTTAACATGTTAACAGCAGCCTTCAAAAGCATGAGCCCCAAAAGGTCCTGTTCCTAATACTGCTCCTTCACCCGAAATTCCTGTATCCTGGTTTTCATTTAACGTGGATAGAGACTTCCATAGATTTTAAAGAGAAGTATTCTTTAAAACTGCTCCAGTCCAAAGCTTCCTTAGTGCCCTTCAGTTTCCCAGTGGCGTTCATCCCGATCTGCTCCTTCTGTTAATCAGAAATGCATGTTGGCAACGTGTGCCTTCCAGCCTTGGAGTGGCTGAACTGTTAATGAGATGAAGGTTGTTTTGTTCACTGACAAAGGTGCGGCACTGCAGGTGGTTTTGTGATGCACATCCATTTCAGTTACTGTGATCTGAACAATGCTGACTGCATGCACATTTACATACAACCGAAAAACTACTTTCATTAGACTTGGTAAGTTGTCAACTTTGCATACAAAACCTGCTGTGTTCTATATATGCTTCAGCATGGATGAACACAGGGGAATCCTCACTATCCAAGCGGGTAAGTTCAGAGCTGCTCAGTGCAATCTGCGTTTGTAAGGTGATCCAGCCTGGCATACCCTTTATCATCCAGCACTGAAGGCTGTACTTTATACTGCCAGAAAAAGCAGAACGTGGAAGGGTGCAGGCAGCAATGCTGAGCTGCTGTTTACTTTGGGGAATTTTATTATGTATGACTATACGTTGTATAAGGTTTCCTCTGTCTTATTTCTCATTATGTTCCAATTAACTTGCAGATATATATATAAAGCTTATCTCTTTCTACCGGTTACTTGGAATGTTTATGGACAGCTATGTTTTACTGCTCAGTGAGAGAATCTGTTTATAAAAATAAAACAATCTAAGAGCTTATATGGAAGAAGATAATGTTTCCAGAATATCAGCCAAGAAAAAGCTCTACTCCAAAGTGTGAGTGAACTGAATTACTTCTTGAGATCTAATAAGATGTTATGACATAAGCTGTAGTTTATAGCATAAATTAGAGCCCTCGGAATAGCAGAAATAATAAGGACTTCCTAGGCTCCGAATCTAATTACCTGGAATTGCACAGATGGAAAAACAAAAAAACCAAAACCAAAACCAGCTCGTGTTTGTGCCATTGTGCCCACCTTTTCTCCAACACAGAGGAGGAAGTTACGGAAGAACAGCAGTACGTGTATTGTAGCATGTTGCCACACAAGGCTGAAACTTCTAACTCCTCCTGACGTATTTATTGGCTAGAAAGTGTACCAAGTTTCATTTGCATCATGTGAAATGAAGAGTTATACTAAATACATATGGGGTTATATTGTTTTGGTGTGGAATGAAAGTAGTTGCAACAACCACGAAGGATGAAACGTGTCTGCATGATGAAAAATACGGATTCTCATGGACAAGAGCAGCTGAAGTGTTGATGTGTTATAAATACTGCAGACATACTGTGCAGACTTCCTTACAGCGCTGAATGTCATCGTCCCATTTAGTGGTGTTAATTTTAACACGTCCATCAGTCATTTACCACTGCTTGCATTGCCAGCAGTGCCAACAGCCCTTTTATTCCAGATCTTTTTAACCATTTTCTGTCTTTTTTGGCAAACCGGTAGCCGTTAGGACTTGCTCTGACATAACTGTGTACTGTAATAGTTGGTATCCTCTGAAACATTTTCTACGTCGCTAGGATTGCTTTTGGTCCCTGCAGATGTGGTATCTCCTCCCCAGTCCCACGTATCCCTAGTGCAGCAGCCTAATAAACATTTTTGTGTGTGTATATAAGCTATTTTTAACTTGTATCTAAGCGATCAGGTTTTAGGACCTTCAAGCCTTGGTCATCCCGAGCTCCTGCTCCGTCGGCACGCCCCGCTCCATCTGACGTGTTACAGAAACAGTTTATGGATTCTTATCAACTTTTGGAATGTTTAAGAGCAGTGGGTACGGTGGACCCAAGCGTTGCTGCTGTACTGCCCTGGCCTAAGGCCACCAATAAAGTACCTCATCTTAGACCAACCTGTAAATTTAAGTCATTTTATAGAAAGTTTAAAAAAAAAAATTGGTGTTTTCTAGCGTTTACTGTTGGGGAGCCTTAAAACCACTACGCTGACATTAAGTATGCTTTTATTCACGAACAAGTTAGCGTTTCCTAGCGCTTGATGACAGTACCGGCTTGCAATAGCGTTTCCGCGGTCCCGTAACGCTCCTCCTCCGGCCCTGCGCTCATGCCCTCGTTGCCTTCGGATCTCATTGCGTGCAAAGCCGCTCTCTGGCGCTGCGGGTCGGGCGCTGCTCGCCCCGTCGGCGTTCCCTTCCCTTACTGTGGAGGAGCGCTCCCGGAGCAGCTGAGTCACGGGCGGCCCCGCAGCGCTGCTCCGGGCACTGCCACGCCCGGGGGTCCGGACAGCGCACACTGCGTGTACAGAACCGAGGGCTAAACCAGCCGGCTGGTAACCCGCACCCACTGGAAATGAGCGTTTTCGGTGATAACTGAACCGCGTGGATTATTTCTCACTCGCCTCACCTCATCCTCTCCGTGCCCCGTACGGGTGCAGCGAGCACCCCAGCCCGCCCCAGCGCGGCAGGAGCCGCCCCCATCCCCGCGGCGGGGCACGCGCCATCCGCAGCCCGTCCCCGCGCCGCTCCGCGCTGCGCCATCCCCGCCCTG